>BGPR01000056.1:1611731-2035010 GCA_013235015.1 Araneus ventricosus
TTTCGACTGCAAATTTTATTTTGGCATCTCTGATACATGTGGTTCAATAAGTTGACCATTTAAGTGCTCCAAAAATGCATTCTTTGGACTGCATGTTCTACTGTAGAATGCAGAAGTGCTACGTTGATTTGTTGGGCTTGCAGCGTTATGTGATCCTTCAAGGTAACTAGATTATCAACGTGCCCCTTGTAGATCACACTTTTTAGGTGACCTCACAACCAAAAATCACAGGACAACGCAAGGAAATGAGCTTCTAATTATCTGTTCGTCTGTAAAATGATACCGTAAAACTTGTTGAACACACAATCCAATATGAGGAGGGGCTCCATCTTGCACGAATACGGTGGAATATAGACACCTATGCTTCACTATCCAGAGTGTATATAAACAGTTTTAACTCATTGAACATTATACCAAAATAAAATTTGTAGTGTAAATTGGGATTTCTGTAATTATTTCGGCTAGTTGATTCGGCAATTGGTGGCAAAAATTGGAAATTCTTTTACCTCCCTTTATTTTATGACCACCCTGTGTATACTCTCGTTAAGATTGGGGGAACGAACTCCGTGGGGAAAGGATTGAAGATCTAAAAAAGACCTGCAACTGCTTTATCATTGCAGAACTATGATTTATGCTATGATTTACTCAGAAATAAACTTTTTTCTGAGGCTTGTTTTTTTTTTTAAATTCTGCGTATAGGTTACTGTTTCTTATTAATCTCATATCAGCTGTTAACGACAAGCTGATATTTCCTAACAAACTATTATATTCTACATTTCCATAATGATTATCCATTTAAGTTTACGAAAAAATCCTAAAAACATGTCATGTTTTCTGCAGAGATATAATTTCAATTCTTTTTCTCTCTTGTTGTTCAAATACAACCAATACTTTAAAATGATTCTCTCTTCTAGATTGCCGGTTATTATCTCTAGACAAGTATATAAACGAAATTACGTGGGAGACGGAACTGCTAGTCGAAATTATTAGCGAAATCATGCAGAAAACTTCAAGTGAAGTACACCAGGGAATGAAATACGGTACTTCAAAGCACCGGTATTTTCTGTTCTTGAAGATCATTACATAAAAAAGATGTTTTCTGAGATCTTTTCATAATGATTTGCTGCAGATATTCGTTTGTATTTGATGACGGCTATTACGCCATTCAGAAAATGCTCCACTTAAGGAAACGTCCCGGTTTTCTAAAAATTGGGGGTCATTACCGACACCATCTATTCATGGCTAAAATACAATTTCTGATAAGCTATTAAGTAAGTAGAGATAATGTACAAAATCTTTTTCTAGAAAATGCTGAGAAAAAATGAAGAATTTTCTCGTTTTCCGGCTGTTTCTTCTTTTCTATTTTTTTCCAAAAATAAAAGAAATTCTCAAAGAGAATGGCGGTTTCAGCATCCTTATATTGCAGTTTTATTGTTATTTATATAGATGTAGGCAATTCCTTTTGATAAAATTTAATCTTATTGATGGTAATATGTTGAAAATCAGTATTTTTCTTATAAAAGAATGTCATTTATATTTGAATTTTTTTTTTGTGCTTCGGCTTGTTATTCTCAAAAGTAAACGAATTTTTCGGCATTTTTGCATATTAGATATGTTGGTATTTGCATCGATTTCTGCTGTTTTTTTAAAGAAAATGAAACATTTCTTATTTATAAGAAAACGATAAATCTTATTGAAGGTTATGTCAGGTTAAAAATGACTTCAATTGTGTCGTGTAGCTGCAAAAGTGGCTATTTTCAGATAAGAAAAGTTTTGAGAAAAGTGGTTTTTTGTCACATCAAGTCAAAATCAGATTAAAAAAATAAACTGCATGGCATTCAAAATGTTTCGGCAATGTGTTCTAGTATGCAATTTATGATGGCGATGTATTAAGAGGGTCAAATATAATTATAATCTTTGAAAAAACCTGTTTTTGAAGAGTGGAGATGGACACTTTTGCAGCTACACGACACAATTGTTTGTGCATTTTTTCATATCATTTAGTTTCCTGGTAGTGGATTTTAGATTATGTTCATCAACCAGTCCATCATATTTAACTAGTTTATTTTAAGCCTAATTTGTACAGTTTGGGACTGCTAAATTGAGAAATCTTCGAATTTCAAGAGAAATATCTCATTTTGAAGCTTTAAACAAATTCCTTAAACAATATTAGTGATTCGTTTAAAAAGAAATAAAGAATTTTATTTTAATTTTAAACGAATCACTAACGGAATGCTTTTTATTATTTCAATTGCTATCTTTTTTCAGCGATTTTCGAAATGTGAGAAGCAACCCATTAGAGAGACAAGAAATAACAGAGTGGAGGAGGAAGACATGAGAAAATTAAAAAAAAAGAAATTAAAAAAATATTGAAAACTAAATAGGAAAACACGAACAAGTTAAAACGTCATCTTTAAAAATAGGTAAATATATTTGGTAAAAATTTATGGGCGTGATATGATTCCAGGTCCTAAATGCTGAATTTTTACGAAACATTGTCTTAGCTATCAAGAATGATTTAAATGAGTAAGCAGTTGTTAATTAAGCCATTTAAAACTTAAGTAATAAGGTAAACTACAGGGTGTATTTTTTCAAAACTGACACTCCTCAGAGCCATCTGTAGCTCGATCTATCAGCTGAAATGCCACCAAATTTGGTAGGGGGGACACATTGGAAGAAGTCTATGCCATCTTCGAAGAAGTGCTTTCATAGAATAAAGTGATATGGTGGACTGAAATATCATCCCTGTAACCTTTTGGGGTAGTTCATTTGCTGTATTAAAGCGATATTGCGCTGAAATTTCTTTTTTGTTATTCATTTGTCTAATTCTCAGTTGCGTAGACTACAATAGCGCCGCATTTCCTCTATCGGCGACTTTTGGAACTATTTTTTTTTCAGCCCCCTACCAAATTTGGTGGAATTTCAGCTGATAGATCGAGATACAGATGTCTCCGAGTAGTGTCAGTTAAAAAAAACACACCCTGTATATTGCGAAGATAGATCCGCAGGATTCCGATAAGCCATCGGGCTGCTATAGCCTAATGATAAGGCCTTAACTTCAGAAGTGGAAAGTTCCAAGCTCGAAACCGTTCGTGTATGTGCGGCTGGTGCACGCTAAATCTGCCGTCGAGGGTCAAACATTCTCCTTCTGATGCGGTGTGGAAGCTTGGAGAGGGAGATACCGAGCCAGGTGTCGTCCCCTCCGTAAGATCATAGCTGAAAATTACGAGGTCCATCCCAATATAGGCCTTGCGTTGCTTCGAAACGAGACGTTAATATATCTAAACTAAGAAGCAAATATATTTTAGCAGCTTACCACGTGACACTTTGATGTCAACACCCGAAACAGAAAGCAAATTTTTCTTCCGCCACCATATTTCGCACAGACAACGCGTTTTGTCCTGAGCATTTTTTTGACACTGTAACGACAACATTGGTGCGACACTCGGGTTTAACATAACCTTTATTCACGACACCAACACGCTGCCACAGGATGGCAAATAGGTAACGGTAAAGTTATCAGGCTGGTAACATTTTACGTTTAATGGAGAAATCGTGTAAAACATCATTTTTATTCCGTAAGAATTCCTTCATTTGCGTGTACACAGTGCAAAGAATCAAAGAATATTTTCCTAAACACACCTTTGCAGTGTGTCCGGCTAAAATTTTAACTCCCTTTTCTGGAGAGACATTTTGATTTACAGCTTTCATTAGCACTCTCAGCATGCACCGTTCTTTCCTTTCTTCGTCTTTAATTTTTCCCATCTCTTTTATGCCCCATAAAGTGAAAGATCCTCTTTTACAGTCTTCTCGCAGACGAATGTTCCAGAAGAGGTGTTTTTTTCCTACAGAAAAAGGTATGCTGTACGATCAGTATATTATTTATTAGAGAAATATATATTTATGTGCTTGCAATGATGTTTCCTCCTGTGCTATACATTTTCTCCCATTTCTTAACTTGCGTTGATTAGTCTAGACGTATTTGATATTACTTTTCGCATAATTCTATATTTTGTATGATCTACATGCTGGGAAATAAAGTGTTTTATTATGCACCAGAGCACTTTGGGCTCATCATAAAAAAGCATCTATTTACCTTGATGTGCTGGTCTTCGATGGAGTTTACTTTTGTTTAGTTATATTAACGTCCGTTTTAAGCAACCCGAGGACTATTTGGGGACGGACCTCGTCATTTTAAACCGTCGGCAGATGGCGAAGACGACACATAAGCCAGCGCACCCTCTCCCAAATTCCATGCCACACAAGTGGGTAGATGTTTTACCCTTGACGTCAGATTCAACACGGAATAGGCACTCATAAACGGAAGATCTTTGGTAAAATCGTTTTCAAACCTGGAAACCTCCGCCCCGAAATCAAAACCTTACCACCAGGCCACCGAGGCCCCAGCTGGTCTTGGATTGAAGTACTTAGTTGCTGTAATTATTTTGACTTCGGTGAGAAAATGAAGTTGGGATTTCAGAAGACATACCATTCTCCAAAATTCTGCACTACAGTGACGTTAAGACAGTTTAATGCGTATATCGGTATATATTCGGGGGAAAGAGAATCAAACTTGCAGCCATTAATCAAGAAGCCAAATTTGGCTACCAGAATACAGATGCAAAAGCAATGTTTCCCAGGATATGTTTGATTTTATGTTTAACCCCTTAACATACAATGACGTCTCTGACACGTGCATCGAATTACAGAATTTTTGCTATTTAAATCTGCATTTAAGTCAAGGTAAAAATTAATTTTAAATACAAAAATTACTTGGACACTCTTAAGTGTATCCTTTACCATCTTAAATAGATTGAAATAATAAAAATACATCCCAAATTGGTGGTGACATCTAATTAGGAAGTTAAATAAAATCGTGAAGCAAGGGGTTAATGCAACTGTTTTCAGTCGTAACTCCAAGATATAAATGTTAAGTAAGAAATGTGGCATTTTTTTTTGCTAACTTTGCGTCATTTTGAACCGTGGTTAGATGACGAGAACGACACATGAGCCAACCATACAAGTAAGAGGACGTTTGATCCCGGCCGATTTATTGTGCACCAGCTCCACGTACACAGCAGATATTTGGCGAAATCGCGCCCCAAAGTCAAGACTCTGCCACTAAGCCACCACGGCCCATTGATTCCACTGGTATCGATATTGACCACCAGCGGGAGTATTTTCCTCTCGGTGTTTCGTACAGTAACCCAATGTGGCGATTTCTGTTCATTTTTTCTTGTAAGAGACTGCATCTCCGGGAAGTGTCGCAGAGGAAGTGGCATGTCACATATTAGGATAGGGCAACCGGCACGTTGAATCCTATATTAACACCTTAACTTACGAATTTATTTAATCTCCTAATTAGATAACATATCCTATTTGGAATATTTATTACTTAAACTTATTTAAAGCCGTAAAGGACACCCGAGACATTTAAGCATGTCCAAATAATTTTTTCCTTCTAAATTAATTGTTACGTTCAGTAAACTAGATTTAAACAGCAAAAAATCTGTAATTCGATGCACGAGTCAGACTCGTTGTAGTAGTCCGAGGAGTTAACAGCGAGAGTGTTCTGCCCGGACTTTGGAATATAATGAAACAAAAGGACGTGATTTGCGCTTCGTAGTATAAGGAAGAAAAACAGAGGTATGCATTTTTGAGCAACTCGATCAATTGGGCCCAAAATTTGATACGCATCTACAATTCTGATGACAAATCCATTCTTAAATTTCATCTGTCTAACTTATTGGATTTTTGAGTTATCATGTTCACAGACAGATATAATTCCAACAAAAATGTTTTTAACATAGGGAGGGAGGTCTGAAACATGTAGATTTATTAAAATGTCGAGGTCGATTTTTTTTGAAGATTACAATACCTTCTCAGTGTTGTGATATTGTGAATTTGTATTTCATTTAACTTGTGATGTGCACGTTACCTGGTGTACCCTCTTTTTAAATTACTTAATTCACTGACAAAGAACCCCTCTATAGTGGCCGCCCTTTGCGTTTCTGACCTCGTGACTTGTTTCTTTCTGCTTGATCTACTCTTAAAATTGTAAATGATCATTTTGAGACACCCTGTGTCTTCTGCAGATTGAGGACATTAGAAAAGTAAATTTCCCCTTTTTTTCCTTAGATTTTCTTGAAAAATGTGAAGCATTACCTAATCAAATGCAATGAAGATGATCGAAATTCAAAGTGTGCAATTCCAAATACAAGACAAAATGTACCAATTTTGGAGTGCCTGAATCTTTGAAATATTCACCAATCAGGCTTGGAAACACTCTCATATGCAGTTATTACCATGTTTAGTTATCGGTTTGCGCATCTTTAATTCTTTTGATACGGTATCCCCTATAAGATCCAGAATTACCGACATTCACCTTGGGCAATTTCGAAAATAAGTACGGTAAACCAATTTTTTGCGGGTCGCTAAATTCAAGGAAATTTATTTGACAATAAAAGTTATAAGGCTTTTCTTCAAAAAAACGTGTTTCGATCCGTCAGGAGTCGCGAAAAATTTTTACACGAAGTGAGGAAGTAAAAATAAAACAAGTCAGAAATTAAAATAGTTTGCGCACCACTGTTGTAAACGAGATTTCCTCTCATAATATTCATATTTAGTTGTAGAGAAAAATTTTACTGCTTCATTAGTTCTTTTCAACATTGTACTTTTCGAAATAAATCGATGTTTCTGTAAAAACTGAAGTTTTTAATTATTTTTCAGACCCACAGAAACTTGGACCTTGTTTACGACACGTATTAGCATTTGAGTTTTATATGCTTGCATTGAGGTGATTCTGCTAATTTGATTTCGCCTTGTTTATGGATCATGTTAGGATTTCAGTTTTATATGCTTGAATTAAGTTCATTCTGCTGTTTCCCTTTTACCTACGGGCAATGAGCAGAACTTGGAAATTTAACAGCATTAGATAAGCAGTTATTTCTCATTAAAAAATCTAGCTTAGCGAAGAGATGTCATTTTATAATCTTGCTGATAATAAAAGTCAATTGTATAGTATCTAAAAGAAAATACATTTGGAGGAATCATGGCCAAATTTTTCACAAAAAAACTTTATTATTGCACGCAACAAGAATGTGCATACATTAGAAAATTAATGCAAAACATATCAAATAAATATACAAAAATCAGTACATGACCGCTGCCAAGCATTTAGAACTAGTTGTGCTTTCACAAAAAGTGAAGAAAAATTTCTTTATACTATTTCTAATTACTTCATTATCCAATACTTTTTTTTTCACTCAAAACACAATATTTAATAAGATTCTAACCGGCTTTCTTGAATTTATGCAATAACAACTTTCTATATTTCATTCTTATTACTGATTTATTGATAATAGTGCGAATTTTTTATAACAGTGCGAAAAGTAACATTTTTAAAGAGAACAGAAAAGTATGCTCAAATGAAACAAATGCTTATTGCCTTCTAGAACAATGGATTTAAATAAAATTTCGTCACTTAACAAGCAACACCACTTATCTCAATTTTTTGAAATTTCAGAGAGGAAAGAAATACTCAATTTTTCGCAACCAATAACGTATGTTTCTGAATTTTTGTAACATCTGATGTAAATATGAGACCGCATGTTCCTACTAGATGTGAAAAGAATTCTGATATATCCGTTGTTGGTTGCGAAAAATTGAGTATTTCCTTCCTCTCTGAAATGAAAAAAAAATGAGATAGCTGGTGTTGCTTGTTAAGCGACGATTTATAACAAAATTTGCTTATACATAAATCGTGGAAACAAACAGTTTTACTTGTACAATACAATAACAAGTATACAAAATATATTTATCCAGAAGTATTTTTTCAAATGACTATCATAAGCTGTTCGTCTTTTGAAATATGTTATTTAATAACAAAATTTTTCATGCAGAAACGTCACAAATGCACATGTTTGTAATTTTAAATCTTTTCCATTTGTTATCGATTTTATTACAAATGTTCATACGGATCAAAGATGGCATTAGAATTGTGCAGACTACAATACAAATGAATAAGAATCTAGTAGTTTACACTGTAGCAATTTATTTGCACTAAATGAAGCTGTCGTGATGAAATTCACTAAGTATGATAAGTGTATAGCTATAACCTGAGACTAAGTTAATAACCATTCATCCATTGAGCGCAAAATGACCGACATATGAATGTTTGTGTAATCGATGATAATTTGTTTTGCGAAAAAGTAAGTGATCTATGTAACTTAAAAAAAAAACATTCAGGATTCATGAGTACAAAGTAAATTAGAGCAGTGAAATATATCAAAAAATCGAAAGTTATGCCCGTTAGAAAATGGCTACGTATTTATCCATAATAAACAAATAAGTATCATGAAACATCAAAAAGAGTAGTCCTCATCATTAGTAATTCCTCAAATATCAACTTGGTAAAGGATTTTGATAAGCGAGGATTTTAATGAAGATAAAAATCCAGTAAAATCCTTGCATTAAGGTCGAAACTTCGCACTTCCCATTTTCTGGCTGATCATTCATTTCTATCAATTGGTAATTTCGGGCTTAAAGAGAATTTGCCTATGTATAAGTTGCCTGGTTAATTGATTGTGAGTTTTATGGCGTAACAGCCATCTTTGGCTATACTGTGCTATATATAGGAAAAAGAAACAAGCATTTTCCAAATGTTTATAAAAAGATACAAGCATGTTTCCAATTTATAGGGAAAAGAACAAAATACTGATGAATTAAATGTAGGATGATGCAGAAATCTGGAGCAACTTAAAATTCAGTGACTCACAAACGAGTCAAGATAAAAAGGTGCCGATTGTACAAAGGAGATGAAAATTAGACTGAAGTTTGTTGCTACGAAACCAGAATTTATTGTTAGCATAATTTACAATTTAAACTATTAAATGCTTCTGGAATTGTCAAAGGGATGCCTTATATAGGGCAAGACATTGGTCGCAGTAAAGGCTTACAAATGCTCGATTGTTTTCCTTTATTCAGGAGCTCAGCTGTCAGACGAGAAAGTACATTTTTTGCAGCATTAAGGACCATTTGTGAATGTAAGACAGAATATGAGCAATGAAAATGTTGCAGTAAAAAACTGTGGGTCCTTGTCTGAAAGCTGTGTTCCAGGATGAAGGATGGTACATTGAATAATATGAATCTGTTACTTCACTCATTGTCTTATCATATGTAATGCATCGCTTCACCATTTATAGAACCATCTGGTTGTTTTAATTTTTAACTACGCAACCATATTCTGGCTTCCAAAGAAAATAATCTGGTTTCATTTCCATGCTTTCTGTGCAAATGGGATCTTCTTTCATCAGTTTGTGAATGGTTGATTTTTAAATTTTCTTCGGGCTTCTGAATCATTTTGTGTACAAATAATAATGCAACCATAAAAAGCAAATTTATATGTATTGGAATGAAACAACGGAATTCTATCTTAAATATGTTCAGAAAAGGGAAAATCAAGAGAATAGATTGAATCTATTTTACTGAGCATTACATGAGGAGAGAAATCTATTTATAATTTTATATAAAAAAATTTAAATGGGAAGGGTTAATCTTCATTTAATTGAAAATATGCGCTTGAAATTAGGTGTTGAAATTTGAAACTTGATAATAGGAGCAGTTTTGATGATTTAATATTTTTAAGTAAATGCGAATATTCTTTAACTGACACAGATGCTTCTATTGGAATCAAATGATGAGAAAACGCATCGTGAAACTTTATTTTTTAAAACCTAATATGATTGACGTTTTATATGAAGTTAATCACTTTTGTGTCACTAATATATCTAAGCTTTGTATACATGAATTCTATTTATTCAACGATGTGTGCCGTAATTTGAAATTTGTGCATAACTATATGCTTATATTAGATCTCTTTGCAAATTTCTAATTTTTCTTAGCACTTGTGCAAATTTATAACTGTTATAGGAGTACACGAAATGTGTGTTTCACATTGTCAATGCGGTTTTTAATCGTACAAAGAGATGGGGAGGGAACGTACGTGTCCATTTACTTTTTGTTTGAAGTATATCAAAAATAGTATCTTTTTAAAAGCAAGTGATGTCTCGGTTGTCTTCTTCGAATGAAGCTTACTATAAGAATCACTAACAACTGTGAGTTGGCCCCTGAAATAACTTTTTGAAAACGCTTAAGAAGTCAAAGTGCTTTTTAAATGGACATCACAACTTTCAAGATCTTAAGTTTTTTTATGATTTAAAAGCTGAATGATTTAGAGAACAATCCGTCGTATCAATTTCTGGTCCCTTTTTTTTAAATGAATGGCGAAATTTTTTAACTTTTCAGATTCACTCCGCTCATATTTTCGGATAACAAATGGCAATTCGTTAAATTCTATCTGAAATATCTATATTGTGCATCATTATAAGAAATATACATAGTTTTATAAATTTTGTATCTATGACAAGTCTTAACATATTCTGTAGTCCAGAATATGACAAGCAATACATCTTTTAAGTGCAAGAAAAACTTCATTCCTTGTTTCGTTTTTCAAATATGCAACATCTGGGACGTTTTAAAAATACAAGAGTCAGCGTTTCATGAAATTGTATACATTTCAAAAGTATATGCAACTATCAATCAGTTGAAGTGTTTTTACATTATACTCTAAAGTCATTTTTACGCGCATGACAGACAGTTCAGTACTTCAGATCGACTTCATTAAACGCAAAACGACTAGAAGTCCGATCACATTCATACACAAGTAAAAAATAAATGCTGTTTTTCAGGACGCAACAATACCCATATCAATGCTTGGTGGAGGTGGTAGATCCACAAATCTTGGCAAAGGTCTGCGTGGCCAAGTTTGATATTTCTTGAGTCTCTGCCCTCGCTCCCAAATCCTCTTCATTTCTTTAACATAAGGATAAATATTGAGCTCAATCCATTCGCTCACAGTGTCATCGTCATATATCTCTCTTAGAGCCTTCACGGCGGCTTCTTGCAACATATTCAAGGACGAATTGTAATAACTAAAATCTTTCAAAAGTTCTTGAACTCTTAATGGGCTCGAAAAGTTATGATTAAGATTGTATTCTGTCATCCACCCTTTATGAACGGTTATATCATTTATGTACTTGTCCAACGATTTGGTAACCTCGTTATGGCGAAGTGTGATTCTGAAAACTGCAGATCCTGGAAAAAAGCACACGCCAAGAGCCCTCCACATATACGGATCATGCTCCAAATCTAAATGATAGTGAGCACGTGAAGAACATTCAAGGAGTTCTTGCATCCTTGGAAAAACCTCTTTGTTAAATTGTCCTTGGGAGACAGTCAAAAGGTTTAAGACAAGCGAGGGTAATGCTGCCGGCAGAAGTTCACATAATGCAGCGAAATGATCATATCTTTGCCAACCTGTAACAGCAAGACCGCGGAACCCACTGAATTCGCCGTTATATTCATTCATAACTTGTAACCAGGCTCTATTATTTTCCAAATGACGTTTTGCATCGGGAACTGTTAGAGTTTCTCCAAATGCACCTTTAAAAGCACTGGCTGACCACATATATGGAAACACTTGACTGTATTTCTCCCATAGACTGCTAGGAAGAAATAAATAAACATCCTCAACGTATGTCCACGCCATTGGCTCAACGAGACTTCCTATCTCATATTTATTCATCTCGGGGACAGTCACATGCCGTAGCATATCATCCCAAATTATAGGTGTAACGTTGTGTTTTTCTCTAATATATTTCGCTACTTTACGCACGTATGCTAAGAAAAGACTATTTCGATCATACCTCGAACATCTTGAACACTGCCCTAACTGATAAACTTCATCACAACCAATGTGCAGCCAGCGAGAGTCAGAATGCAATGCCATAACTTGATCTACCATCATCTTAACCATCGCCAGAGTGTTGTTATTCGTTGGACATACAGATTGTGGAATATCTTCCACTTCTCGCAAGTGTTTAAATTCTGGTAGTTTCAAGACAAATTCCAGATGTCCAAATGTTTGTATCAGAGGTATGACAATCAAGTCATGATTTTTCGCCAGCTCCAATATATATCTAATTTGCTTCCTCTTATAAGCATTTTCAGCTGCTATAGGTGCTAATGGACCCCAAAAGGGGAAAGTGTCTTCATATTCCATTAGTATGCCGTTTGCACCAGCGAATTTGAGCAAAGGAAAAATGGATTTAAAGTAAGTTATTTTCGGTGGAGCACCCTTTAAATCAAAATGAACTAAACGCAATGGCGGGATGTATGTCGGTTCTTCAGTTGTTGAAGTAGAAACGTTGGACATTTCCGCTTGGTAACCGGAAGATTTAGATTTCGGTTTCACTTGTATTGAAGTTTGCTTGATACCTTTTTCGCTGAATTTTTCGCGCACCGATTTTTGTCTGTGTTTCTCTCTTTCAAGTTTTTCATTCAGCTGATGAATACGGATTTCCTCCTCGGTCATATGTTTGTAATGATCACTAGGCAAAGTTTGAACCAAATCTGCATTTTCAGTAATAAGCTTGTTTTCTTTCGGTGAAGGTGTGGAAGTTTTAATGACTTTGGTGATAGGTTTGAGTTTGGTGGTCTGTTTCACTAATCTGTCGTTGACAAATTCAATATCAATCGGATGCTTCACAGAAATTCCACTGGAAGAGTATCCAGTGTCTTCAGGAACAGTCGTGTAATGCAGATACAAATAAAACACTGCCCATATTATGGCACAGGAAGCAAGGATGTATTTGCGGCGCCATATCGACATGACCATGATGTGAATCGAGTTCTTGAAATTTTCTCTCATTTTATCTGAAAAGAAAAAAAAATTAGTTCAAATGAAATTGATACCAAAATTTAAAGAATAAAGAGCTCTTTTTACATAAAACAAACTACTTAACACGTTGCCATAGGTGACGGCTATAGGCGTCGAATTTTTCCACAAAATGTCTAAAAGTGTGCGGCAACTTATTAATGAAACATTTGGGTTTTGAATTCAAATTATTGACATAATTTGGCTGTATTACAGGTGTATTAACACATTGTTGAAATTATATGGAGTAGATGCAAGATCAGAAAAAGGAAAATTATAACTGTGTTATGAACTGAAATGTTATAGATTATAAAATAAGTAAGTAAAAATATATAAATGACTTCTATTAATGTGTTTAATTTTTCCGAAGCTAGTTTTTAAGTTTAATTCTTGAAATGAATTACAAATATTGATGTTAAAATCAGAAATTGGTAATTCTAAATTTCAAACAGAAAAATGTAATGTTTTTGTATTTACATTTTTTTGTTTGATTTATCGCAACATATAAATGAAATATTATCATCTATGTATGATAAGAAACAGGTCATATACTTTCAGCAAAAACTCATTAACTGACAAATGAAACTATTAAGAAATCATTAATTTTCAGATGAAATATAAGAAGTGAAAATCCTTTGAATTCCCTATAAATATTACTTCAGAAATCGAAATGATGCAAATATAATATCGTTTGCGCAATCAGAAATAAATCTAATGTGTAAATAGAGTAAGCCTCAATTAAAAGATCGCTGTTCGTTTAGAATCCATTTCAGAAATTTTAACCCTTTAAAATCTAAATAATTATTTGAATGCATAATTATTTGTCATTTTAAGTCAGTGCTCAACTCTTTCAAGAATAGTACATTTGGCTAAAAGCAAACCTTAGAGGTATCAGATTATTTACAAATACAAGGTAATTTTACTAGGTAGTACAAAAAAATACCACATAGCAAATGTAAATAGAATGGTGGTACATAACACGTACCACCAGACTCGAAAGAATTAATTTGGAGGGACTGCTAGAATTCGTTGTGAGATATAAGAACAAAATATTGCCCCGCTTTAAGAATTTCGCAGATGTAGGTACAAAATAAATATCTGCAAAAAGAGAAAGAATGAAGAGAAGTTCACGCGTATTGCTCCCTCACGATTAAATGAGAGCAACGAAAATGATAAATGAATTGTTTATTTACCAACCTGCGATCTTTCTACCTTCATGAGTCGACGCCTTCCTTTGTAAGCATCACTGCAGATCCTTATCTGAGCCCCAGCGCGTAGAGTTCATTCCCGCATCAAGACAAGTGAAATTTATCACAACACCTCGCCATCAACCCGCATAAAAATATTATCTCTGGTGATGGACATCCTAAAATGAATGTCACCGCATTCTCTAAAACACTCATTTTATTAGGCAGCATTTTTGCCTTTCGAGACACGTACTAGAGCTTCGTGGTCCGCATTAGATATCCGTGTGCAGAAAGCAATTTGATGCTTTATCAGCGGCTATGCTGTTCTGGTTGAACTGACACTAAGACTCGTTAAATCAATCTTCCCGTACAAGGGGTACCGCATGGTGAAATTTTCGATCTCGGTCAATGGATGTGGGTTAAGTGAAAGAGTTTATTATTTATAGCTGTGTATCCTCAAATATAGAAACAGACGGCTTTCTAATTGAAGCATTTCCAAAAGGGTATATAGTTACTATTAATGAACGATGCTTAGATGTCATTTGGTGATGAAAAGCTTGCTCTCAACTGTAGCGAAAATTTGAGATCTATTAAAAGGCTTTGGGAGCGGTTCTCTTTATGAGAATGCCGTGATTTATGTCATATAATTATGTGACGGAAGGTTTGAAAGTAAGAGAGCATGTATATTATTTTCTTTTTTCACTATTAATAATTCGCTCGCGTCGTCGAATGAATTCAAGGGTATCAACTAAAATCCAATGGAAGAAATTTTGCGATTTCATTACATTTTTCGCTGCCTTATTTTTTCAACAATTTTAGGTTTTGAAATGAATTAGATTCAAAACTTTTAGAATAATTTAGAAATAACTTTCAAAATTTTAAATTATTAATCTCTTTGGCCTACGAATTCCTAACATCCTAATTAGATAACATCCTTTTTGGTACATTTATTATTTGAATCCATATCAGAACGTGAAGTACATCCGAGATATTTAAGCAAATCCAAATTAATTTTTTCTTGTAAATTAATTGCTACTTTGACTTAATTACAGATTTAAATATCAAAAATTCTGTAATTCGATGTACGAGTTAGACCTGTTATTGTACGAGAAGGGGTTAAAATGCCATTCAACATATATAAATTCTTAAATTTATCGATTAATTAGTAAAATGATTATGATGTCTGGAAATATCAAGTGTTAAACTTCAAGTCATTTGGCAACTAGTTCTATGCTTTTATATAGAGTTAAAATTTTTAAGAGTAAGATTTATTTGCCAATGTTTCTAGCTTGCTGTATTGTAGTTAACATTCAGTTTAAATTTATTCTCTATGTACTGTAAATTGTAATTGGACACAACCCCATGCAAATAATACCCCATCAGGTCTTCGGTCAGAGCGAGAGATAGTTAGGGGGCGTCTTTTGATATCTCTTCCACTTCAGGTCCGCTACGCTGTTTCAATAACCGAAAGGTTAGAGTTGCGCAGGGCCATGAAGTGATATCTTGTCTTGTTGTTCATAGAGAAATATTTAAGAATACGAAATTTGAATTTATTCAAATTAGCTCATCTAACTTATTAATTTAGACGAAAAAACCTGGCATGCAACAAGGTATATTTTAAATTGAAAAATAAAGTTTTAAAATACCATCCCAGTTTTTAGTTTAATAATTAGTTATTCTGTTATTTTTATGCCTTACAAACTAAAAAGAAACCTGTTGCTTCTTTTCACTTCAACATCGTTTAACCCATTCACTGCCAGCAACATTTAGAGCCAGACTCTACAAATATACTACAAGATATCTCGTAATTGGCAGAGGTTGGATTAAGAGCAGATTTTGTTTTTGTACAGAAAATCTGAAACTTCTTTCGCATCTCTAAATTTTAACCCCTTCAGTCGGAATTAAGAAATAATGGAGTTATAATTGTTTTTTCTTTGACGTACTGTGTACCACTGCAAAGGTTAAAGCATAAATGAAATTTCAAGCATGTAGATGAAAAATTAAAGAAGTTACCCCATGTCCGGCATCCTGACAATACCGGATATTTAAACTAAAAAAAGACACAAAATCGCACAAATTTGACTTTAAAATGATAGTCAAAGGGTAATAAAATATTATAGAAGCCTTTTAAATGGTAAAAAAGGATTAAAAACAAGAAATTACTTGAAAAACAAAATTTACCATCGAGCTCCATTTTGGGGAGAACGATGATTTTCTCAGTTTTTTTTGAAGAAACAAACAAAAGAAATGAAACGATCCCATGCCCGAAACGAAAAATTCTTGCAACGATTATATTGCTAAGAAAATCGAGAATCAAATAAAAAAAAACAGCATGTAGTTTCGTCAATTATTGAATTAATAGGAGCAATTCAAAGTTGATGCCGGGTATACCGGACACCAGGTCTGAAGGGGTTAAGAGAAAGTTGTCCAATTAATACTAGCCTATAAAAATGATCTCAAAGCTTAAACAAATTTTAACGACCATATTTCATAGTCAAAATTATTTTTTAGAAGAGCAAAGAACTAGGGAACAGCATACATGTCATCACGAATCCATGGTGATATAGTTATAATTTAAAAGAGTTATGCAAAAAATACACGTCAGGCATATACCACTTTTTAATTTACACACCTTAATAGTACTTTTCGATTTATTTTATTTCTTAACAATTTTGTTACTTTGATTCAAAGCAAGAAACTACGAAGTTGTATTTCAGGGCTTTTGAAGATATTTATAAACAATTAATAAGCTTAGATGTAGCAAAGAAAAATAAAACGCCATTTTCGAAGCTCTTCCTTTCTATAATTTTAAGTTTTTTCTTTTTACAAAAATGTGAGCTATTCATATTTTTTCATTGAATTTAAAGTATCCATATTTTGTAACACATGTTTATTCAGAGAATAAACATGTGATTAATGCAGTCTTAAGTTAAATTAATATGCAGAACAAACGTTAATCTTCAGTCAAGCGCAATATTTGCAGCCACCATAATAAAATATGGAAAGTGTTCCTGTTAGATCGGTTGTGCCTGTCGGAAAGTTAATGCAACGTTAACTCCGCCAAAAGTTTTCAAGACCATAACCATAATTTTCAACTAGCTGCTGAAGAAACTTCTGCACTTATTCAGAATATCCATCATAAATGTGCTTCTTTAAAATGTTCAATAAAATTTTAAGAAAGTTTTCGATTTCGTTAAACGTATCTCCTCTCTATATGTCTGTAATTAACAATAAGTGTTCGATCAAGTTTGTTTGTGGCATATTTTAATAAAGTAAAAATGTTATGAATATTCTAAATGAAGTATTAATAGTTTAGCTTGTCCATAACTCTTTAAGGCACAGCGGTATTAAAAATCTCCCACCTTTTTGATGCGTAAATATGCATGGTGGGATATTTTTTGAACCATCTAAACCCATGTGGTTTCATGAACCCATGTAGCACGGTGGGACTATTTGAGTCCCACCCTATAACAAAAAACTTAATTGAATTATTATTTTTTATATTATGTTATTCCTTTATTAATAAAAATAAACCAGTTTTGTTCAATTTTTTAAAAAATAAAATTTCTGTGCAACATGGGTCTTTTTATTTTCTAAAATTCCGTGCCTCAAAGGGATAAACTGCTTCAATTTTTGTTGCCACAAATATTCCTTCTGCTCCAACTATTAATAACTGCTCCTCATAATGAGATCAAGAGATTCAACTCTTTGCCTTTTACATATTTTATTCAAAACTTTATAATACAATTGTGAATGTTTTTGCCTTGAAAGAGGCATTGCAGATAGCGAATGATTTGACGACCGTCGAATTTTCCCACAAAAATACGTGCAAGATCTAAAAGTGTACGGCAACTTATTAATGAAACATTTGGGTTTTCAATTCAAATTATTGGGATTATTTGGCTGTATTACAGGTGTATGGGGCACTTTCACGCATGATAAATCAGATTACTATCGGAGACTATTATTACTGCTGCTCCATTAAATCGCACGACAGCAACTGCTAGCACAACCTGTTGTTTAATGCATTTACTTAAAAGTTAGTTAACATACATATTTATAACATCTTTTTATTTAATGAGCAAAAAGGCTAAAATCAATAGCAGGCCATGCCACTGAAAATATAAACGAAGCATACTATTTTTAGTCATTTAACAACCACCTTTGCTGCCCTTGGAAAAAATGTGTATCATAAATATATATACACAGAGTTATGGTGACTTTCGTCATGTCAATCAACCAATCTGCATATATATTTGTTTTGTCAGACTAAATATTTCGACAAGTACGGTTGCAGAACTAACCCAGTTTATTGTGTTCAAATATTACTTTTAACAACACTGACCTCATTAAAAGTGCTCCATATACTTACTACAATTCTCAACTCATCAAATTTCAACGCATAGACATTTTAATTTCCATTTCCTGAACCCATTTCACCGATTCAGAAACCCACACGTTACTGAACAAGTAAATTTAGAAACTGGTTTTCAATTAGTTTGATCATAAAATATTTGCATCAACTCTCCGACTTCATCTCTCAACTATTTCCTATCTGCTTCCCCAGATACGTGGGTCCTATAAGCCACGGTAACTGATAATAACTCACTCCCCGTTTGGTGATACAGAACTTAATATCCCGTAATTAATCTGCTCGCTATCACACTCCACCATCTAGGCTTGACGATTACAGCGAATAATTTGCACCTTTGCTATTCGGAATTCATTCTGCACCAATGCAATAGACAAACAGTGGAAGCAAATTCCAGAGATTTAGTAAAGACAGCGGTAAATGTTTTCCCAAATGCTTCCTCCCGAAATGGGATAATGAAGCACTAAGGAGGATGGGGGACAGGCAACCTTTCCGGACGATAACTGAAACTTCGAGCTTCCTTTTGCGCAAACATATTTGAAAAGATTTCTCTTTTGTTCCAGATCTAAAAGATTTCGTTGAAAATATTCAGAAATTTGCAAGGAAGGTAATTTTTCGTTATCACAAACGTAGCGTGATGAAGTTTCAAAACGAGCACGCCAGTGATATTTCAGGAAAGAGATTAGTTTATTGTAAGGAATTATATAGGTGAAAGAATCAAGGCGTGTCTCAGAATTGCGATGAAGCAGGGAAATTACTCTTTGCATTTCGTATAAAGTAACAAAGGAGAGCCAATTCATTTCGTAGAATTTATAGCTACTGCAAGTTAGCGCCTTAAGAATACAACAAAGAACATTATTTCGCAAATGAATAGACACGGCATTTTCATCTGACTATATTTTAATATTTCAGAATCTAATAAGAATAAATATTAAAATAATAAAATTTATTTCATAAAATTAAACAAAGGTAAATAATCTATAAGGTTTAAGCATAAGATTTAACTATTTTTTTTAAGAGCCGGGATTCGAGACCCGATTCTACTCAAGAGCCTCCGTATTTGCCGAGATTACACATCTTCCCTTTAGTGTGAAGAGGGAAGCGCCGCACAGTGGTCCAGTTCCGTTTTCTAGCGAGATAAAAATCATAGCGACGAAACTAAAAACAGCAGAGACTTGAAATTTGCACAGTTTAAAGGAAATGGACTTCAGTTGTATCCCATGAAATTTCATAACTATCTGTTGGATATTTCTTGATTTGTATTAATTTATTTAATTCGTTCCCATTGTTCTCTATGGAGGGAACTGTTGTAATCTGCGGTAAAGTTAATAATTAGTTGTATAAAACATAAAAAAATCTGATAAATTTTACCAAATGAAAGAAATAGCTTAAAAATAAGATTTGTGAAATTTTAGTAGTCTGGTGGGTATTTTTTTATTTTTAACATTCCAAATATTCGCTATGTTAAAATATATCTAATAAACAATTGTGCGATAAATTCAAATGCCTTTCAAAACGATTAAAAAGTGAAAGAATTTCCTTAATATAATATAAATGTTATATAAATAGCAGTAAATCTTAAAAAAATTACTTTTAAGAGTAAAATTGCAGCAGATATATCACGAAAATATTATCAATCACAAAAATTAATTAATTATTATCACAGCAATCAAAAAAATATTATGAGAATTCAGGAAATATTCCAAAACATTTTAATAACTAAATTTTAAGCGTAATAGATAAGGGTAACGCTTCTTTTCATCGTGTGAATTATGTTTTCTATTATTTGTTATTTATGTAAACCTATTTGTGGTAAGTTTTCCTAATTTTATCGGCCTTTTAGCTGTAGCTGAAGACAGCGCTTGAGAGGTTGTCACTGAAGCAACCTGTCTTTAAAATTTCAAATCGCGTTCTGAACTATACCAAAATTTGCTCGTTTTCGGTGTGTTTATGTCAACTACTAAATCAGTAATAAATATTGAAATCGATTTAAAATACTTTTGAAACCATTCAGCGTTTATTTCTTAAAAAGTTCAAATGTATTTTATATTGAGTATCCGCCCACTTAAATTCGACAATTTATAAATAAAATTGTCGAATTAATGTCGATTGAATTTTTATTAATTAACATCTAGGCTATAACAAGTTAATTTAGTCTTTCAACAGGTTTTTTCAACCCAGATATTTATTTTTGCGTCATTAAAGGAAAAAGTGAAAATTCTTCACTGACATAGATGACATTTCAAAAAATAAAATAAATGAAAAAGTCGGGGTTTATCGGGGCTAATTTTTAGACATTTTATAGAAGATAGAGTGCAGAAATGATTTAAGGTAGTTTCAAAGTAAGCAAAGTAATGCAAATTTTAAAAATTCACTTTAAATTTGAAAATTTAGTGGAAAAAAGGGCCTTTTAAAATATAATATAAAAATTTGGAAAATATTAAAATGATGTGTTCAAAATGTATCGTTTATTTGCCCTGGAATCCGACATCATGAAAAATCTAAAATTAGACAGATAAATAGCAATGTAGGACTTTACAGAACGAAATCCAAGGGCTCACTGAAACGACGAGTCTGAAAACTGAGCGACTCAAGTTTTCGAAATACATTCTTCAACTTTAACCTCCGTAAAACCGCCTAAGACTACATGTTTATACAAAACAATTTATGGCTTTTAGGGTTCCAAATGGTTCTCTATCTATCCCCAAACAAAATAAACCCATTTGCCGACCTCGAGATTTCGATTTTTGTCGCGCTACAAACCGAAACTGGACCACTGTGCGCCGGCTCATTTGTTGTCCTCATCATCAGCCAACGGTTGAAAATGTCGGTCTTCGTCTTGAACTATCCCTCGTGTAGATTCAAAACTGGACGTTAAACTATCAATTTTTAGGCTTAAACAACTATACATGTTTCTTTTACCGCTTTATATAGTTAGTTAAAATGTAATCGTTTTAGTATATAATATTAGTAACTCTCAAAACACATACTCTTCTTTTAAAAAACCCTCTTTTCACTATCAGATGTAAATCGAATTTATTTGAGACACGTTGTAAACCATAACATTTCCCACTACAATGCTTCCATAACGACACAAAACTTTTCACTGACAAATATCAATATAGCTTTCCTTAATTTTAACCTTTTATTAATTTAAAAATTACATTTTACATTCGACTTACGAATTTATTACTTATTAGCATTCAACTTACCAATCACAGTGAGAAAAATTTAATTGCAATTCTGAAAGGGTTTTCGAAAAATATTTGTCAAACGGCATATGCTTTGCATATTTCTCTGTCTTATCAATCATTTACATATCGTCTATGCAAATGCAAACTATCGAATGTGAAAAATCGTGTTTACCAATTCCCCCCTATAGGGGCTTCTTCAGAAATGATGCGTATGGCAATGCCTTGATCCTGAATACCTTTTACAAACTAAAGAAACAGCATTTCCGATGTATCGAAAACGTATAATTTATTATGGTTTTCCATGATTAAATATCGAATAAATTTCATAGTTTACATTTGTATCGACGATATATACGGTTTATATACAATATATCTTAATTACGATTTGAACATCTCTCAAACATATACATTAGTAGAATGAAAATCTCTCGTGATTTGAATCAGCATTTTATCCTCAAACAATTAAACCAGTTTCTTCATCGTTGCTTATTCCTATTTTATTTTTTACTGGGAATAAAAAGAATCAAAGGACTTCTTATCCTGATTTTATTTTGAAGATCCTGTATGCTTATACTTTTATACCTGCTACTCATACTTTTAGTTCTTGTCTAAATATATTTTTATTAGAAGAATATAAGTTTCAATAATATAAATTGAATCGAAAGAAAAAGATTCACCATTTAACAGCTTTATTTAATTTCCCAGGACTAGATAAATAAATTTTTGGTTTAAACTATAATATTTTTTTGGTAAAACTATGCTTCAATCAGACGATTGCGCTTATTACTATCGATAATGCTTCTTATAAGGAAATCCTGCATCTTTTAGAGGGTTAATTAAAAAGAAGTAAAATTGGTACAAAAATAGCCGTAGAAACTGAGGATTTGTCCCACAGCATTTGAGATTGTTTAAAATAATAAATAAATGAAATAAATAGAATGTGAAATTAGCTCTCAAAATATCAAAAGTTTTCCTTCAAATCAAAAGTATCAAAATTATAGCGTAAAAAAAGCTGTTATATATTAGGCTAATTAATAGTTAACCTGTTTTATTTTTATTTTTCCAATAGAATCGAAAGTTTCCACTTTATTATATTTTGCGTCATAAATTCATTTCTTTCAATTTCTATTCAAATTTAGACGATAGACATCTTCCATGCTTAGCTGATTTAAAAAAAGAAGACTATAAGTTTATATGAGAAGCTCAAAATTCAAAATAGAACACACTTACATATTCACAGTAATCACTATAATTTTATATATTAATAATGAAACTCATGTTCAGTTCGGTTGTGAGATTTTCGTAAGAGATGTAAAGCAAATGTTTAAAAGCTAGACTTCACATTAATATAAGTTCCATGCATTAACTTGCTCGGCAGAGAATGTCAAAGAAATGAATAGCTTCGATGAAAATTATATAACATATCAGACTACTTCGTGAAAAATAAAATGTTTGATTTCAATTGGTTTAATATCAAGGCTAGAATGTCACAAAATTCGTAATATATTGAGGTAATTAGAAATAATGCTGCGCAATTTCGTCAATGGAATAGAAGGTTTTCATTTGCTATATATTCTTGCTCTTTTATTACAGTTCATATTTTTACGGCAGATTCGTTCGTACTTTTTACAAAGCTAGCCTCTAAAAAGTTCATCAAATGTATTTCACATGCTTAAAATTCACTAAACAAATTCTCAGAAGAGAAAGTTATATGGCAATTAAAAAACAGGCTTTCATGCAATATCATAAAAACGCTGAAGCCCACCATAAGGATTTGTGCAAGAGTTACAAAATGAACGTTAATGAAATTCAAGGTTTAGCATAAATATAAGCTCCATATATCAACCCTCTCAAAAGAGATTGCCAAAAGAAATGAGTCGCTGTCACGGAAATTACATGTCACGATAGGCTGTTTTGCTCGAAATAAAATACAACCAGAATATTTGGCTATATTGGATTGAATATTAAAGCTTTATTTCCACAAAATCCATTATATATTGAAGTAATTTTGGCATTCTATTTTATTGTTTATTCAAGGGAATCGAATATCTTCGTTTGTTATATTTTGTGTTATTTACTTTTATTATTTGAGTTACTTATTTTTTCATAACAAATTTCGTTTATGCTTTCTATTAAGTAAAAAAAAACTCTCCAGATATATTCAGAAAAACAATCTGATTACAGAACACTGCATGGCAATTAAAAATAACAGCCTTTCACGTGATTAACATAATTATACCAGATGGTGACCCCAAGTCGTTGGGTTTTCGCATGAGTTGTAAAGTGAACGTTTATGAAAACCGAGGCTTAGCATAAATATAAGCTCCATACATCAACTCCCTCGAAAGAGACTGTCAAAGAAATGAGTCGCTTTCACGGAAATTACATGCCTCGACAGACTGTTTCGTTAAGAATAAAATACGTCCCCGAATATTTGGTTAAGAGGAAATAAACACGTCAAACGCGGGTTTCCTTGCGAGAAAATACGGATGTGAAAGATCAAAAGAATTACCGCCGGTTAATCGATTCTTCAAAATAAAAGATGTGAGTGCCAGCGGAGAAGAGAGCGGAGAATTGATCAAAACTAACAATCCAGAAAACGAATTACCGACCTTGTTCGCTGTCAGCATTTTCCAATCAGTCTAATTGTTTCGGTGCGATGGAATGAAATACACAGTTGCGGTTTTGATTAAAGACTTTCTATTTTAAAATGCCCTTATCTGATAAAAGAGACGCAATTTCCTAGAAAGCTTTTCTTGAGCTTCAGTGATAAAATAATGGAAAGATTGCTAATCAGGTTAGACAGGAGAAGGGGTGAGTAGCATATGGGATACGAATTTTTTTGACACTTTTAGTATTAAAAACGTATCCGACTGCTACTTTTTTACTTTCTCGTATTCGAAATATAAATACGATTGTACTCATTGAAAATTCGACCGCAAGGTTTTGATAATCTTCAAGTTCTCGACCAGTTATTACGGATGCAAAGGGTCTTTAGCCTTTTAGATGTTCAGAACCAATTTTTTCAAATCGAATTTAATCACGGCCTTTCTTCTACTGACTTTCGAATATGAGACAACTAATTATATTAAAATATAATTTGTGTTACCAGTATGCATTTATCTATTTTTATAGACCTTTTATTTTTGAAAATTAAGTAAAGTAATAAATAATAAGTAATAAATTTACCATCTATCTAGATTTTGTTTCATAAATTAAAATTTTTAAATATTTTGTCTTTCTTTCCATTTCTTCGTGGTCGAGACGCCCCTTAAGATCACTACAATTGGAAAAATCATTTCGCGAAAGTCCTTTTTTTTTCATCTATTTTATATAGTTTTTCCGAGTCTTCTTAGCTTCCTCTTCTTATTTTTGCACACTTTAAACTCCCAAAGGCTAAGAATCACTGTGCAAATGTCTTTTTAGAGGCTTTTATTGAACTTTACTTCTTTCAGATTTGCGAACATGGGATTTTGTAATCGACTTTACACTCACTTATTGATGTACTAGAGTTCTGAAATTCTGTTCTTTTATACGTTTCCAGTGACATTCAATATATTAATATTTTCAAAACTTAATAACCAGTTAATAGTTTGATTCGAATTAAATTTTGATTCCATATATGAGGCGCCACCTAGCAGTGAATTTGAGAAAAAATTGATTTGAAAGATTTCTTTTGTAATACTGAATTATGAAATTTATAAAAAAAAAACTGAAAAATAGAAAACAAATATAAGAAAGTTTTAAAAAAACGCCTTCATTAGTGTACTAAAAACTAGAAAATTTTTTACACATAATCTGGAGGTAAATACAAAATCGTGAAAGACGAACCGCTGAATAAAGTACTATAAAGAAACTAAATCATAACGAATATAATAAAATAGAAAATTTTTGAACATTCATTAAAAGTTAAAAATATATTATAAATACGATTAAAATTCTGATTGATTTAGAATATATCTACCAGTGCCTCAGGCATTTTACACTTTCGTTTTGACCTGCATATTCTTTAAAAAAATATTTTCTACAATTTAGAACGCATTTCGAAAAATGTCTCTATTTTTAGTTTTTTCTGTTTGTCTATTTTTTTCATGCCATTCATACCTTTTTCATACCTTTCTTTTGTTATTTTTGTGTCCCTTAAATTCTTGCAGGCTAAGCATCGCTGATTAAGCATCAATTATTAATAGAAAAGCCCTCATTGGCAAATAATTAACTGCCTTGAAAGTACAATACAAATTAAAGCATCTAAAATATAAATTTACCATCTATTTAATCCTAAAATGCGAGCTGAAGTACATATTTCAATCAATTTCTGCATTTCTTTTTCTCTTCATCGTAAAACTGAGTATTTAATCAAGCAGCTTCATAACTTTCCGAAGTAAAAGAGGCAAGGTATAAGGTTGTCCTAACTCTTTAAGTCCCAAGAAAAAAAAATCTCAAAGGGGGAAAAGTTCTAAAAGGTACTTCGCACATTTTTATTTTTTCTTCCGAGGTTCATAAAAGCACCATTAATCATTCTTTAAAGAGAAAATGCGAAAATATAACGCAATCTTCCTTCGTAACTTGAAGACAATGACAGTGTTTTTTTATATTCAGTTTCAGAAATTTTTCCCTCGGGAGACATAAAAACCTCGAAAATGCAAAGCCAATACAAAGCCTTTCGGTCATTATTTATGGAATTGAAAATAAAAATAACAGAGGAAGATAGAAAAAAAGTCTTTTAAACTCGCTTCAATTTTACTTTTCACTAGTCACAGGTGCAATAAATTTTAAATATTCATTAATTATTTTTGCTTCCTAATTTATTGTTTAGCACCTGCCGATTTGCACTAATTTCTCATCCTGTGAGTGAAAGGCAGAGCTTTCTATTAAACGCATGCAGTCCTTTCGCAGCTTGAGTGACAAATTACTTTCATTATCTGGAAGCTCATTCACTATTAACTAGATTAATCTGCTTTACCTAGCTTCTCAGTTAACTCCCAAATAGCGAGTAATGATGGGTTTCTTCCACCTGCATATAAAGTACACAATTAAAGGTCAGCCTCTTTAACGCAATTTGAAACCATTCTCATTTTGGAGGCTCGGATTTTTTTGTTGCATATCACACGTGATTAGCTGGATTAAAACGTAAAATGCATGACATTCCCTTGTAATATCTTTATAGAATAAATATGAAAAAGTATATTTATACGAAAATACTGTAATTATAAAACGATGCAGTTGGGAGATATTTTAACGTAGCTGTTTTAAAGAAGGTTTAAAATGTGCCGCTAAAGCGAAATTCATAAAACGATTTTATTTACAGTATACGAGAAATCGGAGTGGAGAACTCCCGACTTTTTTCCAGTAATGATTTTAAAAACGTTCTCAATTTATTGATGCGCAAATGATGGGAAGCATTTGAATGCCGTAGTCACAATGATCTGATAATGTCCTAGTCAGGGCATTATTACAAAGGAACATACGTATCTTTATTTTGTACATAAATCCCAATAAAAGTGAACCAAACCATCGCATATAATGACGTATCTGATTCGTGCATTGAATTACAAAATTTTTGATGTTTAAATCTGTAATTAAGTCAGAGTAGCAATTAATTCAAGAGACAAAAATTACGTAAACACGCATAGGTATTTCATATATCGATCGAAATTACAATAAATGGACAAAGTCAAATGTGTCATCTATTTAAGAGGTTAAATAAATTCGTAAGAATTAATAAACCGTAGGATTTTAGCCAATCGATCGCAGTTTATGTTTTGTAGAATATCCCAGTCTTCATTTCTGCTCTTCATGAGGTACGAAAAAAAAAAATAAAACTTTCAAAATTAAATAAACCAAAAAAACTCAGACAAAATCGTTTAATTACATAGTTAATTATAACTTACAAATTAATCCGTCGTTCAACGCAATCAATTTCATCTTTAAATTATCGCAATATATCTCGCGGATATAAAATCCTTCCTATGATATGTTCATCCTGTTTTGATAATTTTTCCTTTATAACTTCAAAAATTAGTCCTAATGATAATAAAAATGAGTCTTCTGTAAGAAAAACTCAAACTGTTATGCGTTGAAAACGTCTAACAGATGCAGACTCCATGCGTATCTATTATATTTGCGACTAAAGGATGGATAACATAATTATTCTATCATATCAGAATAAAAGATTTTTCTTTTAATAGGCGTTCAGCATAATTAGAACAGAATTTTTCAATTTTAAATAAGATGTGCTTCAATCCACTAATCAATACTCAGCAGCTATTAATAATTAGGAGTTCTGAACAAAAGAAAAATTCATATACACTGGAAGTCCTGGAATGTTTAAAATAAAATTCTTTCAGAATTCTTCCGTATTTTTATAAGCAGTCTATAAAATGAGTTAAATAGTTCATTAAAATATCGCCTTAAATATGAATTTTCATCAATTACTTGAAAACCATTTTTTTAAATTTAAAAGCTTTTTGATACTTGAAGTATTCCACGTGGAATTTATCTTAAGCAAATTACTGAAGTGCACCAGGCGATTGAAGAGAGCAAAGCACTTCCCAAGGTCTTTTTATTTCAATACATCTTCCTCTTTTCATTTAATGCGATTAGGTCGAACTTCCTTCTTTTATTGCCTCATTATTCGCAAATGTTCTATTACATCCAAAATTCACCAACAAAAGGAATGAAAAATTCTTATCTCTCCCTCCCGCATATACAGATCAATGAGCAGAACAGGAGGGATTCACCCATCGTTTGAAGATATGAACAGGGTAAAGATAATCAAGATAAGAGAGGGGAAGAGATAAAATACACTTGAAAAGTTAATGATTTAGACTGTAATAATCTTTTCTTCGGAGGAGGCGTTCAGTGAAGATGGGAGAATATGCCATTGATGCTTTATGAAGACTAATAATAATCTGAAAATAAATTAAGTATTATTTGATCCAGAGGTTCTTTCTTTTCATATAGCGAAGCAGGTGGTTCCTATCCCTTAAAACAGTGAAATTTAAGAGAAAGGCACAAAACTGTACAATTTAAGAGCATTTTTTAATCTAACCTTGCAACTGTATTATTTTTTATCGCTATTTAGATGCAATTTCGGAAAATGGATCCAGACACTTTTGAAGGAAGGTTAATTGTTATCTATGCGTAACGCTATAATAGTAGGAGGTAAAAATTCTAGCTCGGGGAAATCGCAGGACGCAGCAGAAGATAGACTTCCAAATCCCCAGACCTTCCAACCTGCGTGTATCACGGGATACGCAGCTGGAGGTTAAAACGCAAGCCTGGATTTCTCATTCAGTAAAATATGTTTTAAACAATACAATCATTATTAACAATCTTCAAATTTTAGAAATCTGAAAAGAGAAAATATGCTCTCGCAGAGTGAATCAAAAGGGTTCGTTCAAAATTCAAATGCAAGTCAGACATCCCAAAACAAATTAGCTTTGCAGAAAGGGTCTGATTAAGCCCTTTATGGGTCCTTCGGCAATGCAAGTATCAGGACCCTCCTTTTCCTCTCCCCGTTTCCAATATTTGTTATTGATTTTAATTTGATTTCTATACAAACAATTTTAACAAAACAGTAATTTTATAAAAAATTGTGAAAAAAATGACAAAACTTTTTAACATAATCTAAATACTATTTAACTATGGGATCGGACACTTTTTAAAATTATATAGGATCATTTTTTTAGAATTATAAAACAATACAAGCTTGCAAAAGGTAATTAGTAAGGAATGTCGTTAGAATATTGTTCTAACATTTAAACTCTAAATCATTTTCATATGAATAAGTTCGGATGCACTGCCTTTGTAGATCAAATGAAAGGACAAAATTCAGTTACTCTGAAAATATTCCAAAAAGAAAAAAAATTCTCGTGGCATCGGACCCTTCAAAGCTGCGGGGCCGTAGGCAGTTGCCTACTTTGCCTATTTAGTAATCCGGCACTGTTTGCACAGGAACACATAAAAAGACAAATAAAAAATAATCTGAGGAAGATCTTTAACAAATAAATTTTAATGACCTCTTTTAAATCAAGATAACTGATTTTCTTAACAAATATTCCAAAAGGACCTCGAATAAACTAAAAGGACCTTTTAGTTGTTTTTGTTCCACCGCCCATATTCATATTCAACTATGCTGAGCCAATTCATAGAAGAAATAGATGCAAAAGTCTTTATGACGACAAAAATGTTTTACACCGCCCCACTTAGGGCTTCAAAAGAGCGACCTACAATTGAAAATTTATATTACAATGTTCCTTCATTACGCCTTTTCCTTCCGTTCTCTCTACCAAATAAAAGATCGCAGTGATTTTTCACTTCTTTCCACATTTTTTCTCGAAGTATTTTCTAGCGGTGATTGTTAAATTAAGACTGATCCACAAAAGTAACAACAACAGCATGTAACAAATGGAGTTGTTATTTATACATCTTAGTAACGTCACAGAAAAAGAAAAATTCAATTTCTCTCTTTACAAAAGGGCCGTTCCGAAATGCATACATCCTTTTCAACTCTTTATTAGGCCGTCTTAAAAAAATTGAAGTTATAAATTAAAGCTGAAAGTTAAAATTTAAAGCCTTTTCTTACTCTTCTAACTACCAAAGAAAAAGAAAATTGTAGTACTTATTCACTTCTTCAGTCTTTTCTTTTGAAAGCATCTCTAAGCGCAATTTTTAAATTTAAGACTGATATACGTACATTAACCAACACCACCATTATACAAAAAATAGTATTATTTATACCTTTTTTGTAACTTCTTATATGAAAAAGAAACACCCATTTCTCTTTATAGAAGTAAACAAAAAGTGTCGTTTAGAATCAATTACACCGTTCTCATCTCGTTTCAGGTCGTCATGAATTTTAAATTTAAAATGTAAGCTAAAAATTTGAATTAGATGTAGTTCTGCTATCAAGAGTCAGCTTCAGTGAAAGTTCTTCAATTCATATCTCGTTAGTACGTCACTCGTTGTTGTGTCGTTCTTGTTAGTACGTCGTTATGCCTTAGTCCCTAACCATTTCTATTCATTTCCAAGTTAAGAATAAAAACAATTTTTAAAAACACTTATTAGTGTACTAAGAAGTAGATTTTTTAAAACTATTTTCTGAAAATATTAAAGTGGTGTATTGCCATCGAGAATATACAAGTGTACAAAATTTCAAAACTCTAGCCCAATAGAAAGTGAGTAAAAAACTAATACATCAGGAAACGAGTTTAAAATCGATTATAAAATTCCATCTTTACAAACATGAATAAGTAGAGTAAAATAAAAGTTTACAAAAGGTTCTTATTGAATTATCTACATTTTTCTCATCTCGTATCAAGTCATCTCGAATAACTTTCATTTTTAAAACAAAACCTCAAGCTTAAAGTTTGACACTCCCTTTAGTATCAGAACTGAACTCTCTTACGCAATATCTTGGAAAATTATACATCCAGCAGCAACTTGAGGAAGGACTTTTCGCGAAGCTAATCGAACGGAAAGTAAATTAGTGCTGCCCCTCCCCCGGTGCATATTAGAGAATTAATGCGATGATTAGTACCTCTAATTGCATTCCAGCGGAATCATTGCTGTGGTCGTTTTATCGCCAGCAATTTCCTCAATTGTTTTTTTAGATTTTCTCAGCTGCTCAGAATCATTTGGGCCCATTTTTCTAATAGTTGATTTCTTTCTAATTGGAAGTTTCTTGTTTGCTGGAACAACTGAGACTATTTGAAGACTCGTTTGCATACTCCTCCCTCTCTCCGTTATTTCCCTTTCCAGTTCAGGGACAAAAAATAGTTTTTTTAAAAGAATAGCAATGATAACTCATCAAAAGAATTTCTAAAAGGCGCCCTGTGGTCGATGGCTCTTTTCAAACGAGGGCGACAATAATGCCGCGTGGAAGTTCATTATTAATATGGACTGAAGGGGATATTTGTAAACATTTAGTAGGAGAAGACACATTCAAAATTCTATGTGGTTTTTATTCTGTACGTATTTAAAATTGATTTGTATTTTCATCTATTCAAATTAATTCAGTGTGTAACTTTATTACGAAACCAGTCAATAAAATATAAAAAAAAACCTAAAATTAACCATATACTTAAAAATGCATTATAAGAATATGCATTTAAAATTCTAAGTAGAACATGTTCTAAATGCACAAATTAAATGTGTTTATAATACTAATAATTCACTGCCTGTCTATATTAATTATTGTTTACTGTAACAACTGAGATTATTTGAATACTCGTTTGCATACTCCTCCCTTTCTCTGTTATTTCCCTTTTCAACTCAGAGAAAAAAATAAATTTTTAAAACAAATATCGATAATAATCTACCAAAAAAATTTCTAAAATGCGACCTGTGGGCGAAGCTTCCTTTCAAATGTACAACAATAATGACGTATGGAAGTTCATTATTATGGAGTGCTTGGGGTTAAGCAGATATTTGTAAACAGTTAGTAGGAGCTTCAGTAGGAGAAGACACCTTCAAACTTCTGTGTAGTATGTATTCTGGATGCATTTAAATTCGAGTCGTAATTTTTCCTATTTAAATTTATTCAATGTTTAAGTTTATTATCAGTCAGTCGTTTAAACATGAAAAACGTCAAGTTAAGTAGATACGTAAACATTGCATCACACATAAGAGTAGAAGTTACATTTAAAATTCTACGTAGCATATATCCTGAAAGCACAGTAATTAAATTAGTCTTTTAAACTTGAATTGTGTGAAGTTAAGCAGGTACTTAAAAACTGCATAATCTCGAACAGGAGCTGATGGCTTTAAAACTAATTTTATAAAACCCATTTCATTTTTGTTTATTGTTCCCTAAATATCGATTTTATTCATGCATTTTGTAATTCCAGATTCAATAAAAGCATTTTTGAATCGGAAAATATTGAATAAAAAAACTTGTGTACTACTGTAATTTAAAGAACATTACCGATAACACTTACGTGTATGAACGTATTTGATATTAAGAATACAATTGTTATAGATTAGAGCATATCAATGTTAAATGCAAATTAATAATTTAAATTATTTCAAATAAATCAATTTAAATTTTTTCTGAGAAAAAATCACCTCCAAAATTAAAAAAAATAATGTAAACCTTTTTTAAAGTCTTATAACTCACAGATAAGATAGTATAAAGTTAAAACCATTCCCAATTTATCTCGAAAAGAAATATTACAATGTAAAAGCATTCTTTTTCCTTCAGCACTATATGTTGAAATGATAATAAAGTAAAATCTATAGATATTTTTGCAACAAATATATATATATTTTCAGAGATAAAACTGAGTTTTAGTACCACTATTACTTCACAGTGTTATAAAAGAAGAGATAATTTTCAGAAGTGAAATGTTTATTTTCAGTTAATTAGGATGAGAGATTTCCATTTTATATTTGTAATAAATAAATCTTCTAAAGTTTTTTTATTTATTCTTGTGATTCTTTTTGTTATGAAACCAGAAATACAAAACGGCTTATTAAACACTTTTATTGAACTTGGCTTGTTTCCTGTTTATAAATATGGAATTTTGAAATAAATTTTTCTATCAATGTGCTAGAGGATTAAAATCGCCTTGTGTTTTCTAGAAGACAGAACCCTTTTTTATTATTTCCAGAACTGAACTTTAATCTTTAATGAAATTAAATTTTGATTCCGTACCAGTGATGGCACTTTGTAAAGAGTTTGGGATGCAAGAGATAACAAGATTAAAAGGTAGAAAAAAAAATTAAAATAAAGAATTCTGCTGTTTAGTAAACTAATAAAAGTGCGTTTTTAAAAACCTTATTTTAAAATTAAATTAATTTTATTAGTATTAATATCCAATTAGACTCCAAGAATTTACCAAATGCAAACATTTGTCCTAACATATTGCAAATTAATCTCGTATGCATGGTAGTAAGATTTTTTGAACTTTTATAATGCGTTATAAAGAAGAAACTGATACATCTCTGTAGTCATCATCTCTGCAAAATTTCAGAAAAATTAATAATGTAAAATAAGGAACTTTATTGCACTGCAGATTAACAGATAAATTTCCATACCATACGTACGTGATATGTTATTAGTAAGATCATAATCATAACCTTATAAATCAAATATAGACTTCTTTTAACTTGTTTTGCCTTCGTTTATATATATATTTTTATCTTAAAATGCAGTTTAAGTGCTTTTTTACCGTTGAACTCACTTCTGAGATTCAGTTCAAATTTTAACAAAATTTTCGTCAAAAATAACAATAGGCGATAAATCCAAATGACTAACTAAATTCAGTTTTTATTTTAAAACGTAAAAAATAATGCAATAATTGTCTAATATCTATTGCATATTATCAGCATAACTTTTACAACCAAAATTCCTGTTTGAGCACGATTCCGTCTGACAAAGAAATTGTATTGAAATAGGAATCTCATTAACGTAAGAAACGAATGCTACATGTGTGTTTTTGTTGTAGACTAAGATATCTAAATAAAACGTTAATAGGGCTACTTAATGGTCCAGAATTACATTCACACAAACCTCTGAATAAATGTAAGCTTATGCCGTGTATTATATTTTAAGTAGCTCAATATATTCTAAACTATAAACAACTTTTCAAAACACACTGTTCAAACTAATACTAGTTGGCGTTCGTGTCACAAAAGACATGATCAGATAAGCGATTCTAAAATACATTACATAGGTGAAACAATTCGCACATTGTTCTGACCGTGTATGGGGAATATTAGAATATTATAGCAAGGATCTTCGAAGATATAGGTAATATATAAACCTTTCTAAAAGAATCTTATCTGAACTCTCCTGAAGTAGTTAAAAAGCCTATATATAAATGAAGAAATGGTATATTAATTAATATTGTTTAATTATGTATCATGAAATCTATAAAAGCTTCTTGTGAAATTTAAAGGATATTGCATAAATTTATAAATTTATGCTCAATTTTTTCGTAGAAGGTAATATTGTGCGGCTACCACGAGTTGGCAGCTGACCTTCACCCTCAAACAGACAAGTGGATTTGCTGAGAGAAGGAAAAGTACGTAACGGAGAGCAAGTCGCGGAGAAATAACAGGGTTATTCTGAATAAAACCTGTTATTTCTCCGAGATTGTGCGGTTATAAAATGCGATTGTGTTGATTTCTAATTCATCAAAATAGACTTGCTTGATATCTCATGATTCTTACTTCTTGGCCGCCTTTTCATGAGAGCCGGGAATTACAATCAAAAGTTGTAACAAACAAAGCTGAATCAACAGATGTGAATGAGATATTTAATTCTAAAGTTTATTTGAGTAATTATAATAAAGGCGAACCATCGTGATTATAAATTAGCATTCAAGTGCTTCCTCTAAAACATCAATTCATCGAAATTAATTTTATGTAAACTTTAATATTTCTCTCCCCTTTGATAAGCCTTTAAAAAAGGAAGATTTTCACACTCATCACTATACTCGACCAATGTTTGATATTTTAAGATTAAAAAAAGCATATAATTTTTTTTTCACACTTTACGATATTATGTCAAAATGTTTGGTTTACAAATAAAATTCACGCATTCATAGTTAATAATAAAACTCCGCCCAATAAAGACAATAATATTTATTAATCTAAATCTAAGGCAACTTGACTTCTGCCCGAAACAATTCTAAGTTTATTGTTGGAGATTGAAACCAATGCTTCCTAGCGAGTTCCCTTTATTTGACTAACTAAATCTTTCTACAATCATATTCAGATACTTTTGGTCTTATATCTTGCTTACCCATGGAGAAAAAAATGCAGACACAAAAAAGAAGACTAAAAGTGTCTTCAAAAAGGAAAAAAAAAACATTTCTTCAAACCTCCTCTCAAAGGAATTTCTAAGTACTTCGGGGTGCACAAAGATCTTCACAAAGATTCTTAATTAACTAAGTAATGGACGAAGCAAACTTTTCCCATTTTCTTCAAATTTTTCTTTCGAAGGAAGATAAACAACACTTACTTCTAAGCTGGGGCGAATTCCGTAATAGAATGCAACACTTCGACCAAACTATCTTTTAGAAAATACATACAAGGGCAAGGTACAAGTATAGAACCTGGCGTGAGCGAAGTTCTGATTTTATGTCGTAGGGAAAAAATAATAATGCCCGGGATTCTGGACCTCTAACCATTCTTAAGGGAGACTTCAAAGAATACTTTGAGATCCCTTTCGCTACACCTATGGAGGAATATCTGGGAAAAGAGGGAATTGATTGCATTCGGTGCTAAATATAACTTACCATAAAATCCGGCAATGACTTGCTCAGTTCTCCGTTTGTGTTGCATACATTTCAGATAATACATTAAAAACAGCTTCTCTCTGATGTATTTTTAACTAACCTAAATAAGAATATCTTCTTTTTCAAATAAAAGTTGGAAAAGCGTGTAATAAAAGAAACTTATAACTAGAGATTCAATTTTAACAGTAAAGATACTGAAAAATCATTTGCAATAGATTACAGACTCCATTTAAATGAAAATATTTACTCTTGATCATGCTAATTTTAATCAGTATTTGGATGCAACGCTCGCACATTTGTCCAAATACTTTTGCATCTAAGGTGATTACTATTTATATGTAACGGTACAATAGTACAATAAAATTAATTTAAATTAATCTATAATAGTGTAACGGCTCAATTGTTGGAATATTTCAGATGCATTTTCTACGTTGTTCAACGCAAGAGAATTAATGATTAACTGCTCTGTTTGTCGTCGATGAATTTGTTTCGTAACATAAAGGACGATTTTCTTTCACTGTTTCGATCTCTATTTGTTTCATAGTACTTTATTGCTTTCGTACTATTTAACTCTTTGCGGTCAGAAAGGTAGTTAGATGTGTAATTATCCACATGTGAAAAGCTTAATTAAGTATGTGAGGGGCTGAATAATACAACCGACAATTAATGTCTTGAGGACCAACAAATTAAATTAAACGATGGCAATTAAAAGGTGATAATTAAAATGAAATGACAATTGAACGGAAAATTACAAGTAAGAGGTGGATTTATGTCGAAATCACTTGACCGGAAATGGTCATGGCAGATCCTTTGCGATACAGAAAGAAGTAATCTTTTTGGGCGAAATATAATATTTTTTACTTACAACCTTTGTGGTAAGCAAGATTTTGAACTTTATATTCAGAATCAATCAAGCAAGCAAACAAAAACACAGATTTTAAAAACTGTAACTGAGTGAAAACGACATTTTCAAACTCAATGAATATTCCATGAGATTCTATTTAATTAATTCTATTAATCAGACTGAATCTCGATACGTTTTTATCTATACTTAAAAATGAGAATAATAGTGTAAAGCGGGACTTTTTAAGTTGCTAGTCGCGTCTCCAAATATGGTCGTTGAACATTAATGAAGTCATGAAAATTTTCATCGTGCTATTAAAAAATAATAATGATGGAAATCTTCTAAATTTAAACTATTTCATAAAAATTTGCTGAATAACTACTTTAGATTTATTTCCTTCTTATTTATCCTAATTTAATGTTAAATTTTCTTGTTGGGGCCGAGCTGGTCAAAAGTTTCGGCTTCGGTATCGGAGGCTCACGGATTCGATTCCAGATTTCACCGAGGACATGCCGTACATGTAGACCTGCACATACATCGCGGGTGTAAAGTAAATCTGTCGTCAGGGGTTAACATGTTTCGAATTAGGTTCGACGTGAAAGTTTGGAGGGTGGAGTGCTGCATTTAGTGCCTTTCTTAACGTCTCCGTACAGTTCAGTTTAGTTATATTTACATACCGTTTATGAAAAAACACGAGGGCCTTTTCATGGACGAAGCTCGTAGCTGTGAACCGTTGTCAGATGAAGAGAATGTAATTTGAGCTGGCACCCACATCACTAAACTTCCACGCCACACCAGCCAGAGGATATTTGACCCTCGATGCCACATACACGGCCACATACATACATTTAACGTGATCTAGACCCACATACACGGCGGATCTGCGAAGTAATTCGGTTTCGAATACGGAGCCCTGCAATTTCAAAGTCGAGACGTTACTACCAGGCTACCGTAGCCCTATCACCACAGCTGAAACACGAGGTACGTCCCGAAAAACTACTCCGTTCGAAATACGGCAGAGTCAACAAATCAATCAATGATAACTGTACAAAACATTTGGCGATTCTGATTTGGCCGAGTGGAAACACGTTTTGAATTTATATAAGGGCTGAATTATATGGAATACTTTGAATCTATTTTGGGACGGACTCCGTAATTTTGAATAATGAGGTAGTTTGCAGCTGATCCGGCATCCCCAAATATACAATTCTACGCCACACTAACGCGAGGGCGTTTGACCCACTATGGACAATTTGACGAGCACCCAATAGATTTATGAAAGGAATATTCGGTGGAATTGAGTCTCAAACTCACGATCTTCCCATGCCAAAGCTGCCAGTCTATCAACAGGTCACCGCGGAGTATGCAAAAATATGGATTAAGGTATTTTCCATACTTTGAAGCATCTTATTTGAACATTTCGGTTTAGAATGAATAATTTCGGACACAGGGACAGATTAGTTAAGTTAAACATATAATTGGAAGGAAAAAAAAATTATATGTTTAACATATCAAATGATTAAGTTTTAGAAAATTGTTTTCCCAAGGGTTTTACTCCTCACATAAATCAGAGTGTTAACGAATACAATAAATTCAAAAACAAACTTTCCAAAGATGTGCATTTCGTTTCCATTTTCAGTTAAAAATAAAATTAAGGAAACATTATCATTATTTTCGTGCTTATCAACACATTACGACACAATTTTCACACCTCGCTCGAAATTCGAGCTTAAAAAGAGAGCGGGCATTTCAGATCCCATTTACAAGCCATTAATTTTCGCTCGGATGTCATTAATCAAAAGGATTATGAATCACAAGTGAAGCATATCAGTGCAACAACATCCGTTGAAGCGTGAATTTTAATAATTGAAACCGGAATATCCTGCATGTAATTGTCATTTGGATATCTGTTCAGGAAATTATTAAGGTGCGTGGACGAGGAATAATATTATGATTTCGGCTTGCTTTCCGTTTATCGTTTAAATGCAAGCGACAGTAATTACATTTGTACATTTGATATATACGCCTTTGTTATGGATTTCGAAAGAAATGGATCATGAGCCAACAGGAACATTAATTTCCTGGTTAAACGCAAAGTTAAATAATATTTGCCAATGCTAAATTAACGGATGGGGACTTTTCGACAGAGGTATTGCTTGAAAACCAATAATAAGAATTAGCTTTATGAAACAGTTGACTCATTAGAGATCAAACTGTTTCAAAAGATTAGCCAAATCTCCCACTGTTTTGAAAAGGAATTTATTCTTTCCTTTTATTAGTACAGTGCTAGTGAAATAGGTTGTTACATATATATTTTAATGGGGCATCAGAGAAAAATTATTCATAATGAAATCATTTTGACTGAATTTTTCTGACTATTTAATTTCTGAGGTGGGAATTTACTTGCTTTATGTTTGAACTTCTTTTAAAATTTTTCTTTCTTTTTACTTGTTATATTTTTATCCCTCCCAGTTAGGCCAATATTTACAGTAACGTCAAAATAATATTGAATGTGTCACGCGTAAAAATGCCATCTTTATGCTAAATGAAACAAAACCGTGTCAAACCAATAAGCAATATAAGATAAATAACACATATCTAACAACAAACAGAATGTAAAATATATATAAATGTTACTTTTAGTATAAATAAAGCAATATTGCGTCAGAAACAGAGAGATGAGTGAGCAAGTTGATGTAGCGCATAATTGATTGGCACGGGAGCACTGATGTGGCCCGTAATACGCCAGAAACAAATAACGAGTTAATTAGACCTTAAAACCAGCAGGACTGGTTTTCTCCTATACTTAACAATATGGCGAGTTCCGTGGTATAGCGCAGAAAACCGAGTATGAATTTTGGACTTCTGATTGGGTCCAACATTTGTTATAGATCTACAATTTGGATATCAAGACCATATACCAGATTTATATCAATCTTGTTTCGTTTTCCAACTATCGTGCTCACATGCACACGAATAAACAGACCAACGGTCAGTCAACCCATTGACGGATTCCATTAAAAATTTGACACATATATAATTTGGGTGTGAAGACCATATATCAAATTACATTCGTCTAGCTCGTTCCATTTTTGAGTTATCGTGTTCATAGATCGTAAAATATTATTTAAGAACTGGTTTCACGGACTCAGAAAGGTCTAAAATGGGGAGATATATCAAAATCTGAAGGTAGAGTTTATTACAATACTTTCTCTTCTTCGTATATGAGAAAGTAAAAACTGTAGGCAACTGATCTTCATATATATATGAATGCAAGTGACGTAGCTTCACTAAGAAACATTGCACTGAAAGATAAGCACCACACAATGTCGTGAATTCGTTGATATGCCGTAAAAGCAATAGAAGGCAATTTAGGGAGAATAAAAAGAACAAACTTATTTAAAACATCAGATAAAGTAGGAAGCAAACACGTGCCGATATGTTTAACGCATAACAATCTGATGCAAATGCACAAATAATTCACACATAACAAAACAATTATAACATTCAGGGTACTTGTAACCCTTTGCGGAGAGGAACGGCGTATAATGTGTGCCACAGTTCACCGATCTCGAGATTGAGTTGTAGGAAATCCAGTTAACGAAGAGGATAACGGCTAAAATTCGGACACAAATGTGTATATTATCCATCCATTCAATCTTGTTAACTATGAAAAATAAAGTTTTATATAATTAAATTAGCACAGAGTTGGAAAAAATGGGATGGCGTTTAAAGTGCGCCAACCTGATTCGAGAGTTCTAAAAAATTATCTGTCCGCAAAGGGTTAAACTAGCGATATGCTAAAAATAGCACACAAACCCACAGTTAACATTAAAAGCATGCCAAAACTTTTGTCTTTCTCACTTCGGTTTCTCGTCTCTTCTTTTTCGCGAAAATTATTGAATTTTCATAAAAAGTCTCGGCACCCAGCAGAGCTTCGAAGAACCGTTGAAATTTGCCAACTTTCACTACCCCTCCGAATGTTATGATCTAAGAATTTTCGATAATTAATACTAAGTAGCAATTAATTTGAAAGACAAAAATTACTTGAAGACGTATAAGTATCTCAGGCGCCCTTTGCGTTATTATGAACTGAAATAATAACAAAAGTCCCAAATAGAATATATCATCTAATTAGGAGGTTAAATTAATTCACATGTTTACAATACAATAAAAGTCCTAAATAGAATGTATGATCTAATTAGGACGCTAAATTAATTCATATATGAAGGGGTTAGCATGCTTGATAAGACTGCGAGAAGAAAAAATAAAAATATTTGTAAATTTCCTAACAATGTGCATTGGAAAGAGAAAAATAACTTAATAAGGGAATGAAATAGCACCACGGGCATCAATAACAGGGGATTAAATTTCAAATCTTTGAGAAACGAACAGATGGTTCTTGCTATTTATGATCTCAGAAGCCTTGTTAACGTGGCTTTTACCTAGCATGCAGGCACGGAGATAATTTTGCGCGTTGTGCAGTAAATCATTAGTTTGTAGAAAACCATCTAAGTATTTTACGTTAATCGACAGGATATAAAATGGGTAAGATTCACCCATTACTCGATGTGAGGAATTTTACCCTAAAAATGGAGGATGGCCATTTTGAGTCAGAGAGATAGCAATTATCCTAATGTACCGAGAAATCTTAAAAACATTTCCTAAGGTTAGAACGCGATCGATTCGTTATATTGCCAATATCACCTTTCAGTGAATTAATATGTGTAGTTTATCTTTCTAATGATCTCGTTTTTGAACTTCTTTTTATCGCTGTACGTGCTCATTACCACTGGCGCAAAAATGTTATATGGTGGTATTAAATTATTCCGTTCGAATGGCTCGATAGAAATTTTTTCAAAGCTATTACCTTTCCCATTAATTATAACTTTGTAAAGGCTTTTTTTATTCATGTGATCAGCCTATGCGCTTTCAAAATGATGCTTCTTTCATTAGTCTGATTTAGTAGGTGTTAAGCAACTACAAAAGAAATTTAGTAAAAATCAATTTCTAAAAACACACTTTATTGGTGTAAAAAAAAAGTAGAATTTTTAAAAATTGTTGTCGACCACATGGCAACCAGAACAACCAGGTGGTGGCTATGGACCAACAACCATGGCGCTACTTGTAAGGCATAAAATTAAATTAATTTAATCAATTTACGGATAATTAAGTTCTGAAAACATTAAAATATAAAAACACACAAATGTGCAAAATTTCAAAACTCCAGCACATCAAAAAGGGGAGGAAAAATCAATACAAAATTCCATCTTTACAAATATGAAATGAAATAAAAGTTTTTAAAAAAATCAGATTGTCCTTTCTTTTGTTTCCGGAGAAACTGAAAACAAATTTATATATACTTAAATCCCTGTTTATCTCGATGTTAAATAAAAATTAATTTCATTTAGAAGAATCAAGTACCTCTGTAGCCTGTTTTCAATAATCTCATAATGTATTCACAATAATTGCGCATACAACGACGAGTCTGATTCGCACATCTAATTACAGAAAAACTAACAGTTTTCAGCAAATCATTAATAGCAATAATCGTATACGAGTTATTTGTAGCGCGTGTTTCAGTTTTAAACTCCTCATTAAAATCTTAAAAATACATTATTCGTGCCATCATTGTTGAGTGAAGTGTTCTGGTATTCTATCGTAATAGTTTTCTATACAAATTACAGTTCTGTTTAACTGTTATTTTTCAGTTTCCTATTTTTCGAGAAGCATTTCGCAAATGATTATAAATAACTCTACAGTCTGACTGTTTCTAATTTGAGTTTTATCAACACTTACCCATTGTTGCATAAAGCAGCCAAAACAAATTTCTTCAATCTTTCAGATGATGAAATCAGCTCGTAAGTGTAGACGATTCAACAAATAAGGGATGCCTAATGATGTGACAAAAAATAAGGAACAACTTAAATATCTGGAATAAATGAAAATAATATCCAAAATAATAAATGGCGAAATTAAAACTTTAAAATCTTTAACTCAAATATATACGCAAATTTCAAAACAATTCATGTCTTGAAAACTAAATAATGGTTAAAAAAATGAAATGATGTTCCTTCACAATACAATAACTTAACTTGAACTTTTCCTGAGAAACATGTTAACTTTTATGTGGATTATACATATGTTACAAAATTTACAACTGCAGATTTTTTAAAACTCTATCTTGATTTTGATAGAGTTCCCCACTTTTGAAGCTAAACAACGGCTATTTAGGGTACGACCTCATCATTTTGAACAGCGGTCAGATGACGAAGAATGACACCTAAGCCGGCACTCTATTTACCTAATTTGCACTTCACACCAACGTGGACTTTCACACATTAGATTTAGCATGTACCAGATTCACCCATTTTGAGGGATCTTTTCGAATCAGAGATCCTACGATCCGAAGACAAGACTACTACTAAGTCACCATGGTTCTCAATTTTATCTTGAATAATAAAGTTTAAACCTTGTTTAAAATAGTGGGACTGTAGTTTCGTATCAGGTCTGAGGATATAAGAATAAATGAAAATATATTGTTAGGAATTTTGCATTTAACCAATTAACGTCCAAATTAAGTTAAAGCATAGATTTCAATAATTTTTTATTAAATTATGTTTAAAACACCAAGATTAAGTTAACTGTGAAGTAAAATTAAAATCGAAGAAAAAAAAATTGAGATAAAATATTAAAAAAGATCGGCAAAAAATTATTTTAAAAACTTTTTTCACACAAACATTTAAGATTTTAAAAATACAGTAAAATATCAAAAAATAAGAATCATTGTTTAATTTTTTGCCTCAAAAATAAATCAAAGAAAAAAAGATAAAAAGATTCAAAATGGCTGGGTGGTATAAGTCTGTTAAGAACTGTTTAGAAGATTAGTCATACCTATTGACTTCATAGACAAAGCAAAAAAGAAACAATGACATGCATTCAGTTTAGCCACGGAAGCGAAATGTTAGCTGTCCTATAAATAGGACGCTGGGTTTGGTTTAGTTTAGTTTAGTTTAGTTATATTAAGGTCCCGTTTAGAAGCAACACGAGGGCTATTTTGGGACGCACCTCGTAATTTTGAACCACGATCAGATGATGAGGACGACATCTGAGCTGGCACACCCCTCTCCAAACTTCCACGCCAAACCAACGGGAGGACGTTTGGCCACTACGTATGATTTAGCGTGCAACAGGCCCCATACACGGTGGATCTTCAGTGGAATCGGGTTTCGAAATAGGACGCTGGGAGATAACGGGCAAATCAAAAAGAGTATAAGAAATTTGTATCTTATTCTTAGCCACATTAACACTTTTAGGTCTTAATATCTACTACTTTTACAGTTATAGATACTGCCAGGTAAGAAAGGGTCACAAAAAATAACCATTAATTTGACACAAACAGAAAAGGATTCTGTAAAAATTACCTCTCCACCAAATATTATCAAGTATATTATTTTTTACAGTCGCGATGCTTATTAGAAAAGAGAATCTATTAGGAAGTCCAAAAACTGACAATGACAAATGACATTGTAGTAAAAGTGATTATGTGCTACATCAGTTTTGGATGACAGCGCAACTGTGACACTGATTCTGAGTTCAATCAATCTCATTCAAGCTCCTAAAACTATGAAATATTCACATAAAGAGACAGATACAGACAGGTTGATAGATTCTTCGTTAAACATATATTAGAAAGTTTATCTATAAAACAATAAAGAAGAGAATATTGCAGCGAGTTTAAACTGACAATCAATAAGCTTTTTACAATCAGTTTATGAATCAATAAAATATGAGAAATTCTTAGAATTGAACAGAAATATATTTTTAATGACTGGAAAGAATATTCCTTATTCTTAAACTGAATAAATAATATTACTGCTGTCTTACAATATTTAGAAAATCTTCCCTGTATACAACAGCTACTATAAAGGTTATCTATAAAATAATGAAGAGAAGAGATTGCAGAGAGTTTAAATTGACCATCAATAATTTTTTGTTCTTCAATAAACGAGCCAATAAAATATCTATGCGTTACAATCTTAGTGCTTCAATTGTTAGATTTAAATTAAAATACATTTTAATAACAGGAAAGAATCCTCCTTATCCTCTTTGGTATAATAACCCCAACAGTATAAGGAATATTCATACATTAAATAGTATAATTGCTCTCTAACAATATTTGGAAAAAACTTCCTTATGTACAACACTCAGCAAAATTTCGAAAAATAAGATTATTTATATGATACGCCTTTACTTCTATTCCTTAGAAGTATTACGTGGAAAATAAAAGCAAGTACGAGCAATTTTCGAGCATTCGACTCAAAATTTAGATAAATCTATAAGTTGAATATTCACTTAGCTATCGAATTACTGAAAATCGATTCATATCGATTTTAAATTTTCTACCTGCTTATTAGACGAGTGGCATTCCATCCAAATCCTTAAGCTTAAACGTTTCGTCTTATCACATAATAAAGAAAAACAAAGTCAAGAAAAGCGAAAACAAAAACGAACATTAAACAAGAAAAGAGAGCGATAGCAGTTTAACAGACAGTTATCTCACTAATGAGCAAAGAAAAACGAATAAAAGCAATAAAAAAAGAACATTTTCTATAAGAATCGATTTTTTCTTTTAAAAACAATTTAGAAGTCAAACTTTTCAGTCCTTAACTGATAATTAAATTTTTTAAGGGTAACGATTCCAAAGATACGCACGGAAAAACTGCCTGTAAAGGAGCCTTTACATTGCAACACGAATACTGTACAGGGTAACTGCTGGTAAAGGGAGACAATAATTACATCTGACACTCGCTCTATTCTGGGTGCACTGTGTTCTCGAAAAGAATAGCATTATTTCTTTTTTTAGCAACAATAAGGAAAGTGAACAAAAAGTAAAACGGCTACTATTAACAAATCGCCATTTATTACTGATTATTGCGAATCAATGGATTAACATTTCATGGCATGTCATTATTTTCGCTTCCGTTGTTATATCAAAGTTCATTACGCACAAGTGATTTGTTCTTAGCCATAGGGTAACTTTGAAACAACCCGTTTAATTTGATGTCACTTTCAGACACCGTTGTTTTTTCACATTTGGTTACTTTGCGGCGCGCCCCCTTTTTTTTTTACGGAACACGATATACCTTAATTTTTCTTCTTGAAATTGTTGCTTGAGTTAGTAAAACTAGTTTAACGCTACAAAGCTTTTGATTACCGCAGCTTTCTTTCGGAAAAGGGGATATATGTTTTATCTTCAGTTTCGTAAGCAAACATGTCGAGAGAATAATTAACGGCCCAGCATGCCGCACGCACAAAGAGTTTAATGACGCTTCATTATTTTTAATGTCTGTTAATTGCATTTTCTCTGCCTCGCTTTCATCCGAAGAAGTGGTGAAACTGATTATCTTTCGGGTGAAACAAAATTAAAACTAGAAAAGTTTCAAGATTGATAATGCGTGATCATCAAATTTTGAAACAAACACTCAATATCCTACTGTCATTTATATATAAAAGATGTTTCTAATGAAAGTTTTCGATTCCATAGTAGTTGTAGCAGTGTTTGAAGAACAAAGAATCACACATGGCATGTGCACAATCCTTTATTTAAAAAATAATATAATGATTTGATTTTTAAGTTTTTGTGATGACGTCTGGTTTTAAAAAAGAAACAAAATTTAAAAAAAAGTTTTAAGTTAAAAAATTTTATAAAATTTAATTTTAAATTTTTCTTTTTTTCTGTTTTGGGAAGGATTTCTAAGTTTGAGCAGTGGTCAAATGACAAGGAAGACAACCCTCCGAACCAATGATTTTATGAAAACAATATTATTGGCAGAATTATCAAGCAGACAATACTTTATTTGTTGTATAGTTTAAGTAATTTGACTGCCATTATAAATGAAATCCAAGTGAAAGTTTAAAAATATGAAATTTACTTAGCATTTCAATAAAATTTTAAAACTGCAACCGAGCTCAACTGAACCAAATTCAAAAATTACAAATACCAGCGAAGTAAATATTTTTAAATATAGATGTGAATTTAGACTCGATAGTGTTGTTTTTGAGGGAAGTATAAAATCACAGACTTTTGACTTCACTACATAACTCAAAAAAGCAGAAATCTATACTGATGAAATTTGGTATATAGTTTTCTTCTTACAGATTTATATGAAAGTTTGTACCAAATCCGTCAATGGGTTGACTCTCTGTCTGACTATTCGTGTGTGTATATCAACGCGATGACTAAAAAACTCAGGTGGTTAGATAATTGAAATTTGGTATGGAGTCTTGACATGAAAATTGTAGGTCAGTACCAAATTCCGAATCTAACTACCTACAGTAAGACGTATTGTTCCAAAATGCGTACGCGATTCTCTTCACTATACGACGAAGCTAAACACGAAACGTGCCACATTGGGGAAGTCTACGAGAAAGTCAAGGGCAGAATACTCCCGATTATTTTGTTCTTTTTTACTGGTATTCTATCCCGCTGAAAGTGGTGCGCTCGAGGAGTTAAAAACAATTTTGAACCTGCAGTCCGATACATGATAATATTTTAGGCTTGATTGCATCAGAAGTTGCATTCCGCGCGTAAAGAGCTTTATATCATACAATTTTCAGAAAGAATGTGTATCAATTTGCCGTATAACATCTCTTTATACTACTGGTTTCCTTTGTTTTTTTCTAAAATAGTTTGGTTTTAGTTATATTAACGTCCGTTTTGAAGCAACACGCGGGCTATTTTGGGACGGACCTCGTCATTTTGAACCGCGGTCAGATGACGAGGACGACACCTGAGCTGGCACCCTCCTTTCCAACTTCCGCACCACACCAGCGAGAAGATGTTTGGTCCCTATGTATAATGAAATGTGCAACAGACCCACATACATGGTGTATCTTCAGTGGAATTGGGTTTCGAACCTGGAACCCTCAGGCCCCAAAGCCAAGACCTTACCACTAGGAAACCGCGGCCCTTTTCCCGTTATAATTTTTGCATGACGCAATTGACTGATAGTACGCTAGCTTAAAAACATTAATTTTAAAAAAAAACATCGTGCTACTACAAAAGGCTCTTTCATGTTTTAATGTGATGACAGGCCATTGATTTTTTCACTGTACTAAGACGCTCTCTAGTGAAATAGTTGCAATAAAAACTTGACGTCGCAAGTCAAAACCTAACCTACGGGTATTTACACAGCTGATAGATCAGTTCTTGAGCTTATTAAATGATAAACAATTCATAGGCATCGCCGAAACAATTTCTGTAAAGGATACCATCCCTTAGATGGAATGCGTGCCTAGATCTCTGAGTGATTTATCGCTCGTCAAAAGGTTCCCAGCAAAAAGAATAACTAGAGGACCAATCCATTTTCTCTCCCTGCGACCAAAGCATGTAATTCTGAGATTTGATAAGTGAGAAAGTTATTATGGTGAGCAAATCTCTCCACTGTAGTCAAAAGTTTCAGATGCGTGATAAAAGTGTTCTTTCTTCACTGCGGCTCGAACTTGTCAAAGGCGCGATAGACGTAATTATAGCCTATAGTGGAGGTGGTAAAAAGTAACCGGCAGTTAATCATACAGTATCGGCAATGTTACAGCAGAAGTCGAATAAAGAGAGCATTAATATAGGGTGAGACGTGCGATTTGGAAGGGGAATCGATTATGCATTTGCTTGGTTCAACAGTTCCATCCATCTATATTTTAGTTTGATGGACTCGGTAGGAGTCGGATTTCAGTGAAGCCAATAAAAGAAAATGTACGCTTTAAATGTGTAGCTAGATCATTTGGATAGAATTGCTCTTTCTGCTTCAAAAAGTAATTGTAAAAAGCAGTTTTCTCCAAGAATTGTTTCATAAATTTGAGTTTGGAGGTCTATCGGAAATTAGATTGTTTACACCTGCTTTCGTTAGAATAAAATCAACTTATTAACGAATAGTTTGCTATTGACTGCATTAAAATTTAATATATTTATTTACGAATAGTTAACCACTGTCTGTATTAGAAGTAAATCAGATTATTTACAAATAGTTTACTCTTGGCAGTATTACAGTTAAATCAACTTATTTACGAATAGTTTAGTAGTGGCTACGTTTGAATGAATTCAATTTACTTAAGAGGCATTATTATATTGTATTTATAGAGCATTGTATTTTGAGCTTTTGTATATAAACGCTTGATAGTAACACAGAAATTCCCTCTTTTGAAATTATCGATATTCATCAAAATGCTTTTTTTCTTTATTAGAATAAGCTGCATTTACAAAACATTTCCTTTACGGAAAATTTATTTAAAATGTAAATAAAAGAAATTTCTTTTCGTTTTGAAAGAAAACTTGAGAGTACGTTCCGAAAAATGCATGCAGTCATGACATAATTAAGTTATATTAACGTACTCTTTTGAAGCAACACGAGTGTTATTTTGGGACAAAAGTCGTAATTTTGAACCGCGGTCAGATGACGAGGACGATACTTGAACTGGTACCCTCCCTCTTCAAACTTCCGCACCGCACCAGCGGAAAGACGTTTCGTCCCCTACGTATGATTTAGCGTGCAACAGGCTCACATAGGCGGATCTTCAGTGGATTCGGGTTTCGAGCCTGGTACCCTCCGGCTCCGAAACCGACACCTTACCACTAGGCCACCACGACCCTATAATTGAATTCTAACTAATGAAAAGACTTTGCGTTTTTTTTCTACACATTTTTGCCAACGTATTGTATTTTAACTAATATTTTGTTACAAATAAATTTGAAAATGGATTTTCTGACTTAAACATATAGGATTTTATAAAACAAAAAAAATATCAGCTTAATTTTTCAGTTTCTGAAACAAAAAACATAATAGGAAGCTTAAATATTTAACGAGTTGTAAAAAATGCTCTAAATAATGTTAATAGAATAGCAGTTAATTATCTCTTATTTAAAGACGCATTATTCCACTGAGTATTTTACCTTTTTTACCACATCACGAAATTACCCAACAGAAACTGGAAACGCTGACAATTTTCCATAAGCTTAGAGAGATTATCTTTGAAAATCGCCTGAACTTGGTAATTACAAACAAGGTAATTGGTTCGTTAGACCCCATGTAGCTACTTACTGTTGAAACTAAACTCTGCACTTTCCACATTTACCAAATGGCTCAATTTTCAAATGCCCTGGTTTGCTTAAATAACGTTTCTCACAGTCATACGTGCAAATTAAAAATACATCAGTCTGATGGTCTTGTTTATTAGTGAAATGAGAGAATATGTTTTAGAATGCTGTTTATCAATCCTTAGAGACAATTATTTCACTAACAATAACCTTATTTTTAATAAGCTAATTACGCCAAAGATTTAACTTATTAAAAAACGTCAATCATCCGTCTAATAGTACGTAATTACACAAATTAGGATTATAATTTTTCTTATCTTATGGATCATACGAAGAGTTTATTATAGTAAATGGTGGCAAAACTGCGATTAGTTTACTTCCTTCAAGAAAACATTTAGATTTTTTTATTTCTTTTTTGCCTTAAAACATTTGAAGATTAAAGAAAAATAATAATGAAATAAGGATTTGAAGAATGTTTGGATTGACACATTTCTGTTTATACAAAATTTTTCTAAATCTTAATTATTGAACTAATTCATTAGAGTCTTTAGTTTATTTATATTTACATCGAGTTTTGAAGCAATACGAAGCCTATTTTGGTACAGACATTGTAATTTTGAACCCTGGTTAGCTGACGAGGACGACACCTGAGCTGGCGCCTCCCTCTCTAGCCTTCAAAGCCACACCAGCGGTAGGGCATTTGACCTCGCCGGATTTAGTGTTCACCAGGCCCGGTTACACGATGGTTGTTTGATAGAATCGGGTTTCGAGCCTGAACCCGCCGGTTCCGAAGCCGAGACATTACCACTAGGCCGCCGCTGCCCGAATTCAAATGCATTAGTTAACAAATAAATATTCATCCAAATTCTTCGACTGAGTTTATAACAGAAAAGTTTCACGAGGACCAACCCTGACACTTAGTCGCTAAGAATTCTGAATAACATTCGGGACGCACGTTCCCAAAAAATATCTGCATAAAATCAATTTTTACTTTTTTGATAGTTGTATGCTATTTTATTCGCAGCGTAAGCAAAGAATAGTGCAATTTCCTTGTTGTAAATTAAAAATTAATTAATTTAGATGAGCGTTTTTCAAAATAGAGTATATAAATAAACTATAAAATTTATTCCATATTTATTTTTTAAGTAATCAGAGTTAAATTTATTTTGCATAGATGTAATCTATATAAAGTAACCATCTATATATAGCTAAAAAATTCTTTAATGGAAAAATGTTATTGAATTTGCCTCAGAAAGAAACCGAAATACAAACATACAAAGTTGGTGGTTGCTTGGATTTAAAATCTTAAACAGAGAGACGAATAATTTTGATTCGATATCAGATTTTTTCATTGATAACGCCTTGTTTGTATAGAGTAGCAAATAAGAGATCACCAATTTGAACGATAGCAGGCCAGCATAACAAAAGTATTTTAAAAGGAACTTTTACTAGTTTGCTAAACAGCAGAATCTTTTTAAAAACTATTTTCTGCTTTTTAACCTTGAGATCTATTGTTTCTCAAGCTCACAACCAGTCATGTGGGGTGGGTCAATACCCAGTGGGTAGGTAAATATTTTTTGGGTAAATACCCAAAAACTGGGTATTTTGCAAAAAAAAAAAGGATTTGAGAACGGTGATTCAAAATGAAACATTAAATTTATAAATACCCATAAACTGAGTATTTGAAAAAAACATTTGTGAATGATGATTCAAAATTAAACAGATAAAATTTATAAATCCCCAAACTGTCCCCTCCCCAAACTGTCTATTTTGCAAAAAAAACCCAGAAAAGCATTTCAGAATGGTGATTCAAAATGAAACATATCAAAATTATGAATATCCCAAAACTGAATATTTTGCAAAAAAAAGTTATTTGCGAAAGGCGATTCAAAATGAAAAGCATAGAATTTCAAAAACTGGGTATTTTGCAAAAAAAAAAGTATTTGCGAATTGTGATTCAAAATGAAACAAAAAATTTATACAAAATACCCAAAACTAGGTATTTTGTAAAAAAAAAGTATAACGAAAAGTATCTACGAATGTCAAAATTTATAATACATAATGCTTAGTTTATAAATTTTTAAATTAAAATTTTGGACAAATTATAAAAAAAACAATTGCTATCAAGATTCAGAATAAAGTATTCTAAAACTTAATATGGGATCAGAGGATAATTTACTTTTTCTGGTTTAAAACTATGACACTAATCGAATAATAATTTTTTACACCGCTTATGTTATATAAACATCGCCAGTGAATCTTGTGATTCGTAATTTACTCATATTGTCATGCTGCAACTCAACCATTCTTGTTTTGATTTAGTGAGTGATTATATTAATATCATTATAGATTTTACGTTAAAAAGTAAAAATGATAATAAAATGGGAAAAATGACCTGCTTGGAATTTTAAATGTTAAGAAGGATAAAAGTATCCAATGTAAGTACTGTAATGTTGAGTGCAAACATGCCAATGTAAGCAAAATGGAGAAACACACAAAAAATATACAAGTCCTGTTGCTTTAAAAAGATTTTGAAAGGGATAAAATAGATAATGAATTTTCTTTTAATCAAATTCTAACCATGACAACTACACGAAAAATTTGGCGTTTCAAGAATATTAAGTAATGATGTTCATGTTCCAGATGAATCCCGCCTAACCAGTAAACTGTGTATGTGTGTCAAATACATCGTCAAATGCGACAGTTTCAGCAACAAGAAATTCATATTTCTAGTTGCTGAAATCTTGTTACAAAGATCATTTACCTTTGTTGAAAGTAATACGAGTGCACATTACTTTCAAAATAATTTACTTTTAAAAACTGTTAGAACTGCGAACTTTTCATCAGCAATATCTGGAAATTTGAGTAATTAATCCAAAAAGAATTATAAACAATTCCATCTTTCATTTTAGATTCTATAATCAGCTATTTGACATTTTAAAACCAAACTCACCTTTTTCTTTTTATAAAATTTAGTTAAAATAACTCTCATTTTTAAAACGCAGCAAATGCATTATTATTCATTTACTCATTGTAATTAAAAAAGATTGCCATTTAGGTCACGTATTTCATGTTAGATCCATGATATAGTATTCCGTTTTTGTTTCTCCTCAATCATATTTTAATTTTTATAGAATTTAAAAGGTTGTAAAAGGTTCATATGTTACTAGTATTTCTTTTTTTACCTTACCTTATGCTTAGTATATATTCTACATATATTTACTATATTATATAGAAACATATTTCACTGCAGTGCTTGTATTTTATATGAAGAGTTAATTAAAAAGTAAATACCTATTTTGAGTATTTACCTTTAAAAATAAATACATGGGTATTTTACATCACTGCTCACAACCAGGTGGAGTCACTGGTACGGAAGCAAAATTTAATCTAATTTAATTAATGATTATTGGAAAATTAAATGCTGAAAGTATTAAAATAGTGTATTTACATCGATAATACACAAGTGAACAAAATTTCAAAACTCTATCCCATCAGGAAGTGCAAGAAAAATTGATTATAAAATTCCATCTTTACAAACATGAAATAAATAAAAGTTAAATAAAAGTGTTTAGGAAAAGGTATTCAATTGTGTTAATATGGTTTTGTGGTAAACTGAAATCACTGAATGGGCCACTGTCTGTTATTCCTCATTTCACTTAATTACGGTGAGATCAGGATAATCGATCTCACCAAAAGCATGATAATTAACCAGATCTATTAATCAGGGATAAAACAAATAAAAATAAACTAATATTTAAAATCATTTGCTAAATCGAAATTTGCTTTTAAGTGAAACCAAAATTTTTTTGTATGCCCTTGGAACCGGGTCATAATGTCATTCACAATAAAATATGGTATCACAAATTTGATATTCTATAAATAACAGTAGCAAAAAAAAATTGAGATCTAATGGCCAAGAGTGTTTAAAGAATATTTTCAGAAAGAAGTTATTTTACAATATCCAGATGAAATTCCAATACATACATCATTATGCATGTTGCGCAAAGAATGTACACACTCGTTTGATCACTCACGTTACCAACAATTGAATAAATCTTAGCAACATAACTGTTTCTATGGTGGATCGAATCATTTTACAGTATTCAAGAAACTGAATATTTATTGTCGTTAAAAATTTTATCTCAATCTTCATTTCACAAACTTTGTGACTTATTAATTAACACATATTTACCACGATGTATAAAAATTTACATTGACTAGATACGACTGAAAAAGAGAAAGTAATCTAACTTTTCCTTATAGTTGATTAAATCCTTTTACAGTGTTCACGCAAGCTAAACTTTAGATGATCAAGCTGAACGTTTTAGAAATATTAACTCACCCTTAATTGCGCAAAAGTTCAAACTTATTTGCTTATCATATATCTCTGTAGCAGCAAATTTTTTACCTTATTCAAGAAAAAATTTTGAACATTGTCAGACGGGAACTATTTTACAATATCCAATCCATCCTCCAACACACGCATTTTAACCCTTGGTTACTGACATTAATTTTCATCCTTAACCTCTTCCGGTAATCAAACTAATGCGTATACGGGGCCCAGCACGAGCCATACAGGTTTTTATGAATAACCGATCGCCACGACAGATCATCGGGCACTGTGGCTCCCGCATAATAGCCCACATTACGAGCGGCTCATGCCACGACCCCCGTTTCATCGGGGTACTACCCGTCATCGGAGATGGGCCCTAAGAGCCACACCACCATTACTATACCTACCAGGGAAGCGAGAACCCGCTTACTTATACAGCGGCTTCTCATCCGTTAACTGGCGAGGCCCTCCGGTGGGATAAACCCCTTCCGGTAAGATTTAATCATGGTTCAGTTCAGTTCAGTTCAGTTCAGTTTAGTTTAGTTTAGTTATATTAACGTCCCGTTTTGAAGCAACACGAGGGCTATTTTGGGAAGTACCTCGTCATTTTGAACCGCGGTCAGATGACGAGGACGACACCTGAGCTGGCACCCCCTCTCCAAACTTCCACGCTACACCAACGCAAAGTAAAATCAAACATCTTTAAGGCAAAGAACATGGTCGGCCTTTCCTGGGTTAAAGACCATGTGGGAATTCCTGGAAACGAATTGGCCGACCAACAAGCCAAATTGGCCATAACATCCGGTGAGAAATTTGTCATTCCTGCACCCAACTCCCACCTCAAATGCCTTCTAAAGAATTACATAGTAAACAAATGGAATGAATATTGGAATAGCTATGATTCAGCTTCGGAAATTAGGGTGAGAGGCTACATTAATAAAGTAAGCCCAAAATTTTTAATCCATAATAAGTTTTTAATATATTTTCTCGGTGGGCATGGTCCATTCCCATCTTACCTTCATCGCTTTAAATTCTTAGACTCTGCACACTGTATCTGCGGAATGTTGGGTGATGCAGATCATTATATCTTCTCCTGTTCCTCACCAAAGAGTTCCATCTAATTAAACCCGCAGATGAACACAAAAAAGCGTGGTTTAACAATCTCTTAACAAATAGACAGGCTCTCACCAAAATGGAAGGCGCTTTCAGGACCAGCAGGAACATTTGCGATACACTGACCCAGGAGAGAGACCACAACTGACTCCAATGATGTCTTGAGGATCCGTGTTACTTCTATCTTATCATATTGAAAGACTGTTCTTACTCTTTTTATCTTTTACCAGTTTGCCAGGGACTTTTCACTTAGCATCTCCTCTCAGGATTGGTTTTCATTTCACACATTCTACAGTTCAGCTTTCTGTCCTCTTGACTTCCCACCTGTTGAGTCTTTTTTTTATTTTTATTATTTACATGATTTGAGCTTTTTAAGAAATACTTTTTATTTTTTATTTAATTTTTCACTGAATGACTCAGTTCTATAGGTTTATAGTGCTCTCTACTTGTTTATGCGTTTTTTTAACTTATTGTACCCAGTCGGTTCCTTGGTGTGGGATTCTCTCGGCGCCCTAAGGCAGCTATTAGTCCATGAGCCCCGACATTAGATGATTGTTCCAATTCCCGAGTCTCTCCGCAGTTCTGGAAACCTGTGGCCACGTTGTCAATGCCCTAACGGTTGTTTAGATTTTTTTTTCGGGGGGGAAGGGGGTTTGCGTTCTACTTTTTGACCTTGTTTTTATTTTTAGACTACAAAATTTCATTCCTTTTCCTCTCCAATTGGCCGTTTTTATCCTGTATAGAACATAAAATAATTGCGCAGTTTTACTCAAAAAAAAACATTCTGTAATTGATAATTTGATATTCCTTTATACGCGGGTCGTGGATTACCGTTGACTATCGGAATTTATTCATTTCTATCTCAGAAGTAATTATTATTATTAATTTATGTATTTTTAATTCTATGTTTGATACAGTTTTTGTGTTTTGTGTGTCGTTTGATGTGTAATTTTGTTTGTGTGTGTTTTGTTTTTAAACTATGGGGTTTCAATCTTTGTCTTATTTATATATCTGATTTTTACTGCTTTTTCTGTGTTTATTTCTTTTTCAATACTTATCTATTTTTTATATATTTTTACTGTTCCTTTCTTGCCCGAGCAGTAAATCAAGCTATTTTCTTTCTGGGTCGAACCATGTTTATACACCCAGCTCTCTTGTATTTAAAATTACAGCCCCTGTTCGAGCAATGCCTGTATCATCTTATTGTACCCAATAAATACCGTCCTCCACATGCTGGTGGAGCGGTTCTCTCACCGCTGGTCCTCTACCGGCCTTACACCCTTCTTGGGTAGGCCGGGCCAGTGTGGGTATTTTTACGCCACACCAACGGGAGGACGTTTGGCCACTACGTGTGATTTAGCATGCAGCAGGCCCCATACACGGCGGATCTTCATTGGAATCGGGTTTCGAACCTTTAACCCTCCGGCCCCAAAGCCGAGACCTTACCACTAGGCTACCGCGGCCCAGATTTAATCATGGAATGGTGCTTGAATAGCATGAAAACCAATGAAGAGATATACTTGTAATTTTAACAGAAGGGGTTAAATGATCGCAACTTATCTTACGGATGAATATTCTATGATATTTTCCTCCGGTTTTGATGATTTTTCCTTTATAACTAGTCCTACTGAGAATGCTAATGAGAATTCAAATGATTATTCCGTAAAAAATTCAAATTTTAATGCTTCAAAAGTAGAATAAAACAACAGAAAATTGATTAATTTAATCTGCGCATCTATGCATGCGTATCTATTAGTTATTGCGACTAACGGAGAGTCAAACATGACGCGAAAAAAATATACATTCGCTAACGCCGATTGAAAAAAAAAATAAGCAACCGAACTGTTCCTTATGGTCAATCGAATAATTTTACAGTAGTTCACGCAAGTGAACATCTATTGCCGTTAGAAATGTTATCTCACCCTTGACTACACAAACGCTCAAACTTATTAGTTTAGCATATTCGAATTGGGCGTTGAATGTTTTAGAAACCTTTCCATTCCGTCTCCAGCTCACGTCCAATCGAGATCCTGTAACAGCGCTTAACCTTGTTGCGGTACAGCAGCACTAAAAGAATAAGTAATTCATTATGTTCTTTTCACTTACAGCTTCCCCCTATCGGGATCTTGAACGTTTAGCTTCCCGATCCGGAGTTTAATTAAATCGGAGACTGCTTGCTGCGTGCAGGAAATATCAATCCCTGCCACAACTGAACAAAGCGAGACATTTTGTTAATGAGAATGAGTCCAACTAGTAATTATCCGAAAGCGCGTTGAGCTTTCATTACCTTTTTCCACGTTTCTTTGCGGGGAAAACATTTTTTTAATTGTGCTACCCTTACCGATTCTTATTTAATCAGCGAGAGGCATTAGGAGCTTTAAATATGTAATCATGCGTCGGAAGGAAGTACATGTTACGTAATTTCATTAAAAATATGAATCCTGTTAATATATTATAGGATTAAAATTGTTTCAAAACACAATATTGTATTTTTACACAGAATGAGTCGAAAAAGTGATAATACAAAGGGATGTTTAGCTTGAAATCTTTTAAATAAATTTTCTACCATTCTTACTTAATCTATGTCAATTTGTAGCTCAATTTTCAAATTTTGATTTCATTAAAAATCAGGTTTTATGAATATATAAATGAAATAGTCGAAAATCCTAATATGGTATTTATGTCGAATGAATAAATATAGTAATTATCCGAATCCGAAGAAAAATTTGATTTATTAACAAAAAATAATTGGGTCTAAAATAAAACAAATGTATGAAATTTTTGATTCTGAAATATAAGATTTCTTTAAACATTTATGTAATTTTGATCCTTTACAGAGAAAGAGTGATTCATGGCGAATTGTTGCTTGAAGAGTTAGCAAAAAAAATACCGCATTTCTTACTGGAAATTTATATTTTGGAGTTACGACTGACAATAGTTGCATTAACCCCATGCTTTACGATTTTATTTAACCTCCTAATTAGATGTCATCACCCATTTGGGATATTTTTTATTATTTCAATCCATTTAAGATGGTAAAGGATATTTGAAACATTTAAACGTGTCCAGGTCAGTTTTGTTTTTAAAATTAACTGTTACGTCGACTTAAATACGGATTTAAATAGCAAAAAATCTGCAATTCAATGCACTTGTCAGAGACGTCATTGTATGCTAAGGGGTTAAAAACATAAAATCAAACATATCCTGGGAAACCTTGCTTTTACATTTGTATTCTGGTAGCCAAATTTTGGCTTCATGATTATTGGCTGCAAGTTTGATTCTCTTAATTGCAGAAATGTTTCTCTGAGTTGTGCGGAATGATCGACGAAATTTAAAATCAGTTTAGTTTAGTCGGATTAATAGTGCTGTTCTGAAGCAACACCAGGGCTATTATTTGAAAGGATAATTTAATTTTGATCCGCGGCCAGATGATGAGGATGACACCCGAGCCGGAAGTCCCCTCAAACTTGCGCTCAACACCAGCGATAGATACTCAACGTCACATTTAACATGTACCGGGGCTCATATACGAGTATATGGAGAAATTCGTTTTCCACTTAGTGTCCGGTCTTTTTTAGTTGTTTTTTTAGTTTTATTTCTTGTATCTTTTGCCCTTTAATTGGTATTGTAATTTTTTTTGTCTATTTTTGTATCGTTTTTATTGTGTGTCTGTAAGTGTGCTAGCTTACTTCTGCGTCTTTGTTTCGATTACGTTGTACCGTTTCCTTTTGTTTAGATTTGAGTGAAATACCTTTTTTTATTTGTTATCTGTAACTTCTACCATTTACTTTGCGTTTTTTTTATTTTATTTGCATTTATTTTTTAAATTTTTCTCGGTATCGCATTTTTATTAATTTATCTTTTGTTTTTTTAAATTGGCAACGTTTTAATTTTCCTTCAATATTTGATGTATAGTTTGGCCACATTTTCACCATGTCTATCTGTCTGCTGGAATGTTCTCCCTGAGAATCAACCTGCACTTGAAAACCTTATGGTTGAATCGGCTCTCCTGGGTATTGAATGAACGAACGTCCCGTTTTTGAAGAAACACGAGGACTAATTTGGGACGGACCTCGTAAATTTGAACCGTGGTTAGATGACAGAGGATCTTGGGTGGAATCGGGTTCGAACTTGGAATCCTTCGGTCGCAGAGCCGAGACCTTGCCATCAGGCCACCGCGGTCCCATCTAAAATCAGAAAATTTCTTTTATGTCAAAAATTATTTTTTATTTCACAGTCAGCTCAAATTTGAATCAGTAACTGCAGAAACGGAATAAGTCACAAAATATTAATTTTACAGGAGACTTTAAATTTGTGTATTATCAATCCTGGTGAAGCTAAATTTTAAAAAATTAAAATTTAATTTTTCTAAAAACGTGAGGCTGTCTTTTGATGCACATTTCATGTACAGTTTTTGATAGAAAAACATAAATATCCCTTCTTTTAAAAATGGTTTGTGTCTTGGACTTGCTCCCTTTCTGAAGTTAGCAATTCACTTATGCCATGCTTCGAAATAGTTGTCGGCGGAGATAAATTTTGGTAAAGCAACTTTTATCATTTCGTATAAATGCTGTTTAAACCATTCAAGGGCGCCCATATGGTAGTTTGTAGGGGGAGGCATAGACCTGGAGTATATGGAGTATTTTTAATATTTTGGAAGACGAATGGCGAGTTGTAAGTAGCCATAAAGAATTTCCAGTTCCGACCCTGTAAAAAACATTGTCCTGTTACTAAAATACTAGGTCACGGTACTCATACTCTATAAAAAAGAATAACACGTTATTTTCACTTCTTTATTGAAACCAGTGAATATTTAGCAACATAAATTCAGGAGCAAAGTCCTTATACTTTAATACCGAAAACAAACTAAAAATAAACACCTCATAAGATTTTACACTGGTATTGATATAAAAAGCAAACTGTAAGGAAAATTATTATGCATATGTTAGTTTATGGATTTGACACTAATATTTATCTGAAAAAGCAAACTGTAAATTTCTTGTCTTTTTTGCCAACAAGTCAATCATTTGCCAACAAGTCAATCCTCGAAACCAGGGGTTTTTTTCCGCAATTCAAAATTTCAACTCGCATTTTACGTTTTAGACCTTTCTGAACATGAATTCTTTTTCGACTTTTAAATCATTTTCTTGAAAGAAAAACACATGACTACACTATATTTTTTCCTTTCCCTGAGAGCTATGGGGGGGGGGCGCCCATGAAACCATTCGTTTCGCCTGATCCGACTTCATTTCAGGCAAAACTCAATGAAAAAAATTGCAAAGCTAATTAGAATCTTATCTACTCCATCCTGTAAATTCATCTTATGGGAATTCTTAAAAGGTGGATTTTGCAATCCTGTTTCGACTACCATCCCTTTAATTCACAGACCCACTCCACTCTCTATTTAAAAATTAAACGCGTGATGAGGAATTTCGAAAGATATCCGGTATCCCCAAAATCATTACTGCTTGGTCAGGAACGCATAAGATCTCAAACTTCCAAAAGGCTCACCAAATAAAGCGAATTCTATTTTAATTAAAAGGAAGCCATGCACAGAAACCTCAATAGACGCTACTCGCAAAGGACGATCGAAATATCCCCTCGTAAATGGAATTTTTTTCTTTCTCTTTGCTTATAATGCTTAGCTAATTAAAGATCACACATGGAATATTTCCATTTTCCCACCTTTCGTTTCTCTCTGTCAGGCAGGACTATTATTTCTCGTTACCAATTCGACCGTTGGGGGCTGAAGTGGTCCAGTTCCCTTTCTACCATCTATGAGAAATGACAGGTTGAGTCGCCGCCAGCTTTGGATTTTCCCAGCCTTACAGACATTTATTTTGTTACCAAAAGGATTTTCTTCATCGTCCATCAACGTAAGTCTGTATGAATAACTTTCCGAAGTATAACTTTGGCAAAAGCGAATGTTGAAACTCATTAACACGTAGAAGTTAACATGTTTCTCATGAATGACTGAAAATCAAACTCCAAAACATAATTCTTCAAACACATAGTATTACTTCCATTTTTATTGTATTTTACCATAAATTACTTGGCTTTATATTATATTTTTTTACTTTATTATGATATAGGATTTATAATTTTTTGTTTAAATTTGGTTTCTTTACGACATGCCTGTTGCAATTTTTATCTTAATTTTTCTTGCACGTGGATGACATTTAATCTGTGTTTAAGCGTGTTAACCATTTGCGTCATTTAGCTAAAACAGAAAATGGGCTTGCGTCACAGAAAAAGTCTTTTGCTGAAAAAGAATCTGAATACAATCAAATGTATTAAAGCATATTTTGGCAAGAATATCCCGCCATCCGTGATATGGCCTAGACATATTTCGTGGAGTATTCCGCCATTTTGCTAAGAAAATTGACTAAGAAAATAATAACGTTTTGAATTTTAATTACACTCTTAACTACCATGTGTCTGATGTAGCATGGTCTGGTCATATATGGCCTTTTCGCCATAAACCCTCAAACTCAAACATTCACTTACCCAAAGCATATATTTCAAAATTATTTATGCGATTAAAGAGTGAACGAAAATATATTTGAATTTGTGAAAGCTACCATTACTACAATCTATTTTCAAGTACAATCCTTAGAATTTGATTTGAGTTGATTTAACCCAGTGATTCTCAGTCGAGAGAGAGAGAGAGACAAATATCTAGAGGACCGGCTCAAAGACAAGATAAAGAAGACAAAAATAACCCCCCAAAAATTTATCATGGATATCAAAGGAACGAAAGCTACAATCTATTAGTACTAAAGTAAATTATCCTCTTTAAAAATAAGGAAATACATATACGATGAATGCACGCATAGAAGAAGATCACAAAACTTATCTTTGTTTGTTTATTGAAATATTCTTCGGATCAAATTTCTAACTTTATTGAAAGGGGGTCAGAATTCATCAAAATCACTGGCATAGAAGGTAACTAAAAACTGATATGGAAAGTTAGATATCAAATTGCAAATGGTTGAGAAAAATGACTTACGTTTTTAAAACAGCAGATATTCAAAAATGAATAAATTTAAAATCTACATTAACGTCAATGATTTTTGTTTAAGTTTCTATCTCAAGATAATATGCACTAATTAATCTAAAAATTAAAAAAAAAACTAAGGCAGTATTAAATAGTGAGATATAAAAACATTTCATTTTAAATTTACATATAATGCTGTTTCTTCTCTCATATTGAAGGATCAAAAATAACAGTTGCTCTGTGCAAATATTTTGGAGTACCTATCACAGAGAACCATAAACTAAACTGGATTATATGTTAGCCATAATAGGAACAGAAACAATTAATGTTATACAGATATAGATTGTTCTTGAATATGTATCGAATTTTCAAGAGAAGAAAAAGTTGAATATTTTTGCACTAACAAATATTTCAGCTGTCTTGTGTTCTATCTGAAATCTATTTCACAGCAATGATAGAACGCTTGATAGGAAACACGTTTTACAGAGAGCTTTTCCTACCTTTTATAAATCGGATAGAAAATCAAAAACAAGAAAGATAAATCAAATTTTCATTCTGTTTCTGCATTCTTTTTATTTTTAAGAACATCAAATCAAGGGAGGTACTAATCATTGGCATAAACTTCGCATATTGGTGAAACTAAATAATTGCTTTGATATTAAAAAGAACTTAAAAAATTCAAGGCTCCTAGGGTTTAAAACACGAACAGAATGAGATGTAGTCTCAAGTAGGAGAAACTTCGAAACTTTCATCATGCACGAGGAAACTTGAGATAGAGCTATAAATCATTTTTTCAGCAGTTCACAACAGTTTGCTTTAACCCTTTATTTCCCGAAGGTACTTAAAAGTACTACTTTAATCACGCTTATATCTTCGTACTTTGACCCTTTTCCCTGACACTATTCAGATGAACATGGGGAATGTAGTTCCGACAGCTAGCAGTAGATGACAGATGAAGACAAAGATTAACTCTTTAAATTATTAATTAGATTAATTATATTATTTTATTTAATTAAAGAAATTTTTTCATCTTTCCTGGGGTTAATCTGCATTAAAACGTATGTTATGATGCCAAAATAAAATTGAAAAGTTGCTGGTAAGTTAATTCGGTAAATAAAGGGTTAAATAATTAAAGGGTTCCCTTCACCAAGAAACAAAAATAATAATTGTACTTTCAATAGACATACACTATTTACAAAAAATAGGAGATATTTCAAAATTGATATGAAACGATAAAAAAGAGAAACATTTGATTTTTTTAATAAACAAAGTCATCAGAAAAGCAAACGGAAAGAAGGAAGCTACTCTGTAGTGCAAATGAGATACATACTCAATTATCGTGATTGAGTAGCTAGTGGCATATTAGCGTGGATGAACAAAAGCATGTCAAACTGGACAACAGTGCCATACAGTGACTGTTAAGTAGGGTGTATGGTCACCCAGGACTGTTAAAATACTCAGACAGCGATGGGGCATGGACAGGATCAGCTTGCCCAGCAGCTCTTGTGGGATCCTCCACCATTCTCGCTTCAGGGCAATTTCCAGCTCAGGAAGCGATGTGGGAGACATTGGACGGTTTGCTAGACGCCTTCCCAGTTCATAATCAAACCACTTTCTTTGACTAGTAGTTTGCATTTCTAATGTTCTAGTTTAATAAAAAAAATCAAATGATTCATTTTTTATTGCTTCTTCGTTTTGAAATATATCATAATTTTTGTGTGCAATGTATTATTTATCAAAAAAAGCAACAAGTAAAAATTTATTTTTCCCCGCTATTAGTTTGTTGATTTTCGTCCAGCTTGTTTATTAGTCAGTTTCAAAGTAAATTGTGATTACTGAGGTATTCAAAAAACCCTTTACAGTCAACAAAGTGTGAACATAGTCCCAGAGATTTCGAAAATGTATTACCAAGTAAAAGGCATTTTAAACATTAACGACATCAAACGTGAAACGCATTCGTTGCATTAGTAATGTGGAAGAATTAATTAATGAAGAAAGAAATAAGTGAAATGTTCACCTTCTGCCTAAATTTAAACCATCGTATTTCTTTTTATCTTTTTTTCTTAATGTTTCTTTGTATTAATTTATTAATTTGGATAGCAGCAGTTTTCTTACTTCCGTGGTTGTTGTTGTCTTTTGAGAGGAGAGTATTTCATATTATGTTAACCAAAGAAACAATTATGAACATTTTATCATAAGCCTTCAAAGTATTTATATTAAAACATTTAAAAATTAAAGTTCAAAATACTTATAGAAAAGTTCACACGTATGAATAAGATTATAAGAAGAGAAATCAACACAGCAGTTTCATCCTTAAAAAGTGCTGTTTTATTTAGCCGTCAAAAAGCATGATTGCAAGTACATTCCATGGAGATCAAAGCTAAAAGAGGCATAGTGAGTTGGATTACACAATTCGCAATCCTAGAAGAATACTGTTACAAGAACAACAACAAAAAAAATTCATTTTTGAGTTAAATCAACAGTAAATATGCCCGTAGTGATAACTACCAGGGCTAACACTGTCACAAATCTGTTTGTAATACTTGTTGCTAAAGCGCACAAAGTATCGTCGTTCTTCGTATTTGATTTCATTGCCTCAGGCTTGCTTACTGTGGCTTTAACGAAAAGCGGTTTTGAGTTGTGACAATCTTCTTCTAAAGGTGCGAATTTTATACACAGAAAGGTTCTGGCCAAAGCTCAAGTTCTAAGCAAACTTTTTGAGTCAAATTTTTTGTGGCTGGCTTCTAGTTAATATTTAAAAACTTAAATTACATAAAAAAGAATTATTCGAACTTAATTCAATCGTGAACTATCTGCTTTTAGTTAAGGATCAATTGTAAAAGCAAACTATACTACTTTCCCGAGGACAATTATCCAGTGAAAAGTCGAATCATTTCGCGAAAAAGGCGATTAAATGATAGAGCAGTGCAAGTAATCTTAAAGAATTTGCGAATGATTTTTTAAGCGTTATATACAGAGTGCAAATTTCGCTCTTCCCCTTTCTGGTCTGCTGCACTCCCAAAATTTTCTAACAGTCTGAATTTATTATAGATGTAAAAATGTTTCCCTTGCGTATATGGTGAGACAAGCTCATCATCAAAGCGTAAAGTGGTTAATCTTCTAGTAACACACTAAACAAGATTCATACATTTAAAATATTGATCATAAATTTCTATACGGAAATTTTAAAAATGGTCACTTTGACTAAAGGAAACTCATAATACTTAATTATTCACACGCACAAATCCTGCGCTTTCAAAACAGACCAATTCCACCAAATGATAAATCAAAACCGCACAAGCACTCTCTGCCCTTTTACAAGCTTGCATCCATTTTATTTAGCTTTATATTTCCCTTTTATGAAAGGTAACGTGCTTGCACATGTAGGAATGATTTGGGCGGTCTTCAAAATTTGCATAAACGGTCGAACTCGAGTCGAGTATAAATGGTCCGACACTGGCTGGTTAAGATGATTAATGCACTGTCGCTTTCCGAGACGTGCAATCGTTCAGCTAATTCTTGTAGGGGACCATCATCAGTGCTCCCTATGTTGTTCTTACAAAATAAACTGGAAGAGATTTCAGTGAATTGTGTGTTCGTTAAGATAATTACCTGGTAGATACGAAATGAGTTGGCTAATTAAACGAGAGTTTTCTGTAGACAAGCCTTTGCGCTTGTCGCAGGGATTGAAGACTAGTCGTTGCTGATTCTTATCCAGTCAGAGGGGACCATCCATCAACATTCATTAGGGCATTTTTATGCTCCTACTAAATAAGACGCATCGACAATCACGTTTTATTAATTGCTTTAGATAAGGAATTCTTATGGATGGAAGTATAATATTTTTGGAGTTTGCTCCTATCGCACCAACTTTTAATGTATTAAATTTACATTGTTTGGAAACCTTGTGAAATTAAAAAGTGAGTGGATTCGAAGCGTGTCACCTTAATTAATTATTTCATCAAAGTTTTAATGGACTTCCGACGATCTCAGTAATTAGCTTTGTAGAAAACAGTTGATGGATTGTTGCACTGATACTTATACTTCAGGAGAGAAATTAAGATTGAATTTAAAAAACTGAATTTTTCCCCTTCCGTCTCAATATATGTTTAATTGCGAATATGGTGCGATTAAAAATGTTTTCTTAATTATGTGTTCCTCATAGAAATAAAGGTGATTGGCTGTCGTTTTTCATCGAAACCGCTTATTATGCTTACGGGGATTCGTATTTTAGAGATTGCTTCTGAAAGCTGAAAGTACAGTACAAATTCCTAGAGCTTCTTATTTGCCACTTTACACATTACTTTGGATCCCTTAAATTTCGATTCACCAATATAAAACATTGATTCATTAATATAAATATCGAATCCTAAACTATAATAAAAGTTTATTTTACATTTAAATACGATGATTTAATGATTAGCATTCTACTAAGCATAAGGGATGAGCCTTATAAAAAATGATGTTTAGCTTTAGTTTAGCACTTTGTTCAGAACAGTTTTTGTTAAAGAAAACCAGGAATGTTTCTCTAAGTCTGACTAAGACGTTGAGAACCAGAGTGGACAAATTCCACAACTGAGCTATGCATCATATTTTATAAATACTGAACTTGCCTGATATAAGGCAGCTAAAACTCTTTTGATCCAACCAAGTTTTGAAAGAAAGCATGTTTTGTAATTCAATATGAGGCTTATCTCAGTTAAACAAAATTTTTTGAAGGTTCAGCTCTGAATCTAAACATGTTTATTTCGAGAGAATTATTTGTGGATGAAATTCAGGATTTTTTCGTGACTTTCGTGACCCAACTCGAAATGTAGTACTTTTACAAGACCTTCGGACATGCAGACGCCCTGTATTAAGACGTCACTTAATCTGACTTAATCAATACAGGTAAATTTGCTCTAATATATGAACTCATCTTCGAAATATTTAAAAAATACATATATAAAAAGAAACATTAACACAATATAAATCACTTCGTCTCTCCGATTTTCACAATTTATTTTCGACATATGTGAAGAACATTTTCAAATTTTAAATAAAATGCATGGTTCCCTTACACGTGTTCGTTTTTCCTTTTGAAAACTTTCAAAAGCATTTGAAAGTCTATGCATTTTTAACGACCCGACAACGAGCATGTTCGAAGTTAAAAGGGTAAGTTAGAATCATAAAGAGGAGGAAAATAAATGCACCTGCAGGAAGAATACAGCTATTCTCGAAAACTGCATTAATATCATTCCCGGCTGACAGACAATAGAAAGAAATCACATTTCAATAAAATTATTCCCGATGCAGATGAAAAGTCGTAAAACTCCGAGAAACTTACTGAAACACACTATCTGTCACAAACTATCTTCCCCAAGATAACGACGAAATGTTCTTATTTGGAGTGAAGAAAGAACTCGTCCTGCTCTCATGTCGCAGAGCATTTATTTCGTTATTAATTTATGCAATTGACAGAGACAACAGCTACTGGGAATTAATGAGTTTACTTGCAACTTTTCAGAGAAGAGATGGGTTTCGGTAAAGAGTAATTGAGTGTAATAATTTGTACCCAATTAGTACTTTTGAAATACAGCAAGAAATAATGAAAGGAAGATTTAATGACAAATGAGAGGAAGAAGCAATTTTATGAGAAAAATAATCAATTTGGTAAATTTATAATGATTGCTGTTTTCCATCATCCATTATTTTTATGCTTATTATCATAAATTCTGTGAATGTAGAAAATTAATACCTAAATACATCGAGGCATTTCTTTCTTTTAATGCCGTAATAATTGTTTTTGAAGAAACATGAAATAAATTTCGTACATTTCAATTACTAATTAAAAACTATTTCGTTTGCATTTTAATCCAAGAGCATTTTTTTTAAAGAATGTATGAATTTTCAGCTAGGCATATTTCTACTGTTTCGAACTTCTGTTACTTATGAATATATTCAACAAAAAAACTTTGATTGTTACTGTTTTTTTAATAAATTCTGAATATTAAATTTTGTTACAATTCTCTCGATTTTAAATAAAACTAATTTCTTTTCAAAACATATGAAGTTAAAAATTAAAAGTGGTGCAATTTTTTGAGTTTACCAAAAGTACAAATAAGTTTACGAAAATATAGAAGGTGAATTAATTAAAGATAACTATTAATTGAATACTGTTACAAAAATAGTTCTGTGGGTGTATGCTGCAAAATGTCCAACACGCAGGATAATGAAGAATGAAGGTTTATTCACAAATATGCAGGAAAACACGTAGCACAGATAACAGGAAACAATAGATCTTGCACAGATTAGGGACGTGAACAGACAACAATTCACAGACAATAACAGTTCAGCACTTTGATATTTAGCAACACAAACATTCAGCAAATCACTAATAACGACAATAATAGCACTTTCAATAGCGCTCAGATCACCAGCTTCCTAGCTCACACTGCAGACGAAATTCTAAAGTCGTTCCAGTGGATCAACACTCCTACTCAATACCGCTCGGTGTCTAACAGCTTACTAGCTCGCACACCTGGTAGAACTCCAAAGATGTTCGAGCTCCAAGGCGATCAACATTCACCCCGTCACCCAAGCGCTCTCCTTATATAGTCTCCCTCGACAGGCCGTGACGTCACATGGAATCATCTAGCACATTCAAGCGCATCTCCTCTCCTAATAGAGATATCGAGAAGATCCCAGCACCTTTGAGATCCCATATTTCGTCGCCAAGATGGTCGCCAAGGTCAGGGGTCCAGACGTGGCTGCTGCCCGTCATCCCATACTTACCCCTGTAAAACTCTTTTCCCAACCATAAGACTCACATTGCTGGGAAGCGACTTTCCATGTTTGTTACAATACATTTCGAAAGCTAGAAGCCATTTGCACCGATAAATAAAATAAAAAGTGTTTTAATTTAGAATCTATAAGAAAAAAGTTTGTTAGAATTCTCGATTATAAATTATTGTGATGCCAAAAGATTTAGAACTTCAGATTGTGTGATTGAAGAACTAGAACTGGAGATGAAATATCTTCAAACGGAATAATTTATAAAAATGTCATAAATCCATGATAAATTTCTTGATTATTTTGGCTTTGCAATAACATCAAAATTTTTTATGTGGTGTTGAACAATAGTTACTGAACAAAATTTACATAAATAAATAAATGATGCATTTTTTTAAAGAATCAATATGGACTTTTAGCAGCCAAAATATGAAAAACTGTAAAAAAAATAAAATAATAAACACATCGGAATTTTAACAAGATAAAGCGAAATCTGCATGTATAGCAACTGGAAAATACTATTTGTAAGTTTGAAATAAGTGACATGCATTTTTTATTACGAGTACTCTAGCAAGTTATTTTTTATTCCATATTATCAAAATGGTATGTATTTATTAACAATTTCTTCAACTTCTTTACAGCAATTTGACCAATTACTGCGTTATATCAAATTCTATACTATATTCCTCTAACTTAACTGAGAATGAAAGAACTTTTACACAAAGAACTCGAAAAGAAAATTAAGCATTATTTTTACAAATAACTATTCCATAAGAACTGACAACAAGTTTACTCCCTTCTTTCAGCTATTACGATAAAAAAAAATAAAACAGTCCGTCTTTAGTAAAGATGTTTCTTATCTACAGAAACCATGTTTAGGATAAGGAATATTTTTAGAAATTGGCATTTTTTTTTACGAAGCATCGAAAAATATAAACCACAGTTCTGTTCCCCTTTTTATCCCTTTTATCCGAACCCTTTTTCGAAACTATATTTCCTCGTATCTTTGTTAAGTTTTCTTTATTGTTCATGCAAGTATATAGCGAGAAAACTCTTACAATTTCATACATTGTTAACCAATTTGCTGGAGGCAACTTTCGGAAAAGGAAGAAAGAAGCCAACTTACAATTCTAAAAGATATCATATTTTTTCTGTTCTGCAGCAGTAAAAAAAAACGAAACTGAAATGTTCTGGAGAATCAATTTTTAGTGAAAACGACTGGGCGTTGACATTTTCTGTGCCGGAAGAAAGTTGAATAATTTTCTCATTATACAGAAAATATTCCCTTCATGTTCGATAACGACTACCTATGACTTTCGTTATGGCTGAACTTCCGCTTCAGCCAGAGATGTGGTCATAAGAATGAATTTCTTTGTTGTTTACTTTTTCCTGTCAATTTATTGGGATTCTTTTTTACTCTTAGCTATTTCTTTAAGAAATCTAAATATAAAAAGTAAAAATTCATACATTTAACAAAACTACATCAAGATGCTGTTGCTTTTCCGTTTCGATTCGTCTAGGGTTTTTCTGTCTTTTTTATTATTCCATATCATTTTCTGTAAGTAGCTTAAGAGGAGCATATTTATTTGCTCCATGCGTTATCCGCTTCAGACAGAGATGTGGTCATAAGAATGAATTTCTTTCTTCTTTATTTTCTGCAGCCAATTTATGGGAATTCTATTTTTTACTCCTAGACTTCCCTTCAAGAAATGTAAATACAAAGTATAAATGCATATATTAACAAAACTACATCTAGATTCTGTTGCTGTTTCTGTTAAGGCTTCTCTATTTTTCTTATTTCGTATCATTTGCTGCAAGTCGTTTAAAAGGAGCAAATTTTGTAAGATATTTGCTCCTCTTAAGCGAAATAACATATATACTTTTATCGCTTATGAAATCAACATTTTTATTTTCTTCCCAATGACTTCTTTTAAATATATTACTTTTATTTAGAGAATTCTCTTGCTGCAGTGTTATCTATCATGAAATGTAAATATTGTAATAGTATTATCAGGATTTATTTAATCTCGATTAACATTCCATTCCGAATAAATGTTGGTCATATGAATGAATTTCTTTCTTCTTTACTTTTGCCAGCTAATTTAATAGAAATCTTCTGCCTCCTTTAATTCTTAGACATGTCTTCAAGAAATGTAAATATAAAATGTAATAATTCATACATTTGTCAAAACTGCATTTGGTTGATGTTGTTTTTCTATTCTGATTCGGCTAAGGATTTCCTATTTTTCAATTTATATCATTTGGCTTAAGTCGCTTAAGAGGAACAAATTTTATAAGATAAGCGCTCCTCTTAAGCGAATGATAGATTATATTTTTCGCTTTCGAAGCCAATATTTTTGTATTCTTTCCAATGACTTCTTTGAAATGAATTATTTTTATTTGGAGAATCCTTAACCAAATTTCGATATTACATTGGAATTGACAAAATTTACTTTAGATAGATTAATGTTCTGTTTCGAAACTTCACGAGGGTTATTTTAGGTTCAGATAACTGTGATGACACTGAGACAACTTCCCCATTTCCAGATTTCTACGCTATACCTACGCTGAGAGGACGTTTGATCTTGAAGAATTCTATATGTAGCAGGTCCACATACACGGCGGATCTTTATAGTGGAATCAAGACAAGAATCTGCGACCCTCCTATCCCAAAGCCGAGATTCTGCCACTAGTAGCTTTCTTAAATAATCGTTACTGAAATGTCAATAAAAACTTTAAGAAATCATTTAACAAAGTTATTTTTCCCAGTACCTATTTTTCACTACATGGTTTCCTTTCAAACAATTGTTGAATGTAAATAGCAGAATTCTAATTTTTTTTAAAATTCTACTGTCTGCTTCCGTAAGCTGTACAGCTTACGTTTAAAATCATGCAGCATTGAAAATACTTTGACGTGAACCATTTTACCTGAGACTAAGTTTATTGTTGTAGAGAGTTCCTCTCTGAAAATTTAAACAGTAATTTAATTTAGTTTAAAGAGTAATTTAATTTAATAGCATTTTTTTACCGGAAAGACGAAAAGAAATTTTGCAGGAGGACATCATTTGGTTTCCCATAAATCTGAGTTACGATCTATTTCGAAAATGTTACTTTACATCGATAACGCTAAAAAAAGAAACTTTCTACTTTATAAGACTGATAGCACCTTTGACGAGATACTGATACTTGCATAGTTTCATCTATTTAAAAGGAATAAAATTTTATGTTTCTGGCATCCACTTTTACACAAAGTTTTAAAGCCCATAAAATGTAAGCATAGTCACCAAAACGTATTTTATTAAACGTGTTAAAATCAATTTCCCTACGACGGGTCGCTATCAGAAGACTCTATCAGTGTTTTCGAATAAAGATTGCATTTAGCCATCCAATAAAGCTTGAAAGACACACGAGCTAAATCAACCTCAATGAAAAAAAGATAAGTGCTGTGTTATCATCATTAATACATATAAGCAGGGTTTGTACCATAGCAATCAGTTGCTAATCGTCTTTCGGACGAGAAAACTTTTCTCAGTGTTGTCGTGTCGTATCGGCGATTTCGGATTGACTTGGGACAAAAAGATTTGATGAAACATTTTAAAACAAGTTTATTAAATCATGTTTTAAACATTTTTTAAAAAGAAAAGTATTTCATTAAAAATGTGTTAAAATCAATTTCTCTAAGACTTGTCGCTATCGTTGGACTTATGATAGATTTGGGAAAATAAAAGATTTTATGAAACATTTTAAAGCACGTTTAAATAATTCAAAATTATTTAATAAAGAAAGAAAAGTTTTTTACTAAAAGTAATGATTTTATGAAACCTTTAAAAAAGAAAAGCATTTTATTAAAAATGTGTTAAAACCTATTTCTATAAGACGTGCCGGTATCATAGGATGCCATCAGTGTTTTCAAATAAAGATAGCATGCAGCCATTCAATAAAGCTTGAAAGTTAAAAGGCATACGCGCTAAATCAACCCAATGAAAACCGGCTAGTGTTGTGTTATTACCATAATTAGATAGAAGCAGGCTTTGTAACCATAGCAATCAGTTACTAATCATCTTTTGGACGAGAAACTTTTGCTCAGTGTTGTCATGTCGCATCGGAGACTTCGGATTGATTCGGGCAAAAAAGAGAAGGTCGACTGTTAAGTGAAGTAGCTAATTATTCATCTGAGAAAACATAGTTGCATTCTGATGAGGCCTGCCGATATGCTTAGTGACTGCTTGCTCAGAAGTGTGAAAGCGAAACAGAAATCCGCGTCTATTTTTAGTTTCTTTACACGTGCCGTTTGTTCGGATTAGTGTGAAACGCAAAAACTGATTTATATTCACACGCGTTTTACCTTTGGTAATTAAATTATAAGTTTGCTGCGAGATTTTTGGATTCCGTTCATGAGATTGCTTGTTCAGTTTCTGGACGAAAAATTACAGCAGAAACCTGCCCTCAATGGCCTTTAAAAATTAATTCGATGCAGCAAAGAAATTAATTTTTACTTTTTTGGAAAGGAACCCATTTCGATGTGGACCAGTGATCATCTTTTGGTATACTTTCCCCTTCTATACAGGGTGTCCACACTTATTGGGGTCCAATAGCTACTTTCTAAACCGTTAGAGATAGACATATAGTTCCAATTGGAAAAATGCTTTAAATGAAAGGAATAATTTTATTTTATATTTTTTAAGTCACTAAATATATTTTTGAAAAAGTTATGAATTCTAACTTTTAACACCCAGTCCTATCAGACATATTTAATAGAATATTCTTGAAAAGTCCCACTCTTCTGTGACTAAACCTGAGCGAGTTATGGAGCTTTGAATTTCATGATTTTTAACCAATCAGAGGCCTCGTCGAGCAAGTGCTGCGCATTGATTGGTGGATTGTTTTCAAGACGGCTATTGAAATGGTGTAAAGTGGTTTAAATCAGCAATATTCAATTTCATTATATTCACTCGCAAAGAGTGGGACTTTTTTGTTTAAAATATTAGAGACATGAATATTTTACTAAATATGATTGATAGGACCGAGGGACTGTATAAAAAGTTAGATTTCGTTACTTTTTCAGGGATATATTTATTCACTCAAAACATATATATTATAATTTTTTCTTTCATTTAAAGCATTTTTCCTATAGAAACTGAACTATAGAACTATATGTATATCTCTAACTGTTTAGAAATTAGCTATTGGACCACGATTAGTGAGGACACCCTTTATATTCCATCGGGTAAGCTACATGGTTTCTATTTTAACTCTCCAAGCAGCTAATTATTTTGGTGTGATAACATTCTGCTTTGAGAAACAAGCTTTAGTAATATATCTGTTACCTAAGCGGTAAACTATCCGAGTCCAATTTTTGTTGATTTTGATGTTTTTATCGTATTTACATTATCTCGACCGCATCTTCGGATGGACCAGGTGTCGTAGCTGTAGGAATAAATTGCGCTTTGCAATACATTGCACTGTGGAACATCTTTTGTTCTCCTGTAAAATGTATAAGTAAGCAAATGTTTTTCATCCAAAATTTTTCCTTTGGGGATATATAAAGAAATGTGCGAATAAGCATGTTTTTCGGTTGAGAAAGTTAACTTGCAATAAAATGTAGAGTTTGTTTCTATATTACATTATATGTTTCTATATTATAGGTTATATACATTCAATGTGTAACGTATTTATTTATAAATAAGCAAATATGTGTAATCCGAATTTTTCTCTACAGAGAGTTTTAAAGGGTCGCACGACCAAGTATATTTTTCAGTTTGAAAGCTTGTGGGATTAACTTGCAACAAAATATAGAATTCGTTTTTGTTATTTGCTTTGTTGTCCGCTAAACTAGAACTACTATAAACTAACGGCAGAGTTTTAGGCAGTCGAAGATCAAAAGGTATGGGTTTGAGTTCGATTCGATCAAACCAGTGGTGTATCAAGGTCTGGTGGCACCACCCGGTGCGGAATTTAAACTTGTCACCCCCATGTCCACCAAAATATAAAATTAAATTTATTGAGAAAGCAATTTTTTTATTCAATTGGTTAAGTAAAGAGGAAATAATGTTAATTATTTTTTAAAAAAAATTATGAATAAGAAAGTAAAATGCCTCTTTATTAATAAGCAAGCTAATGTACAATGTAAGAAATCTTTTTTCATAGCAATCGTACCTAGTGCATAACTTTATTATTATTATAATACAATTTAATAAAACTCAATTGTTTACAGGTTTCGTTCTCTAAGATCTAATCCATCAAACTGTACTTTAACATGACACTTAGAATCTCTTCTCTCTAATTTTGAAATTGAGTCATCAAAATCAATACTTTCAGCTACAATTTTCAGTTGACAAAATGGCTAAGATAGAGAGTCGTGCTTGGTTCATAGTAGATCCGAGATAATTCTTAATTAGTTTGAGTTTCGAAAAACTCCTCTCACATGATGCAACAGAAACACAAAGTTAAGAAACCGATAGGAACAGAGTCGAAAAGTTCATATTGAACCCCAAACTCTAAGAATCTTAAGGAAGTTCAACCCTCTTAACGATCCTAAAGTAAACTTGTTTACTTTACGGTTCTAGAGCTGACAATACCTACCCACCCTATTGTCTAAAACGTTCCGCGCAGACTATATTATTATGATGTTTGGGTTAAAAATATCATCTTGTTGCACATAACGACTTGGGGCGACGATATTTGTGGCAGGGATGAAACAATGAGTCACAGGATTGGTTGTTTGTTTACTTGAGCACCAGCACAGTTCAAAAGAAACGAGACAGAACACCCCTATCCACAATAATACAAAATCATTACAGCATCACATCGTTCACCCGCAATTTATTGCAATTAGCGGCAGTTAAAGCTCATGTAAATTATTTGACATGCTATTTTATGTAACAAAAAGGCACATTAATATGAAACCGGGAATTTTTTGTCAACCCCTCAGAACTGGTACCCGGTGCGGGCCGCACCCGCATTCTTACGATTCTTTCACTGGATCAAACATCGACTGTTTGCATGAAACCGGAACGGTTCAAATCGGTAGAGGTTCAAACGTTCTCCCATTGATAATCGTGAAGCTTGGAGAAAAATGTCAAAAATCCACCACCATCCCAAAGTTAAGGTGCAATCTTTTTCTTGATGTTCACTATTAAAAGAAGGAAAATAAAGATAGAAATTTGGTTTTTATTTCATCCTTATAAAGTATTGTAACCTTTGCAATGTTTCATGCTTATGCAGGCCCGATGCTAGCTTTAATTTGTCGTCGGATCAAACGTTCTTACGTTGGTATGGTACGGAAATTTCGCTTGAGAAGCCAGTTCCTCGTCATAAGCCCACGGATCAAATGTGTCCCTATCTGTTCTCGCGTAGTTTTAAAAAGAAGAGAATCGTGTCGTATAAATTTGTTGTGCTTATTGAGACTTTGAGGTAAATCCATAATTACTGAACCAATTTCACTAGTTGATCTTGAAGCTTCAGATCGTGATGTGTTTGAAGATCTGAAGCTTCAAGATTACATATAAACAGATAAAATTAGTAAAAGCTTTACGAGAAAAAGTGTCAAATAAATATGAAGCTGTATTCACCTTTTTTCTGTTTTCGCCAGAGCAAAATGCATAATCTATGGGAGAGATATTCTCCTTTAATATATCAATATTGTCAGTTTCATTTTTAATCCCGAAACTAAAACGAAATTCATAAGTTTCACCATAATAAATTATTCTTCTCTCTCCTCCTTACTGCGGATGTATGAGAGATCACAGATTGCTTCAGTGAATAAAGTATTAAATTTCATCATCTATTTTTCTTTAGGAGCAGTTGCTAATAACAGCAGTAAATTAGATTCCTTTTTTATACACTAAAACTTTCTAACAAAATATTCCAAGTTACCGTCAAGTTTAACGCTAAGATAAACACCGATGAAAAGTGAAAATTAATTTCAGGAATCTTCATGAAAGGAAGGGTTTTAGTTTAATAAAATATTGCTTTCAATTTAAAATTCTTACTTCGGTAAAATAATGATTACTGTATGAAATTACAACAGAATACACAAAGTTCCTCTTGAATGTAGCTATTATATTATTCTTAAGGAATTAAATATCTATTTTAGCAAGAAATTGAGCGTTTCTAAAATATTATAAACTATTTTGCAAATTTAATTCCTAGGCAACAATTCATATTCCATCATTTTTTTCGGAAATATAATGAGTATTTGTACCTTCTTTACAAAATAATGTACCAATATTGACGTTAAAAATGCAATAATCAACATTTTATTCATAGCTTATCAGATTGGTTACTTCTTTGAAATCTCTCCTAAAGAGAACTTTTCTTTGATAAATATTTGCCTCTACCAAATTTCATAATTTAAATATTTATTTTAAATCCAAAGACACTTTTTGGTATACTTTGCAAATCAGTGGAAAATTTTCAAAGGATCGCCAGTTTTGGAGTATAAACAAATTTTTCCTCGAGACAACACAGATACCTAAAGCAGTCACCATGGTTTTCCAGATTAGAATTAATTTTTAACAAAGGAGAAAGTGTACTTTAAACAACTTTTTGATACGTTAGACGTTTTATAAAAATTCAGTTTCACTTAAAAATTATCATTAAAGTTTTGAAATTGCTTCAATTACAGAAAGTTCCTCACACCAGTATAAAAAAACGGATTTACATTTCTCTTCTTCATACCGTATGTTTAGTTCATTCTGGCCACATCTGGTTTGGGGTTTAACATTCTTTTTATTTAAATATTCTTTATATTTTAAATTATTATTAAAATTTTCTGGCAGTAAAAATGTTTCAAGCGTTTAAATGCAATTCGAGATGCTGCTACTTATGATGATGCAGGATGTCAAAAAAGTGTAAAATTATTAAAGAAACAACAAAGATAGGAACTTTATTTTCTTTACTGAATACACCCCCCCCCCCTTTTTCGAAAATGTTTAAAACATTTAATGTGTGCACCATCTGTCGCACTCAACATATTGAGTCAACAAGAGATTTTCCGCCAACTTTTATGAAGCACTAGAGAATCGACAATATCGATGCCCGCGCTGTGATGAGACTTAATTATGTATCGGTCTTATCCGTCCGACTACAGATTTTTTTAAAATCACTATTTAGATGCAACGTTCCCAAACATGTTCAAATACCGTTGAACCAAGCAAATTGTTATTTATATGCAACGCCTTATTAGTAATATCATAGCGTTCAACAATATTATTATACTAAGTAAACTCATTAGCTTGCGAAAATCACAGGATGCAGCAGAAAATAGACCAAATTCCTATCACAGAAATCGCGGGATAAGCAGTCAGAGGGTTACAATTGGATTTCGATTGCACGCATTCCGAAATTTAAGCTGTACCTGCGTTATAGATTTAAATTCGATAAACCACGCAACAACCTACCCCATTGAATGCAGTGAAACTATTTTCAAACGAAAATAATATCAATTGCTGGATGGCATTCAGTATCCACTTCGATAAAAAAAAAAAAAAAAACTTTGAAACTTTATCTCATTGTTCGTTTTTTTAAAGTGTAAAGATACTTTTAGGACAGCCTGTATTTTAGAAATTCGAAACCATAGATTCCACGTTCCGCACTGCTTTTTACGAGAAAGAAAGTTTTTAAAAAATGTAAAATGCCCTCTTCAAAACAGTGCGATTTTCGTTCCATCCTTTCTCTCGAAAATACGAGTGGTATTCAAACTAATAAGCCTCTAGAAAGTCCTCTAATATTTTCTTATAGTATTATTTACCCTTGTCATAATTCTAAGTCGAAACTACTTAATTTTAGTATAACTTGAAATTAACATAAATTTTAAAAAATTCTTCTAGATGTTCATATTCTGCTCAACAGTACGCATTATTGCTAATGTTTGATCGAAAATAAAATAAATGCAAAATAGACATTCTTTCATTGTTGTAATTTAATAAGTTTACGATTCCAATACCTAGAGATAAAACAATTATACATTTTAAATATATATGAAAAAATATTTTATTTAGGAATGATCCTCTGTTTACCCTGCCTAACAACCCCGCCCAGATCAGAACCTTCAGTGCCTAATTTATGATTACATCACTGTTCGAAACATCTTTAACAGTTAGAACAAAGATACAAGGATTGAGATTCAATTGTTTTCTTTTGAAATTAGACGACATAATTTATAAAAAATTTCTTTTATTGTAGAACCTATAAGAAAATTATTATATCTCTGAAAGTAAAACTTTTATAAGTGTTTCTGTAGACACGAGTATGTATATCTTTTTAGTAAGCAAAATTTAATGCTTTTAGATACAGAAAATAGAATTCGAGATATTTTTTTAAAAAACCTGCTTATTGCTAAAAAATTTCTTTCATTCTGTGTTAATTGTCATAACTTATATGCCATATTCAAAATCTTAAAACGGATCAACTATTAATTGTTTATCCTCTAGATGCTTGTCAAGTGAATACTAAATCCATTGTCTTTAGATTAGAGTTGTTTTATAAAGATATTACATTAAATACGTAGAACATTTAGTTTTTGATTTTGAGCATAATATTCTTGAGCAATTAATTAACAATTGAAAGTTTTTAAATAGATACTTTATAAAATTTTAGTATAAGCATATAAAAATTTAAATAATTTAACTCAATCGTATAAAAGTATAAACTTTGAAAAATTTCTGCTTATATAACTCGCTATTATTTCAACAATGAAAATTTTGAAACTTTACCATAAATTGAAATAATGCATATTTACAATATTGTACAAACGTGCGTTATTAATTAATGTTCTGTTCAAAAAACAAACGTGCATTTTTTTAAATATTCATAAAGTTGTTTTTTCTTAGCTTTTCTCCCAATTATCAGGCATGTGTAAACAAGATTAAAGGAAAAAATCCAAAGAAAAGCCAATATGTAACTGCTCATAAATTTACGCTTGATTACCATTCAAGTAAAACTCTAATGAGAACATCAGTTCATGTAAAATATTTTATCAAGAGCAATGTTTTCTTTATTTTGTTTTTTAAATAAACACCAGCAAAGAAGTTCACTTTATTATAATACATGCAAATGACAGTGCTACAGGCTAAAAAATAACGACGGTAAGTGACGATGAATTATTCATCTTCCCATTGTTTGATGTGAAAAGATTAGAAGAAAATTATTTTTGAATAATAATAAATTAGTTTGTTGATATTCGCAGCTTCAACATAAACTAAAAAAAAAGAAAATTTAACCATTTCTTTTAACAAATATCGGTAATCTTGAGTTCAGCTTCAGTTAACAATGAAATTAGTAAAAAAATACAGCTTTGTAGAAACGAGTAATTTGTTAATAAATAGCTTTGAAGTATGCCTATTGGCTATTAACCACACATGCAATGTATTATTTTCTGAATCCTATAAAAATCTTATACTGTAATATCTTCATTTTATTTAATACGGAATTATTTATTCTTGAATGCGTGGAATATGCAAATACTAGAATTATTGAAAATATTTGACTAATAAATCATTCATGAAAAGAGAGGCATATCAAAAGTTCACTATATTGAGAATGATATATTGCTGTCAAAAATTCAGAGCAATCTTACTAAAAGCTCAATGTCTTATTTTACTTCCATAATTTTCGATTTTAATGACGAGACCTAACAGCACATAAATAATTTCCTTGTACTTTGTCTAGTAGTACATACGTAGTATTTTATAAACATTTTGTTCAAAAAATATAAAGCTTACGCTCCTTCACTCCATGTTTTACAAACATCAACATTCTTCTGTTTTTGCATCGGCGGTATATTTGTTTCTTGACAGTAGAGCTTTAAGTAATACCTTCTAAATCTACCGCTAATACTATCAAAAATATAATTTCTTAAACATCTACATTGAATTTTAAATTGCGTTTCTAAGCATCGTGCTTTTGAAAATTTTGTATTTATTTTGAATTTTTTCATATTTGTGAAGATGGAATCTTGTAATCGATTTTTCAAGGGATTCATTATGCGCCAGTTTTGAATTTGTGTGTACTTCATGACAAACAATTTTTATATTTTCAGAACTTAATTATCAGTTAATTTATTAATTCAATAAACTCTTGATTCCATACTTGTGGTGTCACATGGTAATAAATTCGAGAAAAATGTTGATTCCATAATATTTATAATAATTATAAATTAAAGAACAAGAAAATATTAAAATAAAAAAAATTCAGGATTAATAATAAAAATCCAAACAAATGAACCAAAAAAGTTTCATGAAGTTCAAAATTCTCATATTTCAAAATTTTTATTGCTATAGAAAAATAACATTTCTGTACAGTTAGGCGGTGCTATCTTTTCATCCGTAATTGAATAATTGTAGCAAAGCTTTCCGTTCCCACAATATTTTGGAATTATTAATGTTGATACACATTTCGTAGAAATCATTAATTGGCCTCACTAATCGTAACATCAATATACAAGGTGATTCGCTACCAGTGCGACAAACTTGCAAGGGGTGTAGAGGGCACAAAGACGATTCGGAATGGCATAGCATTGCAGGGTCCAAAATGCCTTTTACGCGAGTTATGGTTAAGAGAAGCAAAGAAAAAGAACAGAAACAGCAACACGTTAGTGTAACAGAAATCATTTTAATGACAAGTTTTACATTGGTTAAAAGCTACATGCTACAGAAGGTGTTCGAAATTTCAACCAGAAGCAGTCACTCAGGCTTCACAGCGGCGCCGCATGGAATTCGTAACGTTCTGGAAGATTCCTGACATGTCTCGTATCCCGGAAGTTACTGAGATGCGAGCGACGACATCTTCAACTGAATCAACGGGGATCTCGTACACCAATGTCTTCATTTGACCGCAGCAGAAGAAGTCCAGGAATGATAGATCCGGCGATCAAGCAAGCAGGCCACTAAACTGGACCACCACGACATATCCAATGCTTTCCAAATGTAATGTTTAGGCGTTGGAGGACTTCATTGGTGTAATGTGGGGGAATCACTTCCTGCTGGAACCGCATTGAGCGGCACAACGATTGAGGAACATGTGCTTCGTGGAAAACGTTCCTCATATAAACGCAGGTGCTCAGTTTCATACGTAAGGTGGATGTCGGCCATTTCAACGTTTTAATACTCATCCTACTGCCTCGGGAGCAGGTTTGCAAATGCTGACTTCCCGCGGGATCGCTGTTCACGCAACCTTCCGTTCAACGCCTTCTACCACATGACGAAGGCATTTCGGACCCTGTAATGCTATGTGATTCCGATTCGTCTTTGTGCCCGCTACAAGTTTTCGCACTGGTAGCGACTATATAAGAGTGTTTTCTGAAATCAAACTTCCAACTCATAACTTGAAATCTCCAGCTTTGTGCAATTTCTTTAACTTTTCTGATTTGTGAAAATCGAACTATTTCAAGCCCTAATTATACGCATCGCTTGTGAATAAGTGCGAATATTTTCGAAATAAACTATTATTAATACAGGGTGTTTTATAACTCTTAAAAGAGAATAAAGCACACCACGGCAAGCTCAAATCATCATATAATGCATGGTCGTAAGTAAAGGGCTAAGCGCTTGGAAGGGCAGTTGCTGCTTCCCGAAATAAATGAAACATAAGAATGACAGTAGAAGGATATACGAAAGCCAATGATGTTGCGGAATAAGTTGTATGAAACACACCACAGTAGCTGCTGAAAAGTGTTGCCGCAAACACTAATGCAAACAAAACACAGTCGACGTAGTTACCGTCGTGTATTGACGCAAACACCAAGCATTTCTCGTATGGTAGATGCGGTTATAGCGTTTGGCAGCTATAATACAATATAGTGACAATAGTTCCTTATCGGAATCGACGGAATTGTATTCATAGATGTAGTTCTTCACATTATCCAAAAGAAAAAAGTCGAGACAGGAAAAATCAAGTGACCACGTCGGCTATTCTATGGGGACTGTCCAGACTCGAAACGGACTCCCTCTATGCCTTCACTACTGCATTTACGACAATGTATTGTAGGATGATTTGTTCTTATTATCTCTTAACTCACTAAATGCAAAAAATTTTAATTTCTATTTAGATGCAACGTCTGCAAATAGTCCCAAATACTTTTGAACCGAAGCTAATTGTTATTTATAAGCAACGATCTAGTAAAATGTAATTCAACGCTTTAACAGAAAGAGGCAAAACATAGTACCACCGAAATATTGGAATACAGTGGAATTTAGACTAATTTTCAATGCGCGGAAATTACGGCATCACAGTCTCCACTTAAATCGCGGGAAACGTAGTTGGAGGATTCAAGTTTGTATCAGAAGTTTTGAAATTTCCTGCATACAATGTAATAATTCGCGACCTTCCGTATTATACGGAATCAAGGAAATTTACGGAATCAAGGAATTTCTACGTTACCTGAGGCAAGAAGGTTATTGGAAACTCAAACGCAGATTTGTTTTAAAAAATCTTTATTTTAAAAACTGATATTGCAATCACGAAGTAAAACTTTCGAAATAGAAAGCTTTTACACAATATTTTTGTTCTCAATGTCGAACTTAAATGCTTTTATAAAAGCAACTGTACTGTAACTAACAAGAATGGATACACAACTAGCACAAGACCCGAGTTCAATCAATTGAAAAGGACGAGGAAAGTGCATTCCGTCTAAATACAATTATGGCACGCAGTTTGGGAATGCTTTTCAAGTTGGTATTTAAGAAAAGGAAGTATATACAAGAAAAAACGTCGAAAGAAACTCGATATGTTCCTTTTCCTTCTAAGCTTTTAAACGCGAAACGGTACTTCTTTATTGGAAGTTAGTTGGTAAAGACGGGGAAAGTGCAAAAGTTTCACCCGTTGTGAAAGGTACTGGAACAAAATAAAAACTGTTTTAAACATTTTTTGAATTCCATTAGAAGGAAAGAAGGAATATTCGAATTTGGGAAGAAGGACGAAACGTGGAATAAGATGAATGACTTTTGTTAGATACTGTCATAAATCATCGGAATGAACACAGATGGATATGTTTATCAATTCTGAAAGTTAAGAATTTTCTCGAAAAGTTTTGACTTAAAATTTATTTTATTTATTTGAAATGTTTCGAAAAAGAATTACTAAGAATTTCGAAGTTATGAAATTAAGTAGTTCGTAATCCCTTTCGCATGTAACGTATGCCAAATTTTGGAGTTTTCCCGCTATAACTTCTGAAAATCTTATCGCACAAAAATGATTTTTGTGCCTTTTCGAAATTCAAAAAATACCTTTTAATGGATACTAATTTAATTGCTGTACAATTTTTCCTCTAATTTAAACACACTTTTTAAAATATTTTTATATGATTTGCAACAATACTTTTCATTATAGTAATAAAAATGAAATCGGTTTCATTGTTTCATCAAACTTCAAAATCGCATATTTCTCCTCTGTTTGAAAAAATTATATAAAAATTATCCTCAGTTTTTACAATGCTGACATAAAAACCGATTATCAGATGCATAATTTATGACTATGATGTTTTGTCTTTAATTTTAACATTTAAAAAATTAATCGTTAAAGACTAAATTCTAACATTACCTTTTGTTTTAATAAAATGCAATTCAACTTCATTGCTTCTCCCATTGTTTTTCATTCCGATTTGAAGTTATGGTGCGAAATTTCTCTGAATTCGCTTTTTAATTGAATGAAAGACAGTTTTAAAGCATTTTCCATCAGTTTTGATAGATAAATTTTTCCAACTCCAATTTTCAACCAACCTTTCACATACTGAATGATAATTTCTGCACGAAATTAAAATAATTTGCTGAAATTAATTAAATCAAATTAAAATTACGATTAATATTATGGGCGAATCAGCTGGTCACCAAAGGCTGTTGGTAAATAATAAAACGGATTAATTAAATTGAAACGTTTCCCCTTTAATTGAAAAGCTTCTTCCATTTATAAGTTTCACCTCCGGCCTGTGGAAGATCTTACACCCTCTTGGGTAGGCTGGGCCAGGGCGGGTTGTAAAAAAATTAATATAAACATAATCTAGTAGCCTATGCCTCAATTTAATAGAAACCTAATTTATAGTAGACTATACCTGATTTTAATGGGAACCTAAGCCTGCCAAGTGTATAATTGTTTAAAGATAATTTTTTTAAACGAGAGAAAAAAAATGTTATTAACTTCATATTTATACTGGAGAATTTCATATTCAGAATTAAAATGTTTATTTATTAGATTAACACCTCAAGCAACAAGCTATTTAGAGACGGACTTCGTAAGGTACACCTGCGTTCAGACGTTGAAGATGACTCCTTGACCGGCACACCACTCACCAAAATTTTGACGAATAATGGATTAAATGTCCGCTCTCAGATTTATCCTACAAAAGCCTTGAATAAATCTATTTTACGAATTGTCCGCTATTTCTTCCTGCAACATTAGCGATAGAGATTGCTTTGAATGTCTTATTTAAAAAATGCATTCCTTGGTTTTTAACCCCTTGGCTTACAATGACGAATCTGACAGGTGCATCGAATTAGAGAATGATTTCATATTTAAATCGGTAATCAGAGTAGCAATTTATTTAAAAGACAAAAATCACTCGGACACGCATAAGTATCTCGTATGGCCTTTGCGTTCTTATATGAATTGACATAATTGATGTCCGAAATAGGAGGTATCTCATTAGGAGGTTAAGTAAATTCTATGGTCAAGGTTCTAAGTATAATTTAAAAAAGGAATGTTTTCTGATGTGAGAAACTGCTCAATATCGATACACACATCGTCAGTTCAATTATGCGATTTTACTGTAAGATGCAATGAAAAAGAAAATAATTGCTTATATCAGATTTGCTTATAGTTATAAGATGTTTTGGCATTTACTATATAGCACATTACGTTGAATTGCTTCGTGATAGCACATTATTAATCCCGTTATTTTTATGCTGATACGATTTAGATCTATGGAGTCTCACATATTTTTACGTTGTTGTGGGGAGGAAGTTTGGAAAGTATGGTGCTGATACAAACCAACACTCTCGGTATCATTTATGTGATATCCCTGGTCCGGCCACTTCCTGAACTGCACGATCTACCAGCTGACGTCACGTCACATCATCTTGCTCTTGCGAAGAACAGACTTGAGCGACGGAACGCGATGCCTGAACTGCACACGATGATTTAAATTGATTTGATGTAAAGGGCAGCAACCGCTTTCCTAACTATCTTTATCTTCTTTTTCTTTAACGTTTGTCTCGTCTAAATGTTTGTGTCGTCATAATTAAATACTTAAAATCACACGCTTGTGTTTTACCTGGCTTCGTCTCGCCTCATATGGGAGCTATGCTTCCATCCTAAATTTCTGATCGGCATGTTGATCCCCTTGCTTAAGTAGGATCGAAACAGAATGCCGATACAGATTTTTTTTTAAAAATAAATTCATAGAGCTGGATCGCTGCAATAGTTTCGGTATAAAGAAAGAAAATGTCTTACTCTACCGACATAATCGTACCGGTGCAAGATAGTATAATTCTAGAATAGCAAACCTTTTTCAAAAGAAGGAAATAAATTACGAAATGTATTCAAGCAATGAAACTTGATTGTGCAAGGAATTACATCTCATGTACAAATGAAATTTCACAAAAACTATTATATAAGTTTTCAGTTTACTTAATTGACTATCTATATTGTAATGACAACGACTGTTTGAAACAAAACTGATGATGAATGAAGGCAATGAACTTAATAAGAGGTATACATTTCGCATGGCAACGCAATTTTATTTAGAAAATGCAAATTGGATTAAGTGTGCCATAAAAAGATTCTATATATACATAAATAAGATGTTCCAAATATAATGCACCAAATTCTCTTTGCTACTATTCTTAATTTAAGCAGATTCTGATAGAAAATCGAAAGCAAAAGCAAAGTTTATCGACATATTTTATCTTGTTTCAAAAAATTAATCCAAATCTGAGAACAATAGTAGGTTTTTCAATACTAAAATGGCTATAAATTGTCACATTTATGAAGTACCAAATTATACCAAAATACCCAATAAAACAAAATACCCACTAACTCAACTGTCAACAATCTGCAAGAAAGAACTAATCTTAAATCAACAGAAATTAAATGCATCTATACTTATAAAAAACATTGTGTGCGTGCGCGCGATGTCCAGACGAATCTATCGCACTTACAGTCATGAAATTTGGCACACAGGTATTTGTAATAGTGACTCAATGCACCTCTAAGCCCGAATTTTAAAATTTGAGCTTGAAAATTTTTTATTTAATGTTTTGTGTTGTTTTGGATAATTTTTGCACGTTTACGGCCGTAGTATCTTTTCTAATGATCGTTGAAAAACAATCCATGCACCATAGGATAGAACGAACAATTTTCTTTCTAATGAAAGTTGTTTTAAGCTTCAAACGCAATTTACTGAATTTTGAGAAATTTTTAAAAAATAGTTTTGCCGACGAAATTTTGTTTTCGTTTTTAAATTTACTACTTTCACCGTTCTAACAACGCTATCTTTTTCATTTTTTTGAGGTAATGAATGGAATATTCCCCCTGATTTAAAACAAGAACGGTTAAAATATCTTGCATGGTTGAATTTTAATTAGTTTTTTTCTGAAGTGTTAAAATATTCTTCTCTTCATTTTTCCCTCCGTGATTCTTTGTAACCAAGGTCGCGGTGTTCTATTCCTAGCATGCATTTCGTCGAAACCACGTGACGTCATAATCCCTTTTGTTTCAGCGAGATTTTGCAGTACGATCGAGCCGACAGATCATGGTCTTAATTTATTTTTTATACTTTTTTATAGTCGAGTGTAAAGGCTTTAGTTCCAGAAGACATGTTCATCCTGCTTGTACTTTCGCTGAAACTGAAAAAAAAGTGAAAGATTGTAGGCTTTTTTTAAAAAAATTGTTGAAATTCAGGATTGTCACGGGCAACGCCGTGGTGGTAATGCTATGCACTGTAAAGTGCAAGGGCAAAAAAAAGACAATTAAAAATTCAATCTCACTTTTATCATTGAAGAATGTTTTATGTAATGAAAGCAGTTCTTACCTCTAAAGTAAATTGATTGGTTGATCTTGGCCTGAAAGAAGGCAGCGTCCAGCCATTCAAGCCTCTCTTACCAGAAAATGAATGCGGTGAAAGCAATGGAATCTAAAGAAGAAGAAAAAGATTAATTAAATTATTCGTTCAGTTTTAAGTATCAACATGTCAATAATAAATAATTATAATTAATATGAAATATTTTAAATTGTGTCCTAGGAAGTGGATTTGTTCTATAGAAAATTATTTTCTACTGTTTACTCTTGGATATATTTGACAGTTCATTATTATAAATATTATGGAATAGTGTAATAATTTTTTTCAGATTCATTACGAAATAGCGTCTCCCATATGGAATCAAAGTTTAACCAAAATTAGTTGATTGTATTCTCACTGATAACACACAAATGTACAAAATTTCAGAACACTCGCGCGTCAGCAAATGAGTGAAAAATCTATTGCAAAATTCTATCTTTCTAAACATGAAAGAAGTTAAATAAAAGCATATAAAAGTAATTGCAAGGATCGATTAAAAAGTTCCAACTTCCAAATATAAAAGAAATTAAATATAAGCGTATAAAGAAATTATTAAAATCAATTACAAAATTCCATCTTTCCGAACATGAAAGAAGTTAAATAAGAGCGTGTAAAAGTAATTTCGACTAAAAGGAGTAAAAAAAAGAGTATAAGAGTATTTCAAATAAATAAAAAAATGTACATGTAAAAATACTCTGCAAATCTTTGCAAACAATACCTTCTTTTAAAAAAGCCATCTAATAAACGTAGAGATGACTAACTTAATCTTGATTGATTTTGTGGATCCGAAAGCAATGCTGAAATGACTGATTTATCTATTTCTTACCGTCTAATACACTACAATATTAGCATACTGATGTCTACGCCTTATATACTGATTTTGTTTTCTGTGAGCAATAGCAATGTGGTGGGTTTGAATTTTACAATCCCTATAATTACACAAATTGATACTTAACCCTCCGCTAGTCGAAATATCTAATAGATACACATGCAATCTGCATCCATTCGCTACTTTTAACGCGTTACAATCTGAATTTTTCGTACAGAAAGCTCATTAACATTCTCATTAGGACTAATTATTATATCTATATATATATATCAAAACCTGATGAACATTTCATTGAATAGATTTTATATCCGCGATATACATTGCGACCATTTAAAGATAAAAATGATTACAAGTAACGGAGATTAACGTTCCTTTCCTCATCATCCACGCTCTGCTGTCAATGCATATAATATACGATGATGTGGAATTCGATATAGCATCCACTTTGAATGGATACATCTTTTTACGTCTGTAATAAAGTTAAAATAGTTAAAGTAAGTAAAGCAAAAATAAAAAAACACGTGTCTAATAGTTTTTCATGAAGAACATATCCTGAAAATTTCAACAAAATCAAAAATGTCAACTATCCAAGACTGCCTGATTTGCCCGATTTTTAAAAAAACTGGCTCTTAATACATGCATGTAAATTTTATATGAGAAATTTAAATCTAGAGTTTTTAGTAACGCAACAGATGTTTAATTCTAAACACTCTGTACCTTTTTTAATAGGTTCATAGAAAAAAAGGCAGAGTAGTGAACTGAAGTTTCCTATCTTTAACCCTCGAAGCGACGATGTCGAAATATTCCGCTCTTCATGGCTACCTCCAAAGAACATTTTCCACATTTAATCGTGCATTTCTTCAACCGTGTGGTGATCTTGATTGTAGCCACGGTTATATTTTGGAGAATTCCTACGTATTTAGAACTTTATAAAAATTTCAGAATACCAGAAAGTTACGAGTTAATATTTAGATATTAATTTAGCCTTCTCTTCTGGTTTACTACTCCAGAAGCACGATAAGGAGTTTTTGCATAAGCACAAAAATAACAATGCATCTTATTGTTTTTCGCGACAGGCAAAGGGTTAAAAAATTTCAGGTAAAATTTTATTACAAAATTTGGGATACATATAAAATTATTTTATCTAGTTTGAGAGCCCATTTCTCAGAGCTGAAAGTTATCTAAACAACTGACCACTTCAGGGTATGATCGTTATAGAAAGTTTGGTTACTTCATAAAATCAATTAGAAGTAATTTCCTAGTCATACAGCAATATCAGAACCGAATTTTATGAAATGAAAAAATTGGCCGCTTGAGGGTATGATCGTTACAAAATTATTTCATACAATCACCTAAAACTAATCTTCGAATAACACAGCAAGAAAAATCAGGACAAAAACTGATAAGATTTCAAGTCAACAAGGAAAAAAAAACGTTTCACAAACTTACTGAACCTTGTCGTTTCAAAACACAAACCACAACATCTTTCCTCATTTTTTTAAAGTTTACTCCCCGACGTGACATTTGACTCTGAATCGGAAGAAATAAAACCTCCCATAGTTGTAGAAAAAGTCCGAAAATGGTTTCAAGGAGTTGAAAAAACGTGTTTCCATCCCCCCCTCCCTTGTGGCAATGTCAAAATCTTTTATATCTCTAAAACGCTGTCTACACCGGTCATGTCACACACGTCTAAACAACTGCAATTCCCGTTATTATTAAGAACAGAAAGACTTGGACCGTGGGGATCAACCTGTACACGAACTCCATCAAAAAACGACTCGGAATCCGTTTTTTTTTTCCCTCCGCCTTTCCTTACATTTGCCACCACCATTCGGGTAATTGAACATCCTACGTGGCCTCGAAGAACAGATTGGGTGAGTACGAAACACGGAAATAAAATATCACGTAAGATCTAAATTGCGGAAAAATCATTTCAAAAAGATGGACATGCACACGGCTGATTGAACTCAATAATTTTTTTCTATGAAGCTCCTCCAATGAAATAACAGAATTATTTATCGATATCTTAGAAAATAGCGGAGGAATTTGTCAGCCCTTGTTGAATTTCAGTGAAGTGGTTGATAAAAGAAATAATGGATCAATTTTTTGTGTCCAGTATGAGCACGAAATATTAGAAGATTATATAGAAAACCAGTGAGAGGTCGGATACCAGAAATAATTTTAAAATGTTGTTTTCGGACTCTGAGAGGTCTAAAATGTGGAGATTCATCAAAACCTCGAGGTCATATTTTTGGACGATTACGATACTGTTTCCTTTAGACGAAAATGTAAAACCCAACCTTCTAGACCGCATACTGATATTGTAGGCTTGTTTCTAGTCTACGCCTCTGGTTTTAAATATAGATTCAATATGTTAGATTACCGTCATGTTTGAAGCTACACGAAGTCCGTTGGGTTAGTACCTTGTAAATTTAAGTCATGGTCATTTGCCCAGTAACCCCTAAACCGCATCCCAATTGCAAAGATTCAACCCAAAGGACAAGTGAAGAAGTTTCATCTTCTGTAAAATATTTAATGCACCAATGCATGTTTCTAGTTTAAGCCTCTGTTTCGAGATATAGATTCAGACTATTTGATTAGCGTCCTGTTTCAAGTTACACGAAATCTGTTGAGTTAGCACCTTGTAAATTTGAGCCATGGTCATTGGGAGCGCTAAGCCTTGAACCAGCATCTTAATCGTCAAGGTTCTACCCCAAAGACAAGTGAGAATGTTTCACCATCTGTAAAACATTTATCACACCAGGTTCCACATAAAGTGGAATCGGGTTTAGAACCCGTAATCCTCCAACCACACTAATGAGACTTTTCACCGGGACAACCTCGGTCCTATAAAGATTCTAACTTTGGGGTTTAAATCCTACATTAGCTCCTAAAATTCAATTGGTTTCTGAAATTCTTAAATAAAATAAATTGAATACTTCTAAAATCCTATAAAAAGTAAAAAAAAAAACTGACAACTAATTTTTCTGTAATTCGATGCAGAAATTATGAGCGACCTATCAGTGTATATTAAATCTACACTAGTCTATGCCTCAATATCTTTATTTATACCATTTTCACAGTCTACACTTCCCTATTTGCATATCTATATATTAACTCGTTTCTCATATATCTGTATATATTTATTTATATGATTCCTTTGCTAGAATGCAGTGTAGAATGTCGTTTTGAAAGATATTAACCAGCATTTTTGAAACTTTTAAGTACAACACAAAGCAATTACTAAAAGGATGCATTTTATTTTTAATGCAAAACTACACTTGGTAGATAAATTGAGTGGATAATATGAATGACTACTGACTGAGTGTTTATTACATTACAATGCCCTCATATTCTACATTTAATGCATATATGTTTTCTTTTTTTAATTTTTGTCACATCTATTACTCAGAGCTCGCTAAAAAACCACAGTCGACAGCAATGTTCTTATTAGCTAAATAACGGAAAACATATAATGGAATAAAACATGAACGGTAATATCAAGAAATCCTGATTGCCATTCATTAGTAAAAGTTTCGAATACTTAAGATCAATTCACTAAAGAGTTTTAATTGATACAAATTTCAAACTTTCGAAAAAATCAAACAAGGTCTTTCAAGGGTTTAGCAGTTTTGCATAAGTCTGCATATTAATGTTAGAGCATAATTTAATATGTTTTAAAATATAAGTTAGCGTGTTTGTATGTTTTTATAAGGCCATTGCCTATGATATAAGTTTTCAAGCTAGAAAAATTATTCAATCTATGAAAACTATGAAATAAATTATAATATTTATGGAATAAAAATATATACAAAAATTTAGACTGATTTCTGAGAACGCTAGGGAAAAAAAGACAGTATTTTTTATTGCGATAAGAAAGCATTTTTTCGAATCCATATACGTCATTCATCATTTAAAAGTCAGTATTGTGCAAAATTTATAATGTTTAAATATAATTTTTCTTTCCTAAAATATTCGTATCATCAGAAAATAACAAATATAAGCATAAAAGACAGTGAAATTTATATACCTTACTTTTATCCAAATAACGAATGACACAATCAAACAATCCTTACTTAACACCACAGCATATATATGAGAAAAATTTAACTTTCCGGTAAATTCACGAATAAATTAAATGAGACTGAAAACGAAGTCTGACTTTCCATCTTTAAAGAGAAATAATTCAACAATTTTTTTGTAAAAGTTTTATTATATGCTTTAAAGCAGATATTGTCAGTATATATTTTTATGCTAAAATATAATTTGGGATTCACGAATTTTTAATCAAACGATAAAAGCTCTTCTGAATATATAGTTGAATTTTTCATAAATTGAATATATTTTAATTCCGAATTCTAACAAAGGGAATTCCTATTCTGCACAAGGGGAATGTTAAGAAAATGCTGAATTTAAGACCTCCTCTCAAGATAAAATTCAGAAATTAATATTTGTTTTAAAAATGGTATTACATAAAACGCATTAAATTATTTGAAATTAGCTAGAATGTTTTCAAAAATAGTATTTGTAAATTACCTTTGGAAAACTTACCTTCATCAATTGATAACATTTGCAACTTCCCAAAGTTTACAAACACAGAACGGGTCAGATAGACACGGTTACAAACAATTTCGAAGACAGTCAAAAACTCGAAAGCAATTTAGTAAAATGAATTGTTCTGTTGGCTTTTCTGGCCAAAAGCCATATGTGGCTGGTTTGGCATTTCAAAATCATTAAATTACAACAGATATATTAATATCATCACTAAGCATATTAAATTCATAACATTAAGTTGAGATAATCTTAGATACATTTCAAAAAGAAAACGGGAGTGGTCTCCCATCGACTTTCTCGTATACTTAATAGTAAGGCCGCGGTGGCCTAGTGGTAAGGTCTCGGCTTTGGAGTTGGAGGGTTCCAGGCTCGAAATCCTATTCCACCGAAGACCCGCCGTGCATGCGATCTGTTGCGAGCTAAATCATGCGCAGTGGCCAAATGTCCTCCCGCTGGAGTGGTGCGGAAATTTGGAGAGGGGGTGCTAGCTAGGCATCGTCCTTGTCATCTGACCGTAGTTCAAAATTACGAGGTACGACCCAAAATAGCCTTCTTATTGCTTCAAAACGGGACATTTATATAGCTAAAGTAAACTATTCCTGATTCATGGAGGTCTAAAACGTAAAGACTCGTTAAAATCTCGAAGTCTAATTTTTTAAAGAATGCAATACATAGTATACGAGAAAGTAAAAAGTACGATGCAATTTTTATTTAATTTGTTTCACGAAGCACAAAAGTCGTATTTTATGTTTGCAAAGCTTTCTAGTATTTAAAACCAATTTATAAAGGGAGTTGGATCAATTTATTAAATAAATGAAACGTATTTTTCGATCAAATAATTATTACGACAGTTTTGGACTTCTTTAAAATCTCAAGGGCAATAAAGAAGTTTCAAGAACCGAGTAACTTTCAAAAGTTTCAGTAAAACAATAATTCTCTCGTGGAAATTATGAAAAATTGTTTACTTGTAACAAGAAATGAAACAAAAGTTTGTCAAAAGTCTATTAAACAAAAGTTTGTATCAAGAATTGCGATAAATTGAGGACATCAAAGTCTAGTAAAACTTCCATTAAAATCAGTGAAAGAGAAAATAGAACATCTCATTTTCGTAATTTTATCTGCTTCCATAAAAATTTCTTGTATCTTAATTGAATCTTTTTTAATTCTTGCTAATATCTTTCTCCCCAGTCTTATTAATTTTTAGGAGCGGCGTCTAATGTCTTTGAAAGGAAAAGAATCTTTTTGTGTGTTTAAGTAGAGAACTTTCTTCTTTTTCTTAATCAGGTCTTAGCTTCACTTTATCAAACTCCTAAATGGTCGAGTTAACATACTAATGATGAATAATTAATGATCACGTGGCCTCCTGTTAGATGCGGAAGATTAGTTTCTGACACAGTTAATCAGGTACTAAAAGAAGGCTTTACAAAGCTGAAAAATAGAGTTAAATATTTCCTTTTTTATATACATGGTGATTCTTTTTATGATTTTTTTATTCCTATATAGGGTAATTCTAAAACTATGGGACAAACTCTAGGGATGGGTCAGGCATACAGAAACAAGCCATTTTTGCAATAGAACATGGGGTCACAAAAGCAAAGGCGACCGTTGCAGGGAGCTCTTTGCGGGTGAATTAAGCAAAGGAAACGGATACACCAGATAAAGTGTATAACACAGGTCTCGTTTGCTGAATTCAATGGATAAGAACCCCTTGTATCAGTTCTCATCCCACGGGGGGCACCGCGAGTACACGGATATGAGTTGCCACCGGATAACTAAGCGGGAACTCGCTTCCCCTGTGGGTATAGTAATGGTGGGGCTTTGGGTCCCTCCACCAGTGTTAGTACATACCTCCTACGGGAGGGGTCGGGCCGTGGCCAGGTGATTGGCTACTAGGACTCCGGCCTCAATACTCGAGCTTTTGCAGCGGCTGTCAGTCAGAAATCCGGATGCCAAGGCAGGACGGGATGATCCAGATTCTTCTGGTTGTAGCGATCCTCCCTTTGCGTTTGCTACTCCATATTCTATTGTAAAAAAGACGTGCTTCTGTATACCTGACCTAACCTTAAAGTTTTTCCGATGATATTAAAATCACCTTGTATATCGAGAAACATTACCCTGATCATACAGCATTTACAAAGAAAGTTAATTAGATGGACATCGCGTTTCAAGTTCCACGAGAGCTATCTTGACGACCTCGTAATTTCAAATCGTGGTCAGATGACGAGGAGGGCCTCTGACCTATCATCTTAGACCCCACTCTCATAGCTTTTATGCCGAATCAGCGTGAGAACTCTTGATGAACGACGGTAGAAGCGCAACAAATTTACAGACGCGACTTATCTTCTGTGGGAGCGGATCTCAAACCTATTTCAATCCTCAAATCCCGAAACTAGGAGAATTGGGGGTAAGGGCTCTCCACCAAGCCAAAGCCGACCGTATCAAGAAAGGACTTGATCCTTTTTAAATTTTAAAGAAATAAATTTGGCTTTATGAGCAAAAATTACCAAGAAAGCCTAAAATACTGCAGCTAAAATTTAAGATAAGAGCGTTTCCATTCATTTAGAAAGAACAGGAACTTTCCTTATAGGTTCTGAAATTTGTTTGAGAGGAATTTCATTAATCTGGCAGTATAAAAGTTGAAAAAGAGCCTGTATGATGTGCAAGAAACAAGTTTAACTGTAACTGAGCTGTCTTGTACAAGAGGTGTTTTCTCCATTAACCTTTTAAAACTTCAGAGTTATATTAACATCCCGTTTTGAAGCAACACGGGGGCTACTTTGGGATGGACCTCGTAATTTTAAACCGCAGTGAGATGACGAGGAAGCACCTGAGCTAGTATCCGAACTTCCACACCACACCAGTGGGAGGATGTTCGACCCATGACATCTGTAGAATCGGGTTTCGAATCCTCCGAGCTTGAAGTTGAGACCTTGCCACCAGACCACCACAGCCCGTTAGAATATCAGAAAAGAATAAATATGAAATATTTATGGCAAGGAATGTAAATCTCTCTCCCCTACGGTCTATACGATTCGCTATTTCTAACAAAATATCAGTCATAGTGTGGTGGGAAATTTTGCCATCCTCTTACAAGATATTACGACATGAGAACCATGTGTGCAATACAATCGATGCCTTTATTAGACAGATACTACCAATCATTTTTTTCTTAGTCATTGTTATGCAATACTGCACTTATTATAAAACCTCTCCTAAAAGCTTTCAAACTACATCTGATGAGAGATTGTATTTTCGAAAACTCACTTCACTATATGGTTAATGAATAATTTAATGCTAGAGTTATTTTTAAAAAATGCTTTAATTTTGTTATGCATTAAATGTTTGCTTTCTATTATTTTTATACTGAAATATTTAAAGAAAAACATTTAACCCATTATCTGCCATTGCCCCTGGTTTGGGACGCTTGTTTTCTTTTTATTTTCACCTAAACAGTCCATATTTTATCTCTGATTGGTGCAATTCTAATTAAAATAATTTTTATTGGATTTGCACAAAGTTTAATTAAATATTCTAATTAAATTAATAATTCTCATTAAAAAGATAAATAATTCTAATTAAAAGTTAATCAGTTTAATTAAAAAATTTCAGAAATAGCTTTTCTTTCATATTTCATTTACTTTATCATATCAATGTAATTTTTCCTTATAAAGTGAAATAATAGAATTTTGGCATATAATGGGTTAATAATAAGCAAATTCGCATAGTTACGCGCACTTACGTAAAGAGTGGATGTTTTTAAAGAGGTATGTATATGTTCTAATATTTAAGGAATAATAATGCAAAGAACTTCAAACCACTTTTCCCGCAACATAAGATCCTGACGTGACTTTTTTGAAATACCCTAATTAAAACAGTTTAAATAATAGCTCATATAAAATAAGTTCTGAAATAAACTAAGCTTTTCAGAAGCTACAGTTGCATTTTTATTGAAGAGATTTTTCATTCCATTCCTCTTGATGCCCTTAGCGGCATGAGTTTGAAATTTTACACGGTAATTCACGTTTTTTAGACACACTAATGACCAATAACCTGCTTTTTGTAGGGACTGTGAACGATAAACATTACCATTGGTGCAACGAAGTTTATTTTAGTGCCCAGAGTGTACTTTACTTTTACCAGTCCGGTTTCTTGTAAACGGAAGTTATTTTATGTTTAAATGTCCCATAAAATTAAAGAAGCAGTTAGTTAGTTATTCTTAAATTCTTAATACCCTTCAGAACAATGGCTAAGACATTTAGTCAGTTAAAGAGGAAAAATTTATTTTAGGATTACTGTAACAAATATCTTTTTTTGATTGAACAAATACGTAAATTCTTGCCACATATCTAGTAGAAAAAGGAAATAAGGAAATAAAGTCTTAAAATGTGCTCTGTTCTGAAGAAGATAAATTTAAAAAAATCCTATTCAATGTAGGTTTATTTGCGAACTGAAAACAAAGATTTTCACCGTTAGCTAATTAAGGCAAAATATATCGCTTTTAGAGCTGCCAGCAGTGTCAGAGTGGGTCTAATTGGTTACAGGCTTTTTTACAAATCAAGAACATTAAAGAAGTCAAACTTCCAATATGAGAAAACAAATGAGATTCCTACCACTAGATAGTGTTCAGACTTTTCAGGATATTTCCTTGTCTAACAAGGCTATCAAAACAATGAGCAACAAATGAAGAGGTTTTAAGGAAACCCCTTTTATACCTGGGAAGTGTATTACGGTGCAAGGAGACAGCTTTGAAGGTGATAATGTCTTAGATAAATAAAATAGCTTCTTGACAACAGAGTTAGTCTCGAAACTTTGATATCCCATCGTATATTCACTAGTCTCCTAGCCAGATTTGTAACTAGATGAGTTTTGTGATGTTTCGATGAATAAACGTGGATTGAAATGCTTTTAAATAATTACGGTATCATCAGCAAAAATTCCTAAGTGGCAATAGGGAATCTTAGGAATGCCATTGAAATACAAGTTGAAGAGTGTTGTTAGTCAGCAACCCCCGCTTCCTGTCAAAGACTTTTTCTTAAAAGACCGAGGGAAGAAATAATCCCTTCAATTCTGAAGTTCCTGGTATTTAGGTAAGAGTGGATAGTTTTGATAAGTTGAGCCAAAATTCCAAGTCGCGTGACGCCATCGAGTCTGTCATTAGTGGAGTTGCTTCTAACAAATTATTTTCTTGCAGTACATAAATCCAAAATAAACTTCTAATAATGACCCTTAGATTACACACGAAAGCAATAAGAAAGGCAATATGAAAATGAGTTCTATTTTGGATAAGCAATTAAAATACACGTTCTTTTTGCATTGCAGTATCAGTAAAATATGTTCCCTCCAGTAAAATCTACATATTTTTCATCTGATCGCGCTAAAAATTCAGTTTATTTTCATCTCAAATTTGTTTATAATATATACGCATACGGCCACGACACAGATAACGCTGTATATTAAATATATTCATTATTTCCAACTTGTGGTATAAGATCCGAGAGTGAATAATGTATTTTGTTGAAAATGTTTTGAGCCGGAGCCTGGAAGTCAGAAATCAGTGATCAGTATCAGTTCTCCGTTTCTTTGAGGTTCCTTTTTTCTTTTATTTTACCCTCTGTCCAAATAGATCGGGAGTAATTGTCGTCGCTTAAAAAGAAGCGGTAACTATCTCAACTTTCCAAATTTTACAAGAAGAAAAAAACTGAATTTTTGCAACCAATAATGAATATTTCTGCTTTTTTTCACATCAGGTTTTTTTCTTCCTTTTGCGATATTTGGAACACTTAGATAGGTAGTACTGTTTGCTAAACGGCGTTATAACACATAACGTATCACAAAACTGGTGTTCATGGACTAAAATAAAATTAATATGAGTTATATTTATTGTAAAAATGTAAGCAGAAAGAGCCTCAAAGGAAACTGGCAACTAAAAATTGGCAAAGAACATTTTATTCCTCTAAAATTTAAATACACAACAAGCACATAAGCCAAACTAATGACCTGTTTGGTAATTTTCTTTAATGGATCCTAATAATTTAAATTTGAAGAAAAAATAAAATTTAATTACTGAGAGAAAACACCTAATATTTCTAATCCTTAAATGAAACATCATAATCCATATATGCAGAAAATTTTCTTCCAATGAAAAATCGTAATTCCTTAACCTACCTTTTGCTTTGTATGACTAACACTTTTTTGCATGCCGTTTTATTCAACAAAATTGAAAATTTAATTTCTGAGCTAATGCGACTTTAATTTCCGTTTGTGCGCTGCCGCTTCAATTCCTCCTGAGCCCCGATCTTCTTTTCCCCGGAGGTATTTTCTTCTTAAACACATTAATAACAACACAATTCATGGTTATATTCTCCTTTATTATTATTCACTTCTACTTTATCGTGCTGGATTTTTTTCGGTGCGTGTATAGATGGCGGATGTAATTTGGCACAGTTTGGTAATGTTGAAAGTAAATATTTTTATTATTTCACTTTCAAATAAGCGTCGGCCTTTTCATCTTTGAATAATCCAAAAGGGAAATGCAGTTATGTTTAATTTTCAACCCGCCCGTCTTTTTAAGTCTCAGTCGTTCTCTTTTTGTTCACTCTATTTTAATTAAAGCAAGAGTTTTAATAATGAAAGCTCTTTGAGAAAAGGAAATGTATTCATAATTTTACGCAGTAAAAATTTTGAAAAAATAAAGTTATGAAAAAACGTATATGTTTTGAATAAAAATAAGAATTTGTTATAATTTGATGGACTTATTACATATATAAATTCAAGCAAATTAAAGAGTTTGGGAATAAAAATAGATATCAAAATAATCATGACTTGAAATGAATTGTTAATTGGGTGTCGTTGCCAATCTTTATATTTTGTAGGTTTATTTTAATGGCATATACAAATTGGCTAGAAATTCTAACATAAAAGAAAATTCTAATAAAAGAAAACCATCGAAATTCTGAGTATACTTTGTTACGTTCACACATTATAACGTGATACTTATTTCAACTTAAAAAGTTAAAATAAAACTTTACACTTTGAATAATAGTTAGATGTATAATTGTTAATGAGTTAATATGTTACCGCTAAAGTGAAGGAATAACGTAATGTACCAATTATCTAAATAATCTGCTGACCAATCCATTAAAAATGCGAAAAACTGTTTCATTTCTAACATTACTTAGTTAATCTGTAGATTACCTAGATTATAAGCTTACAGGGGACTCGTTAAAGAGAAAATAGTATAGTATAGTTATATTAACGTCCCATTTTGAAGCAACACGAGGGGTATTTTGGAAAGGACCTCGTAATTTTGAACCGTGGTCAGATGACGAGGAAGGCAGCTGAGCTAGCACCCCCCTCCCCTCCAAACTTCCGCACCACACCAGTGGAAAAACGTTTGACCCCCAACGTATGATTTGGGGTACAACAGGTCCAATACACGTGTATTTTCAGTGGAATCGGGTTTCGGACCTAGAACCCTCCGGTCCCAAAGCTGCGTTACACACGGAACTTACCATCAGCACGATGCTGAAGAAACCGCTGCCCCTAAAGAGAAAATAAGATCTCTTCTCGAAAAGCAGAAACATTTTTCTACGCTCAGTAATACTGGTACTACCAACTGAAAAAAGATTATGCTTTCATTTCATAAAGTTGTATGCAATTTCCCAACTGAAAAAAGATTATGCTTTCATTTCATAAAGTTGAATGTAATTTCACGTAATAATCAGCGAATTGTATGTAAAATATACAGGCAATTGTTGAAACTGAAAAATATTTATTAACTGATTAAGTTGGTGTAATAATCAGTTGACTCTAAGTAAAAAATCCAGACGACTGTTGCAATATAATATTGTTTATTTAATTTTTGATATCTAAAGAATCAAGTTGATAGAAATTGCACTTTGGAATTCGTTAATGGGTACATTACCTGAGTAAAGTGGGGAAAACTCTTATTATACTTCATTCCGCACATTAAAGGAATAGATCAAGTAATCTGCAGATAATCTAGCTTATTAACAGCTTTAGAACTTTAAGAAGACAGAAGGACATAAGTAGAAGGCAAACAAATCTAAAAGATTGATTACATCAGTGATTTGTATCTTTATGATCTCCTCTGGCGTGATTAGATGATAAGGGCAATAGCTGATTTTGAACTTCCACTCCACACCAACTTCAGGGCGTTTGACACATGCAAGATTAAAAGTGCACCAAGAGCACTTACGAGAATATCCGGACCCGAGATTTTCCGACTCAGAATTTTTACCAGATAATGTTCTAGTAATCAAGTCTGGGTCTACCCGAGTATTCTTTTTCTGATTAAGTTGAATTGCAATACATTTCTGTGCACATACATGAAATATGAATGCTAACTTACGTGAAATACGCACACTAACTTAAGTGAAGTACATATACAGAATTCATATTTTAAGTCCGAATACACCTTAAATATAAATCATTTTCTAGGAATTTTTTATCACCATCAGAGACGTACCGAGAAAAATTTCAATTAAATATTCATTAGGTAAAATGTGATTTGACTGAGAAGCTTTCAGATAAAAAAATCTCCAAATTATAAATCAGTTCTAAAAAAGTATATTTCACCATCTTTAGTATTATTTCAAAAAGAATTGCAGATTAATTTATTATAGGTTGATTTAAGTGAATAATGTTATGCATTTATGGCATTCAGATATGCAATAATATTATAGCATTGCAAATAAGTAATAGAAATTTACTTCGTTACAAAATTATTTGCACTTATTCGCTAAAGTTGTATCCGAATAGGATTAACCTTTCAACAGTATAGTCTTCTGTACCGTCTAATTAGATGGCCTCCTGCTTTGGGAATGTCTTGTCGTATTGATTCAAAGAAGAGCCCATAGAACCCTTGAGATGTTAGTAGAATTCCGGTCATTTTCGTATTCAATGACAGCGTCTATGAGCAAGTTAATTTTAGATTATAAGTGTAAAAATGCCATAATTCGATGCAAGAGCTCGGGCATCACTGTTAAGGGGTTAAAAATAGTATAATTCTGGAGGGTCAAAATACCATAAAAATAAAATATGAAAAGTATTCTTTATAAATACCGTATTATGACAAGATAGCGTATTCTGTAATAATGGCAACTCAGTGAATAATGATTGAAATAAAGTACAATTATAAATCGTTTATGTTACTTCAGTTTAATGCTTTAAATGCACTGATAAACGAACTTCGTTTTTCACTTCTTTTAAAGCATTGTTATCATTTTGTTTAGATGCAGCGGCATTTCGAGCGCTTTAACCCTTTCTTAGTCGGAATTTTTTTCGAATCTCCGACAAAATGATTATATTTTCCATTCAAGGCGGGAAATCTCACCGCGAAAACATGAAGAAAGTAGGACTATTTGTAACACTTCTTAGCAATATTCGGAAATACAAAAAATTATCGAGGAATATAACGAGAAGGGTAAGCAGCAACGATTTCACTATATACGATGCAATTTTTCTCTTCATCACATGATATGCGACGGCTACCAAGAAGGTATTAAATACAATTTACTTTGATAGTTAGATGTTTAATTCAATAAATATCCAAATATTTTTGGTCTTATTTAGTTTCTTAATATACCTCAGCTCAATATAGTTATTACTGTAAAAATTAATAGGTTATTAAAGAACATTTTTTATAGAAACGCACTTTTCTTAAAATTTTATATATATATATATATATATATCTTAAATTAATTTCCGAAAAAATAGAAATAAACCTCACTAAGGAAAAATTAATTTCTGTTCAAAGCATGAAAAGAAGACTAGAAATTCGTGCCGAAAACTTTCGAAGAATCTTCTTGAGTGGAAAAAAATGAGATCCTAAAACTCTCGAGTTCAATTGGATCCCATTCGGAAAGAAATTCATCTCGTTTTAACGTACAAAATATGTTTTATAGCCTTTTTTTCTTAACCCGAACACCAGGCACAATGAAGTAATCGATTCTAGACGAAAGTGCGGAGCCCAAATTTTTGTTCGTGCTTATAGAGGAAATAGCCAGAGGATTTTCGTCTTTTCATATCGGATAGTTTCCTCTAAGGATTCATTAGGAAATTTCAGTGAATAAAGTTGAAATATTTTTATAAATCTGTTAGTAGTCCTGTCGTGATGGGGAAATAATTCTCTAAATATTACGAATAGTATTTAAAAAAAAATTAATGAACACATGAGTGAAAAATGGTTAATTCCAGCCAATCTTATTTCAGAAACAGATACCAAAAATAAGTACGCAGTGTTGGAATTTCAGAAAATAATTCTGATTTATTACTATTTGTGAGTTTTCATAATTCTTAATTTTAATATAGCTTGAGCTTGATTTAGCTACATTAACATTCCGTTTTAAAGTAATAAGAGGGCTCTTTTGGGACGGACCTCGTAGTTTTGAACCCCACTCAGATGACAAGAACCTGACCTGGTTCCCCTTCTCCAGGGTTCCGCATCATGCCATTGGGGGGGGAGGGGGCGTTGGATCCATGGCGTCAGATTTAGCGTGCGCGGGGCGCGCATGCAAGGCGGATCTTCGGCGAATTCGGGTTTCAGGCCAGGAGCACCCCGGCCCCGAATCCGAGACCTTACCACCAAGTCACTGAGGTCCATTAATATAGCTTGAGAAGCTATTCATGTAAAATAGGTTGTTTCACTTGATGATGTTGCTTTTATTTTAAATTAGCAATACGCGCACGGCGTTGCCCGTGAAATCAGGACTTCAACAAAATGAAAAAAAAACCCACCCACAATGACACGAAAAAGTTTTGAGAACAAAATCAAAACAAAAGATACACATTATTGATTTTCCCGCTTCTTTTTTCCCGATAATGACATTTCAACTGTAGAAAAACAGTACAGAGTACGCTAACCCAAAACAATATTAAACAATTGCAGCCTGAAAATAACTATTATACAGCAAATAAAATATGCGAGACAAATAAACACGTTAAGACTCTGCCGAAAATAATAATCGAAGTCATTCAGTTAAAGGTTATGACGTCTCCTGCGCTCTGCACCGTCAGCCAATGAAATTGCAACAATGCATGCTGGGAAGACTCCGGAGAAAGTCTCTTGCGATGAAGCTCGCTAGAGAAAAATCTCTTTGAACTGACCAGGGAAAAATTAATTTAAAAAAATGAAAAAAGATATTTCAACTGTTCTTGTTTTAAATCCGACAGAAATGTTCCAGTTATAAGCTGAAAAAAATTGAAAATCATAGCTTTATTAGAACGTTGGATGCTATAATTTAAAGAAATCCGAATGAAAAATTAACATAAAACTGACTATTTTTAAAAAATTTCTTAAAATTCAGTAAACTATGTTAAACGTACAAAACAAACTTCATTAGGAAGGAAATCGTGTACTCTTTTCGATGGTCCATCAATTTTTTTTCGTACAATTATCCGAAACTATTCTATTGAGAAATTGGTGCGAAAAATCATCCAAAACAACACAAAACATTAAATAAAAAAATTTTAGATTAAGTTTTAAAATTCCGGCTTAAAGGTGCATTCAGACACCATTAGGACTACCTGTGTGCCAAATTTCATGGCTGTAAGTACGATTGATTCGTCTGGACATCGCGCGCACGCATACACACAAACATTGCCTTTTATAAGTATAGAAGAAACATGGTTCGGTTTCTGTGAATAGACACTTGCTTTATACACACAGCATTCACATCAGGCTATACACGTCGATTCTAAAGGGTTCAGACAAACTTCAAGGATCAGGCAGGAATACCAAAATAAATCAGTTTTACATGGAAGAATGTAGACGAAAACGTTGTTCATGTATCGAGATGGAATATTTCAAGTCTAGGGGAAAATTTCCGAAAAAATCTAATTCCCTCATATTTTCTGTTGCTGGTTTTTATTCATTCGCTTTGTTCTTTTCGAAGAACTTCCCAAATAATAATCTTTCTTCCATCCTCACAAACCAAACCACTTGAGGAAAAAGATTCGATTGCCAGCAATCATTAAATCAGTTGATTTCTTAGTTGTCAAATGAAAAATAATTATCCAACTCAATCATCAACGTACAAATAAACAGTTGTATCTTAATTCTTTAATCAATAAATCAACTAAATAATTAATTACTTATCATCTTAACGATAGCGAATTAATAAGACAGTTATAAATTTAATAATGATTATCAATTGAATAACTTAATTATTTGATGACTAAATGAATAACAGTTGGGAATCCAGTAATCAATTGTATAATTAGTGTGTTCTTGATTACCGAACGTTTCATAGTTCATTCAATAGATGAACATCTGCAATTAGCTACAGTTGATAGATATCACTTACAAAACCGAAATTTCAAATAAATGTTTCTTCAAATCTCTGATGCACTCCTCCCCCAAACTTTCATCATTCAAATTTAGACGCCATTTTCTCCACAGAAGAGTTTACGAAAAATCCAATTCCCTTGTTTTTATGTAGTTGTTTTTCATTCATTCACTTTTTTGAGTTCGAAAAGTTTCTCATAAAATTTTCTTTTATTCCTTTATTCCAAACTTACCGTGGCAAAAATAAATCCGATTGCTAGCAATTCACAAATCAGCTAAATTTTTAGTTGTTCTTCATAAACTAAATAGTTAAAAATATTTAAAAATCAAATGACTAGTTAATTAAGTGTTTATCAAGAAATGAGTTAAACAGATAATTAGTTATTAGTTAAATAAAAGTTATGGAATAATCAATTCTATAGAGTTAATTATCAGTCGAATAACAGTTAGATTTTTAGTTTATTTATTTTTAATTATTAACAGTTATTAACAATTTGTTCGATGATAATCTACAAAGAGTTAAACACACAAATATATATACATAAAAATTTCACCGTCTTGCAAAAAGCACACGGTTTAAAGTTGATGACAGTTACCAAGAGCACGTTTTTCGATTTAAACAACTTTGTGTATTACATAATTTTTAAAATTCCAAAATATGTCCAAATACTTCATAGCACATACAGATATATGATAAACATTTGTTCCATAGTTAATCTCTTCAGAAACAAATATTTAAACAAATCCCTTATACCCTCCATCCTTTCAACTTTCGCCATTCAAATTTAAACCCTCACCCTTGTTTCGTCGACGAGTTTCCGAAAAATCTAACTTCCTTGTATTTTGCGTAGTTGCTTTTATTCGCCCACTTTAATCCTGTTGGAAAAATTTGCCATGTAATATTCTCTTTTTCCATCCTTTCCAAGTAAACCATACGACATAAAAAAAATTCAATTTCTAGTAACAGACAATTGAATCGCTTTTTGATTCGATTCTGATCAACAAATCAGTTAAATAGTTAATTAGTTATAACATGAATAGTTAGTTATTCAATAACCAAATGAATTAATTCGGTGATTATCAAGAAATCTTAATTAATTAAAAGTTAAATAAAAGTTAGTTATAGAATAGTCAATGAAATAAAGTTAATTATTAATTTAATAATAGTTAATTATTTAGTAATCAACAGTTAGTTCGTTAATAAACAATTAAGGGAGGGGGTTCCGTAACTCTTTTGATAAAATAATATCGAAAGGCACGGGGATAAATATGTGCCAAATATTTGTTCTATAGCCAAAAAACAAAACATCTCTTCACAAACAAATGTTTCCTGAAATCCCTGATGCTCTCCACCCCTTAAACTTTCATCTTTCAAATTTAGACGCTCGCATTCGTTCCGGAGACGAGTTTCCGAAAAATCCAATTTCCGTGTATTTTGCGCACTTGTTTTTTATTCATTCACTTTTGGAAAAACTTTCCATATAATATTCTCCTTTTCCATCTTTCCGAACCAAAACCATATGACACACACAAAAAAAAAGATTCGATTGCTAGGCAATGCAATGCTAATATTGGCATAGGGCTGAAAGAGAAAGGAAAAGAACGGAGAGAGTAGGCGTGAAAGAGAGTAACAAACTTTCTTGGACTTGGAAAAACTGTGTTGATTCGTGACAGACTGTTTTTGCAGAGTCCATTTTCTTCTGACACGTGATCAATGGCGTGATAAATCTTCAGGGGTTTCAACGTGAAGAATGACTGACCGCTACCATAAACCAATAACTTCGAGACTAGAATATAAATGATTTTGTGTCCATTGAAAGCAATGGGAGTCTTATACAGTTTTAACGTTTGCTGCGTATAAGATACCAGACCATTTTGACGAGAATCAATTTCAAAAAACGTTTTTCTTTGTGCTGTTTGGGGAAGGGTTAAATCGCGTGGGATGTGATTTATTCCACGCTCATCAATTGGAAAGTGTCATAAAGTTCCGCTGTAAAGCTTTTTTTACCGAGTTATGGGATTCTGGGTTTATCTTCCAGGGATTCATACAGCCGTGGATCCAGAGAATCATTTTGTAACTATTGATTCATGAATAAAATGGGAAAATCTATTTCTCTGTCACAGAAAAGGTTTTAAAGGATATGTTTGAATAAATATAATACGCCGACTTTTCTATTAAATTCTCAACAACAAAACTGGAGTTTCGATGAGGAAAATCAATGATCTTAGAGAAAATCGCTATGGAATCAGCGGAACACAGCATGTTCAAGTAATGGTACTGTATCAAAATGGTTTGCGTAGTTGAATTTAATGCATTTCATTTCAAAAAATCGTTGTATACACTGGTGAGAGAAATTAAGAGAATTTGCATATTTTATCGAATTTCATGAAAAGAACTGAACTGAATGTAAAACCACTGCTTCTAGACGAAAATGTAAATCTTGTACGTCAGGTACGTAAGCGTACACGTGTGTGTAGGCGGAGCTAGTAGAGAAACAGGCTCGATAAGTGCGCGTAAGGTAAGACGCATTTCGTTCGCTAGCACACCAAGGCGAATTTCTTGGTGTTATTTTGCAGCAATCGGTAAAATTCAAATTGTAACAGTAAAAATGAGTAACCACCAACGTTTAGATGATGGGATGAGGTGGCGAATTGTGGGGAGGCTAGAAGCAGGTCAATCTCAAGGCCAGATTTGTAGAGAGTTCAATTTAACGCCCAGCGTCGTGTGTAACTTATGGAAATAGTTCCAAGATACCGGATCCATCGAGAGAAAGCATGGGCAAGGTCGTCAAGAGCCACCACGGCCACAGAAGATAGTTATTTGTCCATTGTAGCGAGGCGTAACAGGGGTGCTACATCTTCTCAACTCTCCCGTGACTTGTATGCAGTCATAGGAACCCGTGTATCAAAGGCGACTGTTTCCAAAAGACTTCATGAGACAGGGTTGTTTGCAAGAAGACCTGCTGTTTGCGTCCCGCTCACTTCTACGAACAGGAGAGTCCGTTTAGCATGGTGCAGAGAGCATAGAGATTGGAGTATGGATCAATGGGCGACCGTTCACTTCACTGATGAGTCCCGGTTCAGCCTTAACACCGATTCTCGCCGTATGTTCATATGGAGAGAACCAGGGACCCGCTACCTATCCTCCAATGTCCGTGAAATCGACCATTATGGCGGAGGGGGTTTAATGGTCTGGGCAGGCATCATGTTGGACGGCCGAACACCTCTCCATGTCTTTGAAAGAGGCACTGTGACTGGTGTGGGGTATAGGGATGAGATCTTGGAGCCAAATGTTCGCCTTTTCAGGGGTGCAGATATTTGAGTTTTAAAGTCACTATAGCTCTAGTGGCGCCACCTAGTGGTGTAAAAATCAACTATTGCCAGAACATGTGTTTTAAGGTTAGCTTTCATGAGTGACAACAGGTTACTGCAACATGTGTAAACAATAGCGGAGATGGAACCCTATTAAAAACATGAAATGAATGCAATAAAATTACATTTAAGAAACGGGAAAGTTGTCATACGGAAAGCAATACCGTATGACGAAAAATAGAATTTGAACTGACGGTTTTAAACCGTTTATGGCTGGAGCGAAAAACGGTGAAAAACCGTTTTGTCAACAAAACAGCTTTAAACCGTCAAATTTACGGAAAAAGTTCGAGGAAAAAAAACGGATATTTTTTACAGTGTATAACTACACATTTGTTTCTTATTTTCTCGTATATGAAGTATATAAAGTCTTATGACTGTCAAACAATTCGACCTTAAGATTTTGCTGAATCTCCACGTTCTAGATTTCCCTAAATGCGAAAAAAAACCATTTTTGGAATTAAGTCTATCTGGAAATGTGATCAGTCATAAATGAAAACAGCTAAAAGAATGAAAACTGATATGTCAACTTTACAACAAAATTGTTGATTTCCATCAAATTTTCACGAAATCTTTCGTCAAAGAGAAGTCTGTCTGCTCGTTTGTATGCGTGTAAACATGGAAACTCAAAAACGGAGTGATCTAGATAAATAACATCTGTCATATAGTTTGATCACCAGAATCAGAGATCTATATCAGATTTTGGACCAAATCCATTAAAGAGTTGACTGTCTTACAGTCTGTCTATTCGATAACTCAGAAGCTGTCTGTAGAAATCGATTATTCAGAAACGCAACGAGCTAGATAAATGAAATTTGGTTCGTGATTTTAACACCAAAATTGCAGACTTGTATCAAATAATGTCAAAGGGAAAAGGTAAAAATATTTACTCCATTCTTTTCATTATTTGACGAAGCTAAACACAAAACGCTCTGTATTGTTGAAATATGCGAAATATTTGAGAGTAGAACACTCCTGCTGTCATGTTAAAAACAAAACATATATTTTATGGCATTCTGTGAACTCTTCTAAATCATATACGAATATTTATTGGAACAGACTAGCAAATGGTTGCATATTGAACTTTGAAATAGAAAGACGGATTATTTAAGGCATTGAATTCGTAAGAAAAACTTAAAAATTTAAGGCTATTTTTTCGGATATAAATATTTCTAATATTATGAGTATTTCATAGATGGAATGTATGATGTGATGAGCAATAAAACAAAGATAAAAGTTCAATAGTTACTCTTACCGAAGAAGAGAAATAACTGATGGTTAATTGGTAAAATCATAGTCGATATTAAAGTAAGACATAAATGATTTCAATTTCGTACACTGGTTTCCAAAAATTAAAAAAAAATCAGAAAAATTGTGGTTGTGAAATATCTGTTTTTTGGAATTTATTGAAATCTGTCAAACGCATTCATCAAACAGTACTTCGCAAATTAAGCACAAAGAAACAACTGGCTTATTTTCTGTCTTGAAAACACAGAAAATGAAACCATACCTAAAGAACAGAGTATCTGAGTTTAATGTGTGATCAGCTTCAATATGGAGTTGGATCACTTCTAGCAACTATACAGTCGCGACAGCAATGCTCCATGATCAAAATGAAGGTGTTTATCCACTTAGTTATCAGCAAAGCCCATTGCTGTGTCAAGGCAGTTCGGAGACCTTGAAAAGTTGCAGAGGACAGGTTAAGTGCAGCAATACGTTTCTCTATAACATCCCAAACATGCTTAATCGGGTTCAAGTCCGGAGGCCAACCCATACGCACAATAGTTTCCTCACAAAGAAATTCTCCACCAATTGAACTCTGTGTAGTCTAACATTATCGTCTTGTAGAAACAAGAAGTCAGCCACTGCACCTGCGTAAGTAATATCAATTGGATCAGGAATGTCGTCTCTATATAATTTATCATTAAACTGTACCTCTTGCGACTATATAATATATAGATCAGTGCGACCATCTAAAGAGATACCTACCCACAGGCATAGACTGGCCCCCCTCCTCCCCCAGTGTATGTCTCTTTCACGGATACGACTGGGATACTTTATTTCCTATTCCTCAACAAAAGCAGAAAGCAAGAGTATTTCAGAGAAAAGTAATTTCGAACATTTTTATGCCTATAATGAAATTAAACAGATGGCACCCTATATTACACTGAGATTTGAATGATTTTAAGTGCTGGATTAACTTTCCGTTTTAAAGTTACAACAGAATATTGAAGGCGATGCTTATTTTTTTAACTGTGTTAGAAGTCCCAAGTTAATTTCAAAGAATTTTGCCCTGTGGCGAACGATACCATAATCGTTTTCACCTTTTTCAACCACCCTCTGCGCATGTCTGCAAAGAAGATTCTACTATATAAAGGACTCAATGGTTGTATTCATTCCCTTTTGCTTCCGGTTCGAACCATGTCATGTTTAGTATTTTATAGTTTTGTTCTTATTAAGTTTCAGTAATGTTTAATAAATTTGTTTAGTTAACTTGCCGTTCTTCATTGAGTTTAATTCCATAGCTTGACAAAGATATGAGCCTGTAAATTATTACCACAGCGCTACAACCCCAGATATAAATTTGAAGTTCACCAAGCACACATATATGGCGGATCTTGGCCAGAATCGAACTTCAACTCTCTATCCATCGATCCCAAAGCGAAGACAATGACATCAACAAGTAAAGAAGGTTAAGTTTACCAAAGCATGATAATTATGGACAAAGTCTCCTTGGAAAATAGAAACTTTACGGTGCGCCAGGTGCAGCGAGTCCACCCATCAAAGGGCAATCTGACCCGTCATCGGAATTATTGTTTACCATGTCCGTCATAATTAATTTACCGAAGACTGGAGCACATCACTGAGTCGTTACTTCCTAACCTCATATTGGAAGTGGTTCCTCTTCGGGATACAGGCAAAGACACGCTTTTTGATCACGTATCGATTTGCTGTTTTTTTGTACATACAGAAAATAGATTTAAAAAAAAATAAGGCAATCTATTTTTTCGCAATAAAAGAAAAACATTCAGAGTGATATAAAATGATTTCAAGTTTCCGTATTCCTCTTCAATTTCTCATATAAAGAAAGTTTAAAAGTTATTTGTCTAAAATCCACTTCGCATTACGAGAATACAAAATTAAAAATAATCTACCAGCATTTTTTGCCACAAAAGTCACACACTTGAACTTTGAATTCAACCCAAATCGAAGACAAACCAATGGGAAATTCCCACTGACAAGAAAAATCTAAAAAAAACGAGCCGAGCATTTTTTGGATAAATTGAGGTGCTTGAAATTTGAATGCAAGATGTTGAAAAGGGACGTGTTTCAAATCAGGAACTTTTTGGATTGCAGAGACTGCAAAATAAATAGTTATCATAGCAGGAATTTCAGTTTCAATTGCTACTGAAAATAGAACTTTTCATCCATAATGAATAAAAGAAATCGGTGAAAAAAAATTTTTTGAATAGTTCCTAGATCTTATTTTTATATACATCACCTTAAAATTTTGTAATTAATTTTAAGAAATTATTAGATTTCTAATATTGCCTAATATATAATGAAAAAAATTACATCAAATACACAATGCTAATTAAAGCCAGGATTAAAACATTATATATTCTTAAATATGCATAAATATAAACAAGCGACTCTCATCTATAAATTTTGATTGAAAATAAATAGGCTTTAAATGACTTCGTTATTTTAATATTCAACTATATTAACGTCTGCCGTTCAGAAGAACATGAGAGCTATTTTGGGACTGACCTCGTACTTTTGAGCCACGGTCAGATGACGAGGACGATACCTGGGCTGGCACCCCTCTCCAAGTTTCCGCACCACACCAACGGGATGACGTTTGGCCACTACGTATGATTTAACGGCGAATCTTCAGTAGAATCAGGTTTCGAACTTGGAACACTCTTACCCCGAAGTCGAAACCTTACCACTCGCCCACAGCTGCTTTCAGTATTTAGTTATAAATTGTGAATAGAATTGTAATAGGAGAAACTCTAAAAACACTACAGTCATCGTAAATGATTTCGATTCTATGAAATATGAGTTTCATTATCATACGATTAAATGACACACAATTAATCTGGCCTCGCTGTCATCCAGGGGCATGGGGCGACGTTCTGTCATTGGCTTGTACAATGTACATCGCTTGCCGCAGCAAAATAACTGGCAACGCTATAATGAACATGTTAATAATTATTTTGTTTTAAATTATTAAAGTTTTTTTAAATTTTATATTTGTAAAAGTAAATGCTAGAATTTGAAATAACGTCTAACGGAAAAACAAGTGCTTAAAATAGTTTAGTCAAATCACAAAGAGAAATCATGCTTGCGATTTATTGAATTATTGATGTTTTAACCAAGAAAAAAGAACCCATAGGAAGTTTAAACCTAAGCATATTGTTCAATATGGCTTGAAAGAGGCAATTCACCATAGCTAAAAGCAAAAATGAAGAAGAAAACACCAATTTAGCTTTAAAAAGCGCTATTTGATGGTTAGGTAACATACAAAGAAACTAAACCAATAAATCTATTTTAAAGAGCTCATAATAATAACTTAGTTTCAAGAGGCTTTTAACTTTAGCTATTTTCCAGTTTTATTCAGCTTAAAGACTTTGGCTTTTTTAAACGTTTTCTTTTTAATCCTAGTCTACTTAAATGTTCACAGGTTTTATATAAATAGCAAAAAATCTGTTTATTTGAAATTATGTAATCTGGCTGATATAGAATGCAGGATTTAAATACTCGCAAACTATTAATCGAATACTTTCAGTTTAAACATTAAATTCTAAATGAGAAATTTTGAAATTGTTAAATCAGAATAATATAATTTTTTCATAAAGAAAAAATTAACTTGTCGTTAAACAAAATTCCATTTAAATCGTTTTTTAAATTTTTAATTAAAAATCCCATTACTCCTAATACCCATTTATTCTGCTGAATACGTTAATAATTGGATGAATATTCCAATGTTGAAATTAAGTGAATTGTGACTCTAAAAAAACTTTTAAAAATTGTCAACATGAATAGTTTCAAATGAAATTAGAAAAATCTGAAAGGTTCATTGGCAATACCTTTGCAAAAGTACCTTCTAATACAAACATAATTCATTATTATTTGAGCCTGTTCATAGAATCTTAAATGTTTAATCGTCATGTCTTCCTATAGATTCTTTCAACTTTTCCTAAATGGGTAATCGTTTCCTCATCTGCACAAATGATAATAGTCCCTAAATTTGATGTTCTAAGACAGAGCTCTTCCAACATTTTCCTCTCGAAGACCCTATTTTCAGAAGAAAATTTTTTGCGACACCATCTTTGGAAAATGATGCATTAATTATAGCTTAGTTATATTAACATACTTTTTTTAAGCAACACGAGGACTATTTTTAGGACGATTTTCATAATTCTGAACCTTGTTTAGACGGTGAGGACGACCCCTAAGCCAGCATCCTTCTCCAAATTTCCGCAACACACTGATAGGAGGGAATTTGACCCTGGACGTCAGATTTAACATGAATCAGGCTAACACACACGAATGATCTTTGGTGAAGTCGGGTTTCGAACTTGGTACCCTCCGGCTCCGAATCCCAGACGTTAAAATAAAAACTTCCGTGGAAACGTCATTAGTTAACGATAACTAAACATAAAAGTAGTAAAAATTTTTATTTATAAATTTTTAATGAAATTTCAAGTTGAGATTCTTTTCTTGGTTCTTTCTTACTTAAAAACATTGAAGAACATCAAAGAGAAAGGACTTGTAAAAAAATTTCCAAACCCCTCGCTGCGATCCCAAAATTTAAAAAACTCAAAAATTCGGATAAATAGATGAAGTAATAAAATAAAATTATACGTGTGACGTTTCTACGTATATCTAATAAGTCAATTACGAATGAAATCTTTTCTGACGAAAATAAAAAGTTTTCAATCGACAAAGTTTTTAATTACATGTTCTAGAAATCATGCAGCCATCCTTTCAAATTAATGTTCCAACGCAAATTAAAAAAACGAGAAGTGGCGAGGTCGTCTCTTTTGAAGTCGACCCGTTGCCTCAGGTGTTAAATCTTCTATTAAATTGCAAACACAGCTGTTTTAAGCAGAGATTGGAGAAAAATTGTTGTACTTTGAGATTAAAAAAAGTTCAGAGAAATAAATCATTTCGGTTTTTTTTTTGTTAATAAATGCACTTTCGACATAAGTGAAAAAACAATGCGTTAAGATTTTTCAAAGGAAATATTTAATCAAGCGATGCACTTCTATAATTAGTTTAGCTTTGCAAAATTCTTTGATTTCAAATCTAATGTGATACAACTCCTAATTAAAGTTCATCAAAAATCTTATTGTGTTTTAAGATTTGCATTCGTTTTTAAAGGAAAAAATCTGTGAAGTCCATACGAGGTTGAATGAAAATACAAAGAGTATTTTGTAATAATCAGACTTATGAAAATTCAGATAACTTGCGAAATGTCTTGCGAGTTTTACGAAGACGAAATGTAGTAACAAATACACCAAAGAAATGCGCTAGGAAGACTACGGAAGAAAATTCACCATCAGTCTGTCAGTAACTTCTATCGTATCCAGTTGAGAGTGAAAGCCCGAAGACGAAGAACTTGATTTTTATCGAAATTCTTCGCTGTAAAACGTTTTTTTATTCAACAGTTCATAGAAACGTTAATGCTTGACGTGATCAATTCAATACAAGCTTCCTTCCTTTCCTTTCAATTTTCCCTCGTAAATAAATCAGATCACAGTCGCTTATGGGCTGCTTACCAAAAACGGTCTTTTACTAAACTAAGAAATCAATATAGGCAGGGAATTCTTCGCGAGAGTAACAACAGATTTAAAACGCACAGTTTTGTCAAACTTTGACTAAAATGTTTTATTCTGATTAAGCAAAGAGGGCAACTTATTGATCATAAGAAATCATTTTGTATTAAATTTGTTTTGCAATTGAAACAATGATTCTCGAGAGTCACAACAGGTTTAAAGTGCACAGTTTCGTTCAAACTCTCAGTAAAATGTTTTTTTCTGATTAATAAAAGAGAGCAACTTGATTTTGCATTTGAAACAATTTTTCTAGAGAGTCATGAAAGGTTTAAAGCACGCAATGCGGAAAATCACATGAAAAATGTCACTGCACAAGCCTTTTTAAAAGCTCGCTGTATTATGCTGTGTTGTGATGACACGCAACTCTTCCTCCTCCAAGTTGTGCAATAGATTCCAAAATTAAATTGACGCAGTGCATTTGACGTGTACACGTGAGCATGAATTGACTCTATTTTGTTCAAACATTGACTGAAATGCTTTTCTGATTAAGCAAAGAGAGCAGTAGACTCACACACACACACACACACACACACACACACATTTTTATCCGTAGAACTTATTTTCTATTAACTCATTTTGCATTTTAAACAATCTGCACGATAGTAACATAAGTTTTATAGCACACAATTTAGTTCAAGCTCTGACTAAAATGCTTTTTCTCCCATTAAACAACGAGAGCAAGTGATTCACATTAATTTACAGAAATTTTAGATTTTTAAGAAATCCTTTTTATGCATTGGTTTTAATCTATGCATTAATATACTTACTGCTCGATAGTTAGGTTTAACGAAGTATACTCATGTAGATGATCTTCCTTCCAATACATTCTTAACCGCTTAAGGACCGAGTTATTTTGTAACCTACGGTATTTAGGACGAGTTAACTCGGGATATGTCCTTAAGCGGTTAGAATTTCAGCATTTTAAGATGTCGTTTGCAATAATGTTTCGAACTAGAGTCTCGAAATTTTTTTTATAAAAAAAGTTTCTAAAAGTGTTTGATCCGTCTATCTGATCTCTAACGTTAAAAGAATTGCGTCAAATGTTTTACCAATGGACGAGTTTTCTGCTTTTGTTCATTTGGGGTAATATAGAACTTCCGCTATACCGACCTTGTTCCTCTGTTTGAAGATGTTAATTAATGTTTAAAGTAGAGTTTTTTAATGTTACGGCTTAAGGATACTTCGAAAATATTAAATTTGATGTTTAGTTCCTATTACTGTAGTTCTCGATGTTTACTTAAAATAAGAGCCTCATTTTGTGGAAAGAGTAAAATAATTGTTCTTTATCACTCTTTTTGGTGAATTCCAAGGCTTATTTGACGATTAAATTTTTAATCAAACGATTTAGAAAATCACTGGCGGTTAAATTTTTAACCAGATGATTAGCTGATCATAATCGTTCCATTTGGAATTTTGCCTTTTTAAGAGCCGTAAATAAAAAGAATTAAACGAACTCAAAGAAAACAGAATTCAACGCTTTGTATACTAAAGAAAGAACTGGTTCGAACTTGGAGCTTGATGCAGTATCCAAACGGATTTGGCGATTGCTTAAAATCGGAGGGTTACCGGAAAAAGGCCTGTGAATCAAAAATAAACAAAACAGAAAATTCGTCCATATATTCATTTTATTAATAAATTTGCATCCATCTTAAAATAAAACACTTCTTCACTCATTTCGGGAGGCGCTTAAGATGTGGTAAAATAACATGGTATTTGCATTCCAAGGCTTCTAATTACATTGATGTCGCTCTACACGTGTGCAATTAAATATTTGTTTGCGCTATGTGTTATATTTTTCGAGATAATGTTATCTAACTTGCAGGCTTCACTGCTGGGAGCACTGAGATCGGTCTCAGATAATAGTGCATAGCCACGTTATCATAAGCAGATATTTCTTCCACCACAACTCTAGTTCTCTTCGTTTGAACGTTATTTCCCTGCTTAAACCATTAATGCCTAGCGTCCTGTTTTATGGACGCTTCTAAAAATGCATCATAAACTCACACGAATGATTTTTTCAACAATTATTTTGCAAAAAAAGTATTTTCAAGTGTTCGTTTCTTTTGTATTCAATCGATGGCAGCGCATACCAAGCGTTCGGTCGATAATATAGCCTTTTTATTTTCAAGTCAGACTCGGAAAGTAGTTTTTCACAATGTGAAGGGAAAAAAGGCTAAATTTGTTCAGTTATTTACCAATAAATTTATTTGCATTTAACAATTATATTAGTATATGCAATTGTTAGAATACGTTTTCGTTTTGGAATTTCACATAATTTTAGATTTTGATTAGTTATTTTTTGGCATTAATAAGACTTTGCCTAAATATGAGAGCTAGGCTTAGGTGGCAATAAATCAAATTTTTCAGGCAGAATTTTTTTAGTATTTTTCCATTTCATTTTAGGACATGTAATATTAGTGTACAAATATTATTGAAAAAATGTGACTTGGGTATTAATGGGTTAAGGATATTTCTATATAACTTGTATATTCTTTAATAATTAGATGAAACTCTTAGCCTAGAGTTTTATGGCAAAAATATCTATTAATGTGAAATTTATAATCCTTCAAAATACGGTTCCATCAGATTAGACATAACATCACCAATTGTGACTCCTTTTCATCGGTTAGGTTCCATCAGACTGCCGAATGCAAAATTAAACAAGAAATCTGTTCTTGAACATGCGAACATAACTAAACACTTTATGTTAAAAGATAATTATATCTAAACGCGGTACAAATATCTATAATTTATTATCCTTCTGCGACACATCTGTCATTAAACAGTGCACTTATGAAATTTGGGGACTTCAAGTACTTAACGAAACGAATAATTTAAGTAACTAGTAACATTATCAAACTCTGCGTAACCCTTGCGTAAACAGAGACATTATTTAAGTAACACAGACAGACTTAATGAACTCTAAGACCCGTATCATGAGTTAATAGATTGACTGGCATCGGGGGAATAGCGGTTCGCGTTTAAAATCTTTAGGGACGGATTAGTGATTACTTTGCGCTAGAACTGAAATTAGAAGAATTTGAGTATTAAGAAATTCCTTCGGGAAGTTTGGAGTTCCTAAATTACATTACCAGTGATGTCGCGCTTAATGACACTAAGAAATTTATTGGCGTATTGATTTCCCAACCAAATAATTGGATTGCTTCAAGAAACATAAACGGGTTGCATCTCATCTCTCTTCCACTATTTATGAAAATTAATTTCCGATCTCTATGTTCCTATGCAATTTTAATTATTCAACTTATTATAAGGAAATTTATTAACCTTGCAATCATTTATAAGATACAGCGCCATTGAATACAAACGTTAGTTGGTATGCTCTATTCATGAAATGAATGCTTGGGATATCTTGAGAAAAACTAAAATGTTAACATTTTGTAAACAAAACTAATGATTGCCAGGATATATTTTTTTCTATTAAAATCAATTTGCAATCCCTGTGCTCTTAAAAATTTTCAAATAAATCTGATAAGCAGTGAAAATATAAAGCAAGTAAATTTCATTTCCAAAATTCTGAATTAGAATATTTTGGAGAATTCAGAATATACTCAAATATTCAGTTTACTTGATTAAAGAAGATTACTGGGATTATTAAAAATATTAAGAAAATATCTGAAATATTTCGGTATATATTAAATTAATTGTATCAAATTATATCTTTCTAATGAAACTATATTACACCTCAAATTTCGCCCAGATACCTTTAAGAAACTCAGTATAATGTTCTTTGATTTGAAAGACTTTTCAAGGTACTCGGTATTTCATTCAGAGAAATTATATAAATAAATAATTGCATGGAACTAAAACATTTTAATTTGATATATATCATGTCTTTCCCCCCGTCCGCACTCTTTTGAGAAATTCAAAACAATACTCTTTGATTTGGGAAGGTAAAAAAATTTTTGAAGATTTCTAGATACATAGTATTTCACTCAGAGTAATAACTAAAATATTAATATTTAAGAAATACATTTAAATTGTAGAAAACTTTAGTTAATTGGAAATGTCATACATCCTGCTTCTCTTTGAACTCCAGTAGAAATAAAGTAAAGTCATTTTGGAATGCACACTGTTAATTTAAAAGAAGCAATGCGAATATAGTCATATTTATTTCTTAAGTTAAAACTTTTGTTAAAAATTATTTCATTATTTTCAAAATTCTCAATTAAGTATAATTACAATTACAATGAGAATTTGAAATCAATTTGACTTCAATAATTCAACAAAGAATTTGAGAAGAAAAAAAAAAAATACAAGAAGCTTCACTCGAAAATTTGAAATTACTATCATTTCTTACACCCAATAATTCTATACGAGACGATCTAATATTTTTCTATCATATTCAAGAAATTTGTATTGTTAGCAATAAATGATAAGATAGGGATTACTTTGAGTGCTCATTAAGATATATTCTAAGGACCACGAAACATTTCCATACATTTTACCATGAAGAATGAACTAATACAATTAAATTTTGCGTACTATATATATTTTAAAAAAATTTAACTTTCATAATCAATCAGTATATAATACTGCTAATATAAATTGCTGTTTATGTGAACAGGTGTTGAAATGCTGCTAAAAATGTATTTATATATCGAAACATTACATTTTAGTGAGAGATTTTCAGGTTGACTCGAAGTTAAATTAAAATAAAAAAAAACCCAAATAGCTATATATTTTAAATGGTTAAAAATTAGATTATCAGATAAACAGCTTTAAGGCAACCAGGGAACTTCAAAATCATTTTTTTTTAATTTTCAACTAATCGATTTAAAATTTTGCAGGAATTAATAAGAGAATATAAGAAAACACACAAAATTTCACTGCAATATATTTATATATTTCTGAGTTATGGGTATAAATGTAATTTTTAATGACAATTAATGGCCTTTACGATAAATGTTCCAGGCGCTCCAAAATTACTCAAAGTCACTCACATTTTTATGATTAGTTACTCTAGCCCTTTTCAAACAAAAATTGGGATTAATTTTTATGTTTAAGAAAGGAATTTAAAAATGAACTCACATAATAACTCGAAACTATTAATTTTGGAAAAAAATATGCCCAATATTTGATGTGGAAGAAAATATTTACAGTTTAATAACAAAATCATTTCTGTATGAAAGACAAAATATTTTCTCCATATATGTTTTTACACTTATATAAAATGTAATGAAATTTGAACAAAAATTGAAGCGCTTAGAACTTTTATCATCAAGAACATTAATTGTTATTATAAATTACATTTATACCCATAAGTAATTAATAAATAAATAAATATATTGCCGTGAAATTTTTTTTGCGTTGTCTTATAAAGTGCTCCTATTAATGAAATTTTAAAAAAAATGTTTTGAAGGCCCCGGGTCGCCTTCAGTCTAAGTATCAAAGTCCTTTGATAATTTGACAACCGAATTTTTACGCTTGTTTTGAAAATCATAAAACATGCCTGATAGAAAATGCTCTAATTTTTCGAAACTTCAGTTCTTTCAAAATAAAATACTTTGTACGACTCTCTATACGTCAATATAATCATAATAATGACGGCAGAAATAAATTTGTGCATGGAGTATTTATAAAAAAATAAAAGCATTTCGAAAGATTATTTAACTATACAAAATTCATCGGTAAAAGTAAGAGTTTAAAGAATAATGCGCGGTCAATAAGTTAGAAATTAATACTGAACAGAAATCGAACAATCGTTTTATTTTTACTTATGCCTTGACTCAATTTTTATAAGTTAGCTTTATAAATGAATTACTAATGTGTTGTTATATTCAGTTTATTTTTCAATCAGACTTTCTTGCTTTTCTATATGATAATTACTCTCACATAACTTAAAAAATAAATTATAACTAGTCATTCACAAGGATACCCATTACTTTCATTGAAAACATTTACAATGCATACCTTTAAAGCGATAGCTTCTGAACAATATATTTCCGTTGACATTTTACTAGAAACCTTGCTCTGATGGGCAATTAAATAGAATCCAGAAACAGATTAAAAGTAGTAACATTTCTTTTTAAATAAATGCGGGAAATATGCACGCAGTTTGGAAAATAAATGGAGCATAAAATGTAAAAAAAAACTCTGTAAAAAGTAGTCTTTAAAGCTTTGCAAAAGAAAAAGAGGCGAATGGTAACTTTTTGACAGCCCCCAAAAGAATGCAAGAATACTGGAATTGATGAATGACGCAGATGGATCATCTTCTGCGGAGATCATCATAATGGAAATCTACCGAAAGTGTTAAGCGTAGAATGGAATTTTTCTACAAAACAAAAAGTTTTTTTATAAATATATCATAATAGTCAAAACTTTGCTTATCCCTCTCCTGTCTCATCGATAGAAGTTAATACATTTGAACTATTCTAAAGTTCATTAATATTTACACGTAAATACTGAATGTGATTGCAACGTATTATGCAAATGATTGAATGGTTTATTTGATTAACGTCGCGGTTTTAAGTTGCATGAAGTCTAATGAGGCAAGCCCTGTTATTTCGAAGCGTGGTCGGAAGGTGGACACGGTGGCTGAGTTGATCTCCTCTCTCTAATCAGCCGAGGAAATTTGACCCACGGTAGATCTAGCTTCCACTAGTCCCATGCACATGGATGATCCTCAGTGGAATCGTTGAACAAGCGATACTGTAACCCCGAAGCTAAAATTCTTTCATTAGTCACTGCGCACTTATAATGCAAAATTAGTTTCTGTTACTGAATTGCATAGCGTTCCGAACGTTGCCATTGTCTGATACAAAAAACTGTATATGCTAATTTTCAACCGTTCAGCATTCAGTAGAATGAAAATAATGAATGGAATATGCCACTGATTTTGTGATATTGCAAGAAATAAATTTGATGAAAATATCGAATTTCGTTTAAATATGAAGTTTTCTTAGGTCAGTAAACAGAAAGAAATCATAATTACATGAAAAACTTTATCGAAAAACAAATTCAGTAATCATTGAGCTACCTTTTAAGTTATACATTTATGGAATTGTGAAACTGGTCATACTGTCAGATCAAGTTTCATATTCCTGTACGGTAAAAATTTACCGCTCGGTATTGGAATCAGTGTAAGATAGTATCTGTTTGAGTGTCGGATTACTCGTTATGTACCTATTGCACAGGAATTTCAGGAACAAGAGGTGCTTTATGACAATTTCAGGTAGCAAGGATCGGAAAATCTGCTGAAAATTACTGCGAGACTGATGGTTCTCCAAAATGCTCTGTCTCACCAGCTCCACATGGTTATTTCTAATATTGGACTACCCCCAAATACGGCCCTAACCGTAGTCATTTTGAAAAATTCCGGAAAATTAACTACTCCAATTGTATGGTGATGACGCCCGGCCAAAACACTTGACGCAGCTGAAGATGAATTTAGATAATTTCCATACAAAATATTCATCCAAATTTGTCTTAGCAGTCAGCGACAAAATAAATCGATAGGATAACTCTGCTAAATACTGCTGAAAAGTAGTGAAGACTTCGAGGTTTATATACAGGGAGATTCTGAACTGATCGATTGATTCGAAAGCGGTATGAGAGCCATATTTTTCTGATTACCTTTTCGTTCCATTTTCTTGGAATCCCCCCCCCCCGAAAAAAAGAGATTATGAATTAATATCTGATCATTAATGCTGAGAAATGGAATTCGCATAAAACTGTAGTGAAGTTCTTCAATACCCTTTAAAAGAAATTTTGTAACTGCACAAATTTAACTTTATGTAAAATATAACATACTTCTTATGAGAAATATAAAGCAAAGTATGTTTAAAAACTTTTATTTTCATTAAAATAGCTAGAAAATTTATTTTTTACTTTCGTATAAAATTTTAGTTTTTTAGTATTTTTTTTAATCTGTCTTACTTTGAAAAAGTTTTGAAACGTGTATTTTCGCTTGAATTAAAAAATAATTTTTAGTAAAGAAAAAAGTTAAAGGAAATGTTAGTTTCTTGCAAGAGAGAGTGGTATAAAAAGTACATCTAAATGGAATTTCCTTCCTTTTATGTTAAACATGTCTGAAAAGCTTAACTTAGTCTTTTAGTTCTCGGCTATTGCTTTATTAGCATTTTTCTACATCTTAAGATTTTGAGATTCATATTTTAGTTTCAATTTGATGCAAAACTGAAAGAAGCACATTATAACTTTCTTTCAATAATTTCGTAAAAAAAAGCAGTGACCTTTTTTCTTGTTTTAACACGAATAAAATAAAGGAAAGAATTCCTTTGGTATTGCGAGACTATACACCTTTTCATTCGGTGTGATGAATGAATGTATTTCCATAGAATATTAATTAACTTACAAAACAATACAGAATACTGACCTCAATTAAACCATACAAAATCCTGAAAATTGAATGAAATCAATTTAAATAAACTTTGGTTCATATTATTTTCCAAATTTCAGATAACTTGCCTGAAACATTTATCTTAACGAATCTTTTTTAAACAGAATTTCTAAAATTACGATTGTATTTCATTTGTATGCGAAAAATGTATTTCAACCATCATAACATTATTCCTTATGTCAAAAAGCATTAAAATGAATTTCTATGCGTATAGAGGAAAATTTGTACATGATTGAGAGGTTTCACAAGTTTAAAAAGTGCTCATAGAGCTATAAAGAAATACCACTAAAAAATTTTTCACTTTTTTTTATTTTATTCACTAGTCAGTTTCTATTTCCTTTCTGATCATTTTTGTCAGAAAAAAAATTTAAAAAAATTTCCACGAAAAAGTGAATCATTGCGTCAGGTTGCAATCACCTACAGGTTGCAGTAATAAATACGACTAAACAAGATTACGAACAAAACAGATTTTGCTCATAAAGCAATATACGTGCAAAGAACACAATCTTCCACCAATTTTTTTATTGACAAAATGCTCTAAAATAAAATTTCTTCAGATTTTTAGTATTTTGATTAAGAATATATAAGGGTGAGATGATGTGGCTTGGAATAACATGAGACAAGAACTTCCACGAGGAGATTGCATTTTCCAAGGTGATGCATTTTGAGAAGCTTCTATCATGGTAAAAGCTTCCTGGGCTTCTCAAAACTAGAGTACAGATGCACAACATTACAAAAATTATTTACCTCTCAAAATAAAAGAAATTTCTTCCTAGAGGCCAATGTATTTACAGGCAATATGAAGTAAAAGAAAAATTAATCAATCATATAAATTGCATAAATGAGGTAAATAATATAACTTTTTGAGGTATATAAACACTAATGTTTTTTATCATTTAGCTTAGAATGAATAAAATAATTGGAAGTAATTAAGAAGAGATGAACGTGAAATATAAAAAAATCACCAAAATTAAAACAGTAATATAAGTTTTTATTAAAGTATAGATATAAAAGCATTTGACACCTTGAAAAACAAAAGAATTGTTTGACTTCATCAGCATTCTTTAAGTTCATCATTTTAGTAAAAAAAAATTAATAAAGCTTCGATTTAATAGACCTCAATTCAACGAACTTCGGATTGAACGGATAGAATTTTGCCGTTTTAATATGCTTGAATTTTTTTCCACCCTTTTAATACGAAGTTGTAAAGAGTTTTTTTATAAATAATATGGTATAGACGTAAAATATTTTACATTTATACTATGCAGCACAATTTCAAATGCAACAATCTATTTTAAATATCGTTCTTATCACAGTTCACGATCTAGCGACTTCCGCTTTTACGAACATATGAGTCCATTACATAGAGGGTTTACTATATGTTAGTATACCCTCGAATCCATTCGAATGCAGTACATGTTATAAATTGCATTCGAATAGATTTAAAATTTTTTTACTATTATAATTTTTGTGATTCTGAATCATACTGTTATAATTAAGTTTTAGATTTAAAAATTTTTTAAAAATAATTTTAGCAATACTGTGAATCTTTCCTAATTGCTGAAAATTTTCCAGGCCCGATGACGCCAATATTAAAAAAATTAAACTCGAGTGTTTCTATAAAATAATACAATATCCATCGCTCTACGGAAAATATGAGCAATTCTCTGTTATTCCTCCATCTTGACTTTCAGGGTGAGCAATTTCTTGTGCGGTCAATAAAACTTCCACACACATTCTTAGAAATGAATTATTCTTTGGAGACAAAATTAACATAAAATTTAAGGCTGTTTAAATTTCGTCATTTGGTGTTTTCGTCTATACTTATAAAAGGCAATGGTTGTGTGCGTGTGTGTGTGTGTCTGAGATGTCCAGAGGAATCTATCTCACTTACAGCCGTGAAATTTGACACACCGGTAGTCGTAATGGTGGCTGAATGAACCTCGAAACCGGAATTTTAAAATTTAATCTACAATTTTTTTTTAATATTTTGTGTTGTTTTGGACGATTTTTCGCACTCATTTCTTATAGCATGGCTTCGAATAATTGTACGAAAAAAACATTTACACCATCGGAAATAACAAACGATTTCCGTTCTAATGAAGTTTGTTTCGTACGTCTAACGTAATTTACTGAATTTTGAGAAATTTTTGAAAAATAGTCACTTTTATAGTAATTTTTAATAAGGATTTCTTCAAATTCTCGCATCTGACGTTCTAACATCTCTATAATTTTCATTTTTTTTCAGCTTATAACTGGAACGTTTCTGTCGGATTTAAAAGAAGAACGGTTAAAATACCTTTTTTTCGTTTTTTTAATTAAGTTTTCCCTGATCAGTTCAAACAATTTTTTTTGCTAGCGAGATTTAACAGAGATAGTTTCTCCGGACGATCCCCCAGAATGCATTGTTGCAATTTAATTGGCTGGTGCGTGACCTTCCTCGCGGCAGGTGACGTCATATGCTTTCATGACAACCGATTCCTTCCGGCAGGTGACGTCATTACATTCGTGTCATCTCAATAACATATACATTTCTGTTTTGAAATGTCATTTTCGCAAAGAAAAATAAGCGGGAAAATTAATAACGTGTATCTTTTGTTTTGATTTTGTTTTCAAAACTTTTTCGTGTCATTGTGGGCAAGTCCTGGTTCCACGGGAAACGCCGTGCGCGTACTGCTAATTTTAAATAAAGCGAAGGAATATTGTCAGATAGTTCGTATTTTAGAAAAGTTCTAAGTGCATAAAATCTCGAAAAGTTTCGAGGTGAAAATGTTGGAGAAATGTTACAGGCTGATACAGTAGAACCCTGGGAATCCGAACCCCAAGAATAAGAAATTTCGGATAATCCGAACATCTTTTTTTCATTTTCTGAAAACCTTTTACTGAAAAATGAAGGAAAAATAACAATTACGAATGAGAAATAAAGCTAATGTTTATTCTTAACTTAAAAGAAGTATTCGAATTTGTCTTTAAGAATGAATACAGCTCCTTAATTAGTAGAAACAAACTCAGATATCTTATTTTTACCCTCAACTTGTTTGTCACTGTACCATGCGATTCGCAATGTGCTTTTTCTGTTTGGCTTCACAGAGCACCCAGAGTCAATACTCTACTGCATTTGGTATATCGAGAGTATTTACCGAATGTCCCGGATAATCCGAATTCCCCGGAATCCGAACAAAGGTCAGCCCCAATTAGTTCGGATTCTCGGGGTTCTGCTGAAGTAAGTTGCTCCAGCGAAGTACACTAACGCAATAGTGGAGTCAATAATATACCTGTTAATTCGAAGATAGTGAAAAAATTTAGTTTTGTACATAAAGAGTGTGAAAAAAATATAGCTATAAAGTATTTTTACTCTCTCGTATACTAAGTACACAAAGGGAAAGTGTTGTAATCCTCAAAAATTTTGACCTCGAAGTTTTCATGAATATCCACGTTTTAGACCTCCCTGAGTACGAAAAATACTATATTCAGAATTGTGTCTGACAGTCTGTGACTCAAAATCTTAACTCAACAATCATAACTCAAATTCTGCAGAAACTAGAGCAATGAAATGAGTATCAGCCTTAACACCAAAATTGTAGATTTCTATGAAACTTTGCATGAAATCCGTCAAAGTGTGCCTGTTTGCCCGTGTGCATATGAAGACGATAACTCAGAATTGCCTATAGGTAGAGGAATGAATTTCGGCCTATGGTTTTAATACTAAATTTGTAGATAAATATCAAAATTTGGGCTAAATCTTTCAAAGGGTTGACTGTCTGCCGGTCTGTCTATTTGTGCATATGTGAATGGGATAATTCGAAAACCAACAAGGAGACGGATAAATTTTAGTATATGAACTAACACCAACATTTTATATCCGTGTCTAATTTTGGACTATATTCATCAAAGGCTAGACTTCTGGTCCTTGTATATGTAAAAACTAAAACTCAAAACCACAAGAAGAAAGAAAAGTGAAATTTGGTATATGGTCTCCAAAAGTGTAAATCTACATTAAACTTTGGCTCCCGGTTCCAAAATTATTTTTCTGTCAACAAGAAGAGGTCCAAACTGCTTACTCCATTATCTTTGCTATGCTACGACTCTAAACACAAAACGAGCCGCAGAATATAAGAAGACGAGAAAGTCGAGGAGAAACACTAAAGCTGGTTCTTAAATACGTAGAAAATCCTTATACTTATTCTACATTTCTCCCAATAAGATTTCTTAATGGTGCCGAGCTTCGAAGAACAAACAAAGCTTTCACGTGTGCATCTGTTGAATAAATTATTTTTTTTCTAATAATAAGATACCATTAGAAAACATATAGTTTTTCCACGTTATTTTTTTGTTTAATCTTATGCTCATTTTATTGCTAAGGAGATTTTTCTTCTTTTTTTTGCATACACTGTTTTCCTATAATGTAGTTCTTAATTGCTCAACGAACTTTGAGTTTTTTCAATCTGACTTTTTTAAAAGTTAAAACTAACAAAAAGGAATATCTCGCAGCATTTACACTTCTTTTAAGTGAAAACAACATTTGTCTTCAAATTGTGCCATTTTTTGGTTTGTTTTTAACACAAATCACGCAGCAACAAAAATGTGCAAGAAAAACTTGAGGTTTCTTTTTCTCTCTGTTTCTTTATATTCTTATCTGGTAGTTGTGTTCTCAATGCCTAGTTAGTACAAAGAAAAAAAGTTACTTTTTATCAGTTGTCTTAAAAAAGAAAATTTCTCTCTTTTTTTTAAGGTGTTTCGTAAGTTTTCGTTTGTAAAAAAATGTTCATCTTTGACAAAATAAGAGAGAATAAATACTTTTTATTTAGAAATCTATCTTTTACTCGATCATTTAAAGCTCCAAAACACAAGTTTTCGTACTCGAAAAACAAGAGAGTCATTCTTTATATTTTAAGATAAAATGTAGTAGAACTACTTTATTTTAAAATGTATTAGAAAAAATGTATAGGCTGACTTAAATTAAATTTTAAACATTTTTTGATACATCAGGGTCAGTTTGGAGGAAGAAGATAAAAAAAAACATGGAAAAGAATTGTAGTTTTTCTATGAATTTTAAAATAAAATTTTATTTTGATGCTCTTTTTTGACACGTAAGTGATTTTTGACATGATATAAAATCTCTGAAATCTGTAGTTGATGTGAAATGCATACGTCCAAAGGAACTGCATTTTAAAATCAATCTATGAAAATGTGGTGTATAAATTTCAGTGCTTTGTATTTTGATCGATATACCTATTTTTTTTTATTCTGCAGTATGTAAGATTTGATTTTTATTTAACAGTAAGTTTACTTTTTAGTCGACAACTTTTAAAAAAACATTTGCCTAATTTAAAGCGAAAGTTTTCACAGTTTCAGAAATATTTTAAAAGAAAAATAGTAGATTAAAAAATTTTATTGTTCAGTCTTAATCATGTTTAAGTGAATGAATTCTCATCATTTCAATAAGTTGCTTGAACTTTAAAAAAATAATCCAAATATTATTTTACTTTAACATTATTATATTTTATTTATGTATTTTTATCTTCATTTGTTCGTCTTCACAAAGTCCGAAGCTGCGCATTGAACAGAATCTAATGAAATAAATTTCGATAACTTTTCTTTCAAAAATGTAGCTAAACACAACACCGAAAGTATTAGGCTCAAACCAATACTGTCACTCATTTTAAAGCAACGTTATAATTAGCTATTACAAACATCTGCGTCATGTTTGCAATTTTGAACGTGGTCAAATTACGAGGACGACATCTCAACCAACTCCCCACTCTTACGGCGTAACTGATTGCAAGAAAAATGTCAAACTTTTTATATTTAGCAATTCACAATAACTTCATCCCATGAAGAAACGCTATTGTGATTTTTATATATATATTTTTCCATCTGTTACTATTCGCATTTTTGTCTTTAGTCGGATATACTTTCAATTCGTTTTTCATATCCTTTCGAATTTGATATGAATGTTTGTTATTTTATTTTATTGTTTTTCTATTATGTTTTGCGTCTTTATATATATCTATATATATTTATATATATATAGAGAGAGAGACTAAAAACTACTTCCTACTTGTCTTATAGACTAAAAAACTATTTACAAAATGATCCGAGTTGTCCGGGGAAGGTTTAAAGCTATTGAAATCCTCGAATCTCGAAAGTTAGGGCCTAATAATATTTTAATGTTTGGCTACCGTTGGAGATGGTTGATAAAATGCTTGGCGCAACTCCTTCCTAATGCAGGGTTGCCTTTTGTAAACAAGTTAGTTTCGGCGACAATCGCGGGAAGGGAAGTGAGATCTTAGCCGATTTGTGATCGTTATTTTTGAAATAGCTCTGGCTTCTGATTGCAGCGTACAGCACTATAATTTTTATGTGTGTTGCCTATCTTATGTTTGTCTATTTCCAAAGAAATATATTTTTCTAAAATCTGGCGTCTTCCTTTCAAAAGACAGAAACATTGCAAATATAATATCAATAGTAGCAGTACTATTAATTAAATGTAGATGGCGCCACTTGATAGTACTTCTCACATTGAAGTTCACAAGGTAAGAAATGTCGCGCTTGCGTAGAAGTAAGTTCGAGTGCTGTTCAATTGTGTGAAGTTCCGTAATGTTCAATTTTTTAATGTTTTGTAAGTTTCTTAATGTTCAATATTAATTGTGATGATTTTGCTGCAGTATGAAGTGAAGTTTTATAAGTATTTTTATTTTACATTCTGACTGTTCGACTCTGCTGTTGGAAGTGCATTTTGCTGTTGATAAAAATGCCGTCAAAACGACAAAATATTGGTCGTCATACAAATGCAGCCAACAGAAAACGAGTACAAATGACAAAATGAAACAGAAGAAGAAACAGCACAACAAAATGAAGGAAATAGATTACATATGTCACAATAAGATGCTAAAGAATCATCACAACAACACGAAGCACGAAATGAATCAAGTCGAGTTACAGTATTAAGACAATCTTTGTCATATAGTGATCGAAATGAACAACGTGGCAATAGTCGATTATGCATGCAAATGAATCGATTAAATCAATTGGTAAAACTTGATCGTATTGCATTTCAGTATAATTCGGAAATTGAATATAGCTTGCATCCAGTTGTGGTTGTTGAAAGTTTGAATAAAGTTTGCACAGATTGCAAGGCATTAAAATTCAAGAAGGGAAGCACCTAGGATGTGTTGTTTGAAGGCACCACTTGAACCATTGTTCTCATTGGTCGCTGGTACTACAACACAATCGAAGTATTTTTTGAATAACATACGAAATTACAGCATATGCTTTCAAATGACTTCGTTTGGTGCAACGAATATAATAACTGAGAATTATATGCCAATATTCAAGAACAAATATACCATAAAGCAGGCTCTTTGTTACCATTTACGGATTCTGACCACAAATTTTTGCAAATATATTTCATTGGAAATTCAAGTGATCGAGTAAATCGATATACACCACACATCAAAACACACGAACGAGCACTGCCTTTTATATATATAGATATCTAATTTTAAATAAATACAATGATTGATATCAAACTTTCAATCGTGTTCATTTGATTTATATATATTCTCAAATCTAGCAATAGCAAAGCATTGCCGGGTTCAGCTAGTATACCGATATAACCCTCTAGTCGACTGAACGGGCTTTTTCCGTTTTTCATGTTAAATTCGAAACCGGATAATTCATGTTTATTTGAATATCACTTTTTAAAATTCCACGATAGAATATTGCTAAGATTTCAAATATAAAAGGTTCGGTTTATTAACTTTTAAATCAGGCAATAAAGTAAAGAATCGAAATAATTGTGCTCTAAATCTAATAAAATACAGAGTAATTCTAAAACAATGGGATAAACTTTAAGGGTAGGTCAGGCATGCAGAAGCAAGTAAGTTTTGCAATAGAACGTGAAATTGGGGTCAAAAACGCACAGGGCGGCAGCTACAGGGGGATAGAAACATTGGCAAGTAGGGCGCAGTAGGAACAACAAACCTTTGGATTGCTTAACCCTCCATTAGACGCAATCATTTTCATCCTTAAATCTTCGCAATGTATCACGCGAATATAAAACCTATTCTATGATATGTTCATCCAGTTTTGATAATTTTTCCTTTATAACAATAATAGTTAATTCTAATGAGAATGTAAATAAATAATCTACAAGAAAAATTAATTGTAATGCATTAGAAACAGCTAATAGATACAGATTGTGTGCGCGTCTATTAGATATGCGACGAACGGAGGTTTAAAGTAAGTGCTCAATGAATTTACCATCTCCTCACCATCTCCCTTACCATTTTAAATTTGTATTCCATTAAACCTGTGTTGTAAACATTATCTGGTGTATCCTTTTCTTTTACTTTATTCACAGACAAAGATCCCCTATAACGGCCTCCCTTTGCGTTTTCGACGCCACGTTCAACTGCAAAAATTATTTATTGCAGTATCCCTGATCTAACCTTAAAGTTCGTAAACGACTTTCCCGGACACCCTGTATACGGCCTATTTCAATTAGGGAATAGCAAAGTAATTTTTCTCAATCAACCAATGATTTTAACAATTTAAACCAATGCCCTTTCTCTCAGTAACTTTTAAGAGATAGTAGTTACAGTGTCAAACAAAATGTTCTCGATAAATTAAAATTGATAGAAATTAATCAAGAGCAAATGCACTTACGAGCTGATCACACTGATTATTTCAAAATAATTTCTGCCAACTCGAGCAGCATCTTTCTTCCACTTCATGTCTTTTTGCTAACACATCATAATACAAAAAGGCAAGCGTAGTAACATAATAATATTTTGGATACATAACATTCTGGATATTAAATTGCATAAAAATGTGTCACCACCGAAGAATGTCGAACAGCCGTACAAAAAAAGGAATCTTTTCACAATACATGGGTGGATGATTAAACTAGTGAACGCAATAATGTTGATAACACTTTTTTAAAAAATACATTAAATATGTACCTACAATCAATGTTCTTTCACCATCATCTCAAAATGTGCAAAAGAAAAGCATTTAATTAAAAGCTATTCAGATGGAAATGGAAGAAAAGATGTATGAAATCATCAAAACCGTTATTTGCCGGCAGAATTACTTTTCTGTAGAAGTAATCATCACATGCCTAAAAGGAAAATGTTTCTGTATTACTTCATAACTCATCTTTCTTTTCGATATATTTTCCACCTTATAAGAATGGGATAATGCACCGCAATTTCCGAAATGCCCGCTAAAAATATTGCCTAAAATAGCAGAACGGCCTGGAAATAAATCATTTAGGTTTCTTTTTAAAATTTTATTATCTTTCAACAAATGATGGTCTAGTGTGAGTCAAAAGACAGTCTAGTGTGAGTCAAACTCTGTTCTAGTGTGTGTCAAATGATGGTCTGAAATCATTCGATCAATTTAAATTAAAAACCTCTTGTAGAAATTTCGGAAATGTTAGTAGGAGTCGTTGGTAAAAAATTAATTTACACAAAAAAGGTAAGAATAATTGGTAACATAGTTTAGTAATTGGTACTTTGTTTAAATTTAATGAAATAACTCTCACACAATGGCAATTATGTTTCGACAAAATATTCCAGAACAATAATTCCTGAAAATTTGGTTACGAAGATCTCACATGATTCTAACTAGATTAGGGATTTCAACACGTCTGTAAATTAGATTATTCTGTCGAGTTGCTGCGGCTATTTTCTATGACGCTCCCGGGAAGAGAAAGCTTGGAAGCTTTGTAATTATTAGTATTTGTGTGGGAATATGCTTTCTTCTTGCAGTGGTACAGAATGGTAAGAACTAACCCTCCAATTGCAGAATTTTTTAAATCGCTATATAGATGCAATGTCTACAAATACTTTTGAAACGAAGCAAATTGTTATTTATATCCAAAGCTATAATAAAAATAATGTAATTCAGCGATATAGTAGGAGGAGGTAATACACTAACCCGCGGAAATCGAGGAATGCAGCTGGAAACCAACTTCCAACCCGAGAAAATCAGCGGATACACAGCAGCCTGAAGGGTAGTTCAAGGGAGCCTGTTAAAAGTATTGTCGAGAAAACAAATGTGGTCATAAGAACACCCGATCTCGGTGGTATGCGTTTCAGAACACGGGGAAACCAATGTCACGGCACAATGAAGAAAAATTTCAAACGAAGATTTAGTAAAAGTGACCCTTTTGAACACTTTTTTTTAACTTGACTTGTTTCATGTTTATAAAGAAGGAATTTTGTAATCGATTTTTCACTCACTTCCTGATGTGGTAGAGGTTTTATGTTCTGTACAGTTGTTTATTCAGAGTGACAATACATCATTTTAATCTTTTCAGAACTTAATTAAATTTAATTAATGATTAAGTGATAAAGTCTATACCCATGGTGCCACCTGGAAGTGAGTTTGAGAAACGATGCGTTTCAGAATTAAAATGGAGAAAGTAAAAGAAAAAAGAAAAGTTTTGTACATTAATAAAATTGCGTTTTTAAAAACTGATTTAATTAAATTCATCTTATCTTAGAACTCTTTACATTATATGGATAAATTAAATTAAATTTTCAAATTGGCATTTGGGTGTTTATGGAATTGGTAGTACCTATTGCACTTCTGTGCAAGTTTAGTTTAGTTATTTTAACGTCCGGTTTCGAAGCAACACGAGGGCTATTTTGGGACGGACCTCGTCATTTTGAACCGCGGTCAGACGACACCTGAGCTGGCACTCCCTCTCTAAACTCCGCACCACACCAGCGTCCCCGTCCATCTCTGTGGACTCTAAATCCTATGGGTGAGTCGGTAGACGTGGGTTGTGGGCACCACACCATCGGGAGGGCGGTTGGCCCCCTACGTATGATTCAGCGTGCAGCAGGCCCAATACACGACGGATCTTCAGTGGAATCGCATTTCGAGCCTGGAACCCTCTGGCTCGGAGGTCGTCACCTTACCACCAGGTCACCGCGGCCTTACGCTTCTCAAGGAATATGTATCATTAGTAATCTGAAGGAATATGTATCATAACTACAATTCAATTAATGTACGATAACGATTGAACTATGTCTATATTAGTCATATTAGAGGCTGCTCGCCTATATCTTCCCTTACCTCGCATTTTGGCGTCATTCTGTAATCCACCCATACCACCAAGATTTGGCTTATTTACAAACATCCAATTGTTTTTTTCTATAGATACCTGAATAGGGATATTTAATTCTGACTAACCGGTGAGCACCAAACTCCAGAAATTTAGAAATGAACTATTTTCTAAATTATAACTTTTCTGGATAATGGAAGGTAACATTATGGTGGTGGTTCTAGATGGAGAATTAAGCGAATAATTGCTGTCTCTGGATACAAATGTTATAATCTGAATTCTGAGCGCTAAGAACTATTTTGAGAAAAAAATATTTGGCAATTAATAAGAAAATACCTCATTTTCTTTTAAAGAATCCTTCTTTTAACAAAATTTATTGAAAGCGCTAGGGATCAGTAATGAAATATTTATCTATTACATTTTGATGGGAAATAATTTATTAGATGTATTATTTTTGCCTGAAAAGAACTGAATGCAACAACTGAAAATCTATTGTGTAAACTTCCGCCTTACTTAAAATTTTCGTAATTAAATTACTCCGACTTTGTGTAATTGTTGGAGGACAGAAAGGAATCCACAATATTTATGAATGCACGCGTGTTAAGCTCCGAGTTTTATCTCTAAAAATATCGACGGTTCATTGTTACTGAAGTTCGAAGAGGAGAGAAAAGCTTTTCTCTTAGACAGTTTATCTAAGATTTCTAACATTTGTTTTCCGACGCGACATCTGGAAACTTTCCTGGAAAGATGTTTTACTTGTTTTCGTTTTCTGGAGCTCTTTACTCGAACATTCATAAAACACTTTAGGCTAAAAAATATGGAATCGTTATTCATGTCCGCTTCGGGGTATAAAACGAAGGAAAAACCAATGGTACGCACGAAGCGTTTGACAACAGCTGCAAAAAGTTATTTTCTCCACTTTTCAACTTTGGCATCAATTCGACCGTGAAGTGGTCGATCTAGGAATTGGATAAGCACTCTGCTTCGCGCCAACAAGAACACTGAAACTCCATGGCCGCGGAAAATTTATTCTTTGACGAAATAGTTGAGCACGCAACATATTTCATTGTAAAATGGCTCCTTGGAGTTTCGCTATCCCAGCTCGCTCTCAACATGTTATACATGAGCAAAAAACAAGACTTTAATTCAAAACCTTTTGCCAATTTTAAAAATATTGCTCGCTTAAGCATTTATTACTTTAGAAGTGCATCAAAGAAATTTATTCTTTCTTGTAAAGATAAATAAGGAATAGTTTGTAGAAAGAATCTCAGTTTGTAGATAAAGTTTCCATGTATTTTTTTTTTTACTTTTTACAGTTAAGTCGACACGATTATTTTTCACACAAGTTATTAATTATTTTGCTCCACCCATTAATATATTCGATAAATTTTAGTTCTCAAAATTCCCTTCGTAACAGAAATTTCTTCTTAACGCAAGATCGTTTGCAGGACATGGCGTTTCTCCGAAACTGACAATAAAAGGTTTGAATCCATTACTATAGATTAGTAATAATTAAGAAGGATCTTTTCATTCTTGTTCTTTCCTTGTTAAATAATTATAATATTCTGACTAGCCATTTTCATGTTGTCATCAAAAATATTAATATATGTTTTCAAAGAATGGCGGCAGAAATATTCCCATTTTTTTGTATATGATTCTTTCTATAGGAAAAACTGTTTAATACAGATACTCAAATTAGATATTTTGTTCCATTTAAAATCATAAAATAGTTCTAGAGTAATAGTCCAATTAAACAACTTTAAAGTTCATGTCTGAGTGGTGATTTCTAAAAAAAAGTATTTATTTCACGCTTAAGACAAGAAACGGGTTCAGACACAACTAACTTTGCAATGATATGAATTTTGCTTTATTGGTATTCGCCGAGACCCCTGCAACGTGTAAAAGCATCAGAATCTGAGTTCATACGAATAGATTCACTTTCAGGTCAAACACAATGCAATTCCATGCTGCTCTGAAGAGGGTGAATTGGGGGGGAGTCGTCCTTTGTCAGGATGATGTCATGATTACATAAAACATCATATATATATATATATATTAAATCCATTTGAAATGCTCTTTATATTAAAGCACGTAGAGTACAGCGGCAGTATTTAACACGCGGGGAAACATAGAAATATGTCAACCTGAGATGCAATAGAAATATGGACCAGACTGAAATAAATATGGTATTCATTGACATCAAAGTATTTCTGCTTCTTCTATCTCATGAAATATATGGCCAGTGTCGTATATCCGTAAGGTTGTTCTCTTGGGTATATCTCAAGTGTTAGAGAAATATACCATTTTCTACTAGAACTTTGCTGTGCCACATTCTGCCAATCCATTAAATTTTAATTTCGTGCTGAAGCTTTTTAACCTTTTAACTGCGGGTGCAGTTTATAAACCACATACTTAAATTATACCTAGAAGCGGGTGTGGTTTATAAACCACATGTTGCGGCTTTGGCTTATATAACACTAAATTATAAAAATGTCTTTGATATATAAATAAAATATAATAAATCTTTTTTATCATTTATCTTACCACTAAATTATAAAAATATTTCTTTATAAAAATAACCAAAATACTACTCAAATTTTTATCATTAATTACAAAATGCATACTTAGTTGTGCAGATATCTTTAATTCGCCACTGTATCGCAATAAATATATGACAAATATATTTCCTTTTTTGCGTTTAGAGCAATCGGCTGTATTAAAAGTACCCGCAGTTAAAGGGTTAAGAACATTTATTGTGCATTAAAGGCAAGTATTTTATACAATTATTATTTAATAACAAGTTTTATTTTGCAATGTTTAAATAAGAAAGTGGTAAAATAAATTTTCATTTTCAAACAGCCTTTTCTGACCTATTTCCAAGAGGGCTTTCTTTTTTTGTATATATAGTCGTTGCAACTTTTTCATTTTCGATTGGTATTAACATGCCATTGGAAAAATGATTTTGTTGAACCAAACCTTAGATCACATAGACAGGAATTAAATGTCTTCTTGATAAATGTATTGAAAAAATACTAAAAAAATAGTTATATATACATAGACTGACCGAAAACAACTGCCAGTGGCGCCCGTATTCCTTGACTTTCACGATAAGGCGGCTGAAAAGTAAGCAACTTGGAATACCAGACGAGTCTATTTTGATAAGTTAGGAGACGTTATCGCAATCGTAACTATTACATCCTTATTATTTCTCTACCACTTGCTCTCCTTTTCGTACTTTCCCCCCTCTCAGCAATTGCACTCGTCTGCCTGGGGTAGAATGTCAGCAGTCAACTCGTGAGAGCCGAGGAATATTTTGCACCAAGGATCGAATATTGAACATCTCACAGAACAAACAGAAAAAAAGTGACGATGCATTTAAAGTTTGTAGAACTCAACGACAGCTGAACTCTACTTGGTAAAAGCTTCATCTACCTTGCATTCAAGGAGATGGTGATAATATCCCTGAAATAGCGCCATCTGTTAAGGATCTGGAATTGAAGATGACTTTGAATATGAAGATGACTTGAAGGATAGAAGATGGATATGACGATGACTGAAAATTTTGAATAAAGCATGAAAATTATCTGATAACAGATACGCTGAAAGAACTTTTCAATGAAGATCATCACATAGAAACACTGAGAAATGTGGTTCTATAAAAGGGAAGATCAATGCCAACATGTGGTTGCCAAGATATTTTGAAAAATTTGGAGAATGTTTAAATAACAATTTTAGAATGGCACTCCAAATACTTGGAGGTAAATAGGCTTGAGGTTATCTGCAACGACAATTCTATTAACCACTGCTGAAACTAATCGATATTGGGCAAATTCATTAACACCCCACAAACGAAAGAAAAAAAACCACGGATGATGAAATGTAGGGCTGTGTATATATGTTTTGTTATAACATATAAATAAATGTAGTACAAACTTCATCACACATACATTTCTGATTCTCTAGACTACACTAATCAAATTATCATAATAGCCTATGGTAAATTGATGTTCGGTTAACGAACAGTTCGGATTGCGTATATCGTCTAAAACAAGTTATTTTACTTAACCGATCATTCGCTGTAATTTAAATAAATAAGGTTTATTTTATGGGTTTCCAAAATTAATTAATCGAATTCCCATAAATATGCTCGACAAATTCATGGTCGGTTAACGAATAATTCCGATTGTGAACATCATTTTTAAACGAATTATCTTAGGGAAACAGTCACCCACTGTAATTTAAATTATTATAGAGATGCCCTTGTTTGGTTAAGTAGATTTTTTGAATAATAAATCCTGTTGCAATAAATAATTCTTCTTATTGTGAAATAGAATAATCCTAAATTCTAGAATCAAATACTTTAGAGAATAAGATTTGTCTGAAATACAAAGCATTTAATAAGCGCCACTGAATAATAAATATTGTATATTTTAAAGTTGAAGTCTCAAAATAGAAATTTATTTGTTTCCTTAAATTAGCATCTCCTTTTGAAACTGCTCTTTAGGTTATCTCTGAATAGCAAAGAGTTATTAAAGACATAAAGTGAATAACCGATTTTAAAATAGGGATAATTTATAAAGAATCTGATGTTTTAGCTGCCTTTAATAAAAGAATATAAAACATCTGAAACCTAAAAAATTCCTTTATAAACATTTAAGCCGATCTGCTTAAAATTTGAGATCAGAATTTCTGCATTCAGATCTAACGACTAATTTCTCTTCTTTTTTCACATAAAATTAATTCAAAATGCTTTTGAGATTTATTGTTTTCTGAAGAATGAATTGAATATACTGATTAATAAACCCAGCTGTATATTGTTACTGAGAACATTATAGATTATTTAAAATTAAATTCGTGACATTTCCTAAAGCTTGGCCAGTCAGGCACTTTACGAATTTCAATCAGTTTAACATCTTCATGTGTGTTCATAACAAATAATAACTAGGGATGTAACGAATAGTGATTTGGCTGAATAACCTCATACCAAATATTCGGCAGCAGAATATCCATTTTTTAAAAAACATTTCATTTTTGATTTTAAATCAAATAGTTCACGAATCTTAAATGAAAAAATAAAGATTAATAAATTAATTTTTTTATCATTTGCATATTTAAAAAATTAACACCTTAATGTGTTTTTTGTAATATTTTAAATACCTGAATTCCAATAATAATTCCAGTAATAAGCAATGAGAAACCCTCTTTAATTTAAGTTACTTCACAGAAATAAAAAAAAAGTTGCTGCAGAACTTGATGATGACAAACAGAAGAAAATTCGGTGAATAAATTAAAATTATTAGAAGTAAATTCCTATTTTGATAAAGAACTTCTTATAGCTGAGACCGAGAGTCCAGTTAATTGGTGGGGGGAAAATGTGGAAAAATTTCCAAGGCTTGCAAGTTTAGCAAGAAAATATCTTTTCGCTCCTGCAAGCACAGTGTATAGCAAGCATTTCTTTTTTGAAACTGGTAATTAGTAATATATATGAAACCAAATGGAATAGACTTTTTCCTAAAAATGGTCAAAATTTTTTATTCTGCATCATAATTTCAGACTTTACATTGATACATGATATGTAACATTATTAAATACAATTATATACCTACTATTTCTACTTAAAATTAAGAAACTATTAGGAAAATTTTTGATAATAAATGTTTTGAAATGTAATTCTACAATATTCTTTGTGAAATATACTTAAAAGCACATTTTAAAAAAATTGTTATCCTGAATTTTATTCGGCCGAATATCTATCTAGTATTCGGCCAAGCCGAATATTCAGCAAATTGGCTGAATATAGGTCGAATACGGAATATTTGTTAAATATTCGTTACACCTCTAATTATAACCTGTGTTCATAATTAACAGTGTCTCAACGCGTAATTACTTCAACGCAGAGGAATCATGTTTACTGTGTCTTCTGTCCTAGATCGCGTATTATAGTTAGGTTGACTGACGTGACGTGACATGAAATTCGCAAGGCAAACGTTATTGCGAGCGTCATCTGTCTGTAAGTTACTGTACGCTTTTTACTTTCTCGTATACCAAGAGTAAAAAAAATTCAGTCTCGAAATTTTGAGGATTTTCCATATCTTAGACCTTATTGAATTGAAAAAATTATTTTTGGAATTATATCTGTTGACCTGCCTGTGGAAATACTCAAAACTGCAAGAATTTAGGCAGATGAAATTTGGCATGCGTTCCTGATTCCACAATTGTAGACCTGTAGCAAATTTTGGATCCAATTGGTCAAAGGGAAAAGGTCCAAAATGCACAGATGGTTCTCTTCATTATAGAGCGAAGCTAAACGCAAAACGCGCCATTTTGAGTAAATTTAGGATATAGATGAGGAAAGAACGCTTCCGCTGGATCTTCCAGCAAAATGCTAGTGAATTCAAAAATTAACGCCGCAAATTATACGTCTCATGAGAGTTTGAATGGACTCCATCAAATTCCATTATCAGGATTCCTACTTAAGCCATATTTCATTATTAACCCCTTAAAAGTGTAGTATTCTGAACCGTCTAATTAGATGAACCCCTTCCGCTTTGGGAATGTGTTGTATTGATTCAAGTAAGAGTCCATAGGTTTGGTTTTTCTCGTTTTGAAGCAACACGAGGGCAATTTTGGGACCGATCTCGTAATTTTGAACAGCGGTCAGATTACGAGACCTGAGCTGGCGCCCCCTCTCCAAATTTCCGCACCAGCGGGACGACGTTTAACCACTACATATGATTTGGAGTGCAACAGGACCCATACACATCGGAGCTTCGGTGGAATCGGGTTTCCCTGGAACCCTTCAGCCCGAAGTAGAGACCTTACCACTTGACCACCATCGCCCTGTAAGAGCCCATATAGCACATGAGATGTTAGTGGATTACCGGTCATTTTTTTATCGAATGATAAGGCCTACGAATGACTTAATTTTTGATTATAAGTGTAAAATGCCATACTTCGATGTACAAACTGAGCTCGGGATACACTGATAAGGGGTTAAAATCCTTATATTAAATACACTACTTTCATTTCAGTACGTTGAACATTTTTCATGCATGATCATTACTAGTTGCAAGTAAAATAATGCATACAGATTTCTCATGTAAATCATCATGCTTACAATTCAGTGGCATAAAATCTAAATGCTTTGCACTAGTTACATAGCTGTCATTAAGTATCTAAATAAACTTTGTTAATTAATAAAACCCGGCATTTTTGCCTAATAAGCAAGAAGCCTGAACTCTCATCTACTCTTCATAATTAATCATCCATCTGAAAAGTGGGAAACACTGTCATTAAAAAGGCATTTGCCGCTTTGAAAAGCAGAGCCACGCATTTTACCTCAGACTTTTACTGCGAAAACTTTACGCATAAACTCAAATTAGAGAGTCTTATCTATTTACTGACTTTTGATTTAACTCGAACCATTATATCTAAAGACTTTAATCTGCCAAAAACTTTGTTTAGAAATAAATCAGATAATCCCAACTATACAAAATACAGCTCAGAATGTTAAGGGATAAGATGGATTTTAAGCAGTGTAATCATTTATCTGTAAACCAAGAAATAATTATTTAAAGAAATAAAAGGTCGGCCTTTAGATTTTGCTGTATATTAAGAGGATATTATGATTCAGATTCAAATCAATATTGTTAATAATAAATTTTAAATTCGATATTTTGGAATTAAATGGAATCATGCTTTTTTGAAATTACCATTAAGCTATCTTTTTCATGTCTTGTCTGTATAATTTTAAATTTAATCATCTAGTTTAAAAAAATAATTTTGTTAGGTATCAGCTTCATAATCGTCTTTTAATGAGTAAATCATCAATGTTATTAAAAAATTTCAAATTTAATATTTTGGTTTTAAATAGATGTATGCGATTTTAAATTAACATTAAACATTAGGTAACACTTTACTATCTTGGTAATGCATTTTTAGTGCTTCATTTTGTATCAAAAAATTATTTTTTATAAACTTACTCAGATTTATTTTTTCTTGTGTTAATCAGTAAAAGTATTTATAAATTTTTTAGGTTCGGTATTTTAGCATGAAGCTGAATTATGCGATTTCAAATTTCCATTAAATATAAGCAATCATGTTCATGTCTTTACCTACATATTGAATTAAACCATCCCTTGTAATAAAATAAATATATCATTATAGTTCCTTATAGTTATCAAGTATAGATGATTCTCGGATTCCGAAACCCTCTGCACTTTTGCATGTGCGCCAGGTGGAGTTGATTTCACCAAAAGTGAAGTGAGAAATGGAGGGAGAGATATTTACATTTTAGTCAGGGTTACCTTATTGCCTGACACCCCTTTCCAGAGTAAATCGTCAAAAAGTGCTAATCTTGGTATTTTTCATATTCGCTATTTATCACTAGGCTAAATTATGCCATATCATTTAGCATAAACTAACCCTTTCATGCCTTCCTACTCATTTTCAGTAATGCATTTTGACTTAGATATTTATTATCTCGTTATTGTTATAGCGAAATGTCGCATGTGCAAAACCACACGCAGCAAAACATATGACATTTTGATGAAACCACTAACCGCATATGAGATTTTGTGACAACATACAACAATTTGAGAGCTACTGTAAGTATACCAAGTGTTTTGCATCAATCAAAATGTTTCCGCAAATTCGACGTACGACATTTTGATATAACGGTGATGATATATTTATCATCTTCGGAATTCTTTAACAAAAGAACAAGAATAGAATAACTTTTTTCAAATCAACATTAATAATAAGTTTTCATTTTCAATATTTTAACATTAAACTGAAGTATACGATTTCAAATTACCATTAAACCTAAGTTAATATTTTCATTTCTTATCTTTGTATCATTAATATTGCAAATTGCATTAAAGAAAGATGTATTTTCCGGCCTATTCTTTTCTTGCGCTTCTGCACTAAACACGAGTACATCATCGCTCCAGTTAAATCTTTTCTAGCTATTTTATTAAAGGAAATCGATGGCGTTGAATATGAGACTTCCGAAAGAAGAGCAAAAAGAAAATTTCCTTCGGATTAAGAGTAGTATTTTGTGAAAATAAGAATTTTTTCCCTCCCACGAGATTCTAATGAATAATACATAAGCACAAATATTCTGATCGATAAAGATGTTTTGCACCTCGAAAAAGGATAGGTGATAACCAAATTGTTTGTGTATATAAGATGAATAATATCATCATTTTTATTTCTTCTCGTCACTATAAGAAAGAGCGCTACTGATGATTATAAAATGAGTTAAATTACATTTAATAAATTTATAATCCAATAAAACTTCACTGCGCAAAGATTGAGCTACATTCAAAATACAGTTAAAATCTGGTTGAAAAGAGTAAGGAATTTTGGTCAAAGACAAGCCTCTTTTTTCAATTAAACTTGTAAAAGATTTTTAAAAACACGCTTCTTTATCCATCTCCTATTTATATTAAAGCCTACAAAACAATATTCCATGCCTTTATGAAAAATATTTTTTCCTTTCAAAATATAATGTTTTCTTGACTCAGACTTGTCTAATTAGATTTCTAGGTCTTCATCTTTAACCGTTACGAATTGAACAAAATTTAACATATTAAATAAGAAATTTAATATGTTAAATATATTTTCTATCTATAACATAATTCAGAAAATACGTCACAAGAAACCCTCCGTTCCCTATTTTCAACTTTTATGTCTATTCAATTAAATAAAGGAAAGTGTTATGACATATTTCCCCTTTATTTGCCATTCATGAAGATGGTATGAATTTAAAGGATTTGTGCGTGCATTTTTTTGGGCTTCAATTGAATATTTTTGTTCGTAAAAGATAATTATCTTATAAAAGATGCTTCAATAAAAAAGGAGAGAATAAAAATTATGAAAGTGATTTCCATTATATTCCACTTACGTTTCAGGGAACAATTTTTTAAAAATTTCTTTGATACTAAGTAATCCGTGATAACATAATGAAAATTAAATATTCCATTGATATATGATAGGATGATAATGTAAAGTTTCTCGGAGGAAAAAAGGTGTTTGGGCTAAAAATTACACCATTATAGATAATACCACCACAATAACGCTTCGGCAACAAAAACATTAATTAAAGTTTTAAAGTATTATGTTTTGATTCAAGTGACTCCCTTTATAAGCTAATTCAAATGACTCCCTTCATAAGGCAATTCAATAGTAGCCATACCATTTTCTTCAACAGAAATACATCACAATGAATTAAGGTTTTTAAAAAAAAACAGAAAGTATATTCATAAATTTCCAATTAAATCATAAGCCACGATTTCAGGAGAGGAGGTTATGGTAAATAATAATTGGAAAAGTGAAGTCATGAGTTCTGCCGAGCAACTTTACCATAAGTCGTGTATATGTCATATTACTACAAACATCCAAAAAGTAGGTATCTTAAATTTTATTAATATCGTAGGACTACATATTAATTATTTTCTGTTTTATCCATTAATCTTTGTAGTCCAAGTTACATAAAAGAATTCTTTATGGTAATTTAGTCTGCTAAATGACACGTAATTAGTCATTAACTTGTCCCAACAACTTGTAAGGAAAAATAAATTGCTCCAAAATTGTGTGAGCACAAAGACCACTTTGTCTTTAAACGCTGTCAGAAGTCTTGAACGCTGAGGGAGAAAGTAAAATAATCAATAAAGGGAAACTAACAGGTTCTCTCCTAACTTTGAAAGCTTATCAGCATTTTCTTACCTAGCTAATTTTGTACTCATTATTTTCTTGTTAGGTTAATCTCTCTGATCGCTAATGAACTCATAGGAAAGCGACAACTACAGCTGAGGTGCACACAAAAGCTTCAGATACGCATTCTTATATTTATATATTGTTGTAAAACCCTTACCTAATTATTCATTTTTAAAGTGTACAAATGCCGTTAATAGTGTTCTACGAAAACAATAAAAAATTTTAATTACTTTGTAATAAAAATTATTATGTAATCATCTTCCTCTTCAGACCCACCAGTGGTCACGGATTAAGGCATGGCATACGATAGCTTAGGAACATGAGTCTCAGGAAGAAGGCTGTGCTGTTATCTATCATGAAATAGTACTGAAAGATGATAAAAAAACTGGTAGACTGATGTACGAGAAATCAAAGAATTGCTTGTTGCGGTCAGGTTGATTTCTGGGAATTTTCTATCAAGCGAAATACAAACGTAAGCCAGTTTCTTCTGAAAGTCTTCCAGAAAGGCAGCCTGTTCCCATATAGAGGAGCTAAGTCAAACTTTACACAGGTTTTTTGGGTCGCCTTGTCCGAAAAAAAAGCCACCGTTCCCACCGCCACCTATTTTTCTTTAAGTTTGTTATACTCGATTTCGACGGAAAAAAGAAAAGTAAGATAAATGAAGCGAGTCACAAACTTAACTGTGCATGTTATTCAGCATATAACTGCTTAATATTATCTTACGCTGACCTGTAACAACACGCCGTTTTATCCTCATTCAAGATGCACACTGAATTGCAGAACTCAATCGGCACACCGTACGTGTATCACCCGAGCTTGCAATGACTCTTCGTTGCTTAACAAGCAACATCACTTATCTCAATTTTTGAAAATTTCAAAGCGGAAGAAAGAACTGAATTTTTGGAAACCAATAACGGATATTTTAGAATTTTTTCTCATCTGATAGGAACATGCGGTCTCATGTTCATACTAAATGTTACTTTCTAGAACACTTACACAGAATAACTCACCAGAATACTTTCTCTTTCGATGCTTCGTATACGAGTAAGTAAAAAGCTGATAATTGTTACATTAACTGTATTAGTTTTTGTAGTTCAAATTGTAACCCTCCGTTAGTCGCAATATCCAATAGATAAGCATGCAAACTGCATCTATTAGCTGTTTTTAACGAATTACAATTAGAATTGTTCTTGAAGAATACTCATTAAAATTCTCATTAGGACTAATTATTGTAGTTATAAAGGATAGATTATCAAAACCTTATAAACATATCATAGAATAGATTTTATATCCGCGAGATAAATGTAATCATTTTCATTCTTAAATGGTCGAGACTAACGGAGGGTTAAGTGACAAATTAAATCACGAAAATGCGCGTCGATTTAAATTAGTAGAATATTTTAAAATTTTTTTACATTTCAGTCTTCAAGTCTTAGATGATGCTATTTTGCACTGAGAAATAACAGAGAAATTCGATTTATTAGAACCGAATTCAACCGACGAATTTCCCTGATCTTGATCACCGTTTACGATTTCGTAAACTCTTAGTCCTAGTGTAAGCATTACAAACAACTCCAAATTATTTGTAATAACAATCTAAGCCTTTAAGTTGCATCCGAAACAGCCGTAAAGAGAATTTTTAAGTACTTGCTTAAATGCTAAATACCCCCGATTTAAATCTTTGCTCCTGAAGATAAATTCTCCAGTCGTGTTCTACGAAGAGTTAACTAAATTTCAAACTCTTGACTAGAAAACTAATGAAAGAGTAGGGAAAGCTTTCCAGATTATCGCAATTTAACAGCTCTGCTGACGTTACGGTTTGGGATCACGCATTTGTTTAAGGTATCTTTGGAAATTCTTCGAGAGAATTGAAAGTAATTGGAACTTCTTGGTACATTTTGCCATGAACAAGATATTTACTAATTATTCTAATTCATGTTTAATAGAGTCTCCATCATTAAAAAAGAATTAGAAACATCGATGTTTTATTTCAAAATATGAAGAATCCTGCATACGTGTCTGTTTCCTTTCCAGCAAACATGTTAGATCTTTACATACTTTTAATTAACCTGGCGTATCTTATGTTTGTAAAGATGGAATTTTATAATCAATTTTTCCCCCATTTCCTGATATGCTCAAGTTTTGAAATTTTGTACACTTGTGTGTTCGAGAGGACAATACACTATTTTAATTTTTTCAGAACTTAATAATCAATTAATTATCCTAAATTTTAATTCCATACGAATGGCGTCCCCGGTAGGGAGTTAGAGAAAAATTTATTTGAAGATACCATAATGCAGATTTATAATGATGAATTATAAGTCAAAGATTCAACAGTAGAAAATGAAAATAATTTCCACTTTTTAGTACATTAATAAAATTGTTTTTTAAGAACTGTTTTTACTAAATTTATTCTTTTTCAATAGGACATTAAAAGTTGAAAACAAATATTAATATCAAAAAGAAAGTATTTTTTTAAAATAATTTACTTATTGTTTAGCAGATACTTTATTGAAATCAGAATAAGATTTCACTTCAACGGAAATATCATTAATTTCAATTTTTCGTATATAACGCAGAATAACAATCTTAAATAATAGTTATGTGTAAAAGCAGAATCTCGAAATTAAAATAAAAATTTAAGCGAAATAATTCAAAAAATGTTTAACAAATTATAAGATCCTTAACCTTGAATAATTCATGTAATTAGAAAGGGACAAAAGGGCCAAAATCTCCCTCTTTTATTTTCCTTACTTCACAAGAACTATAAACATAGAAATTCTTTAAATTCTTGAACTTTGAACTAAGAAATAACAACTCATTTCAGAAAGAATGAAGCATTCAAGAAGATCTTAAAAGCATATTTAAAATATCTCCCAACTTTGAATGCGAAAGTATTTGCACGCAAAACTTCTTAATGGCACTTCTCTTTCCAGTAGAAAGAGAAGCAGCTAATTGCTAGCCCCATAGTATTCAATTAAATTCCGTAAATAAGGGTTACTTAGTGGTATCTGCCTTGCTCGACTCGCTCTTATCTTTATTGAATACCTTTTAGTCACATTGACGATATATCTTCCCTCTATTAAGTAATAGAATGTGCGGTAAAATAAAGGGGACAAGCAACGTAGACATCACAAAATAAGCCCGATTGATAGTTCTGTTATATTTGAAACTTGTGCAATAAAACATTACTATTCATGTAAAGCAAAAGGGGATAGATATACACGGAAAACTTAACACAAAAACCTCTGAAACTTTCTCTAAATGCCCTTAGTTTAACTGCCATGGTGAACATTTAAAAATGTATCTATCATAAATATTCAAATCAAATTTCTATTTCTTTCGCTAATATAATAATGAAAGAATAATAAATGTAAAAAAAATTTTTTTAAAATACGCGCTTTTATCAGTGTACTAAAAAGTAGGAATATTTTTTTATCAAAAATCTGGAAATAAAAACAAAATTCGTAAAAGCGCGAGTAGTATATAGAAATCCTCTAAATAAATAATAATTTTAATTACATTCGTAAATTATTTTACTTTTTAATGAATCTTTAGGAATCTTCTTTCTTACTATATTCATTGTGTCTCATTTTACTCATCGTAATGCTTTCAGTACCATACGCTTTCGTGACTTGCGTTTTGATTTCCAGAATTTTCCGAAGAGAAACTATTCTCTACTTTTTGGTACTCATAAAAGGTGTTTTTAAAAGGTATTTTATATTCATTATTTTCCAGTTTTCGGTATTTAATATAATTAACAATTCAGTATTATAATTATTCTGGAATCTTATAAACAATTTTTCGTTAATTATTTCTTTAAAAAGATAGATCTAATTGCATATTCTAATTTTTTTAGTTTTGATTCCTTTTTATAATAATCCTAATTTCCTACTTTGAAAATACTTTATGCTCAGCAAGAGGTGAAATCTTCAATCCTTGAAAAATGGTTTTTTTTCTCTATGTGTCAGAACAGCTTACAGCTGCTTTTTGAACCACATCTGAACAGCTCATTTATTACTGATTAAAATCAAAAATTTAAATTAATAAAAATTTTAATTGATAATTAAGCTCTATTGATATTAAAATATTGCATTGTCATAAAGAAAATACAGCTATACAAAATTTCAGATCTCTAGAACATCAGAAAGTGAGTGAAAAATTGATTGCCAAATTCCATTTTTATAAACATGAACGAAGTTAAAAAAAAAAAAGATATGTGCAGATAAAGTTCTACTTTTCCTTTGTGTGCAAGTACTGGTCACCAAAATTACGGTCTTCTAAAATTTGACCTATACTTACTTTTAATTGACACTTCTTGAAATTTGAAACAGTTCCACTAGGGATGGGAAAACCGGTTGTTTGGTTTCGATTAACCCGGTTTTTCAGTTATTTTTTTGTCCCGGTTATAACCGGTTATTTTTTTAAAATCCAATAACCGGGTAAAAAAACCGGATCGGAAGATAGGCTTGATTTTAGGTTCGATTAGACTAAAATTTACCAAGTTTTGAAGCTTTGAATTTCATCATCTTAGGCCAATCAACGACAATCGCTTCCTCGAGGCGTCTGTTGGTTGGCGGATTACTGAAAGAGTCTTTATGAACAGATAAGTATTGGCCAATGGATTGATTTTCTGTAAAAACAAAATTAATAAAAAAAAATTGTTCACAAACGGCGTTTGTTTTTTTATAAAAAAAAAACCCCGAAAACCGGTTATTTTGAGCGGTTATAATCGTCAGGTTAAACCGGAGGTGAAAAAAACCTGAATAACCGTAAACCGGTTATTTTCGCAATAACCGCCATCCATAAATTCCACAGAAGTAATAGTCGTAAAACAGCAAGTACTGGTCACCAAAAATTCAGTCTTCTAAAATTTAATTGATACTTAGCATTTAATTTTTTTAAAATCCATTTCGAATAAAGTCCTTAGCCCTTGATAAAATGGACTAGAATGGATTCCTTGTTTGTTTAATTCGATTCTCTCAGAGCTTTTATCTTAGTTTTTTGCTTTATTGAATGATTTTGATTTCCATAGCATTTAATTGACATTTTTTGAAATCTGAAACAATTCCTCAGAATTAATCGTCACGAAAAACTTTATTATAATTACTCAGTTATTACTAATTTTTTTACGATAAAACACCATTTTTCCAACAGTCTTTAAATTTTCTCAAAACTTTGTTAAACTATTCTGAACAAAAAATATATGCATTCAGAGAATAATTTTCTCAACTTTCAAAGTCTTTTCAAAAAACAAATAAAAAAAAGGCAAGAGTCAAATTGCCGTGCTACATTCTTTTCAAAGAGCCATTGTGTCTCTTACAACCAAGCAATTAAACTCCAAGACCACAAAGTTATATTTGCTCGGCCTTAGAAGTGAAACTTTTGCGAGCTCGGATGCAGCTCAAAGGAGCTTTTTCTTTGTTAAGGCACGTTTCCTACCCGTTTTATCGTCTGGGAGCGTTCCTTTCTTTTTATGAGGGGAAGAAATTTCGAAAATTCGTTTCGCGTTTTGTTCCCGCCCTTTCTTATAGGAAAGAAGTTTGCAGGTAGGATTTTGCTAATTATTTCAATCTATTATATCTCAGCTAAATAAAAGCGACGCTTTTGAATAAATGTTTAGTACGAAGAATGAAAATATAGCTTACAAGGCTAGAATTTGATAATAGCCGGGCAGCGTTATAGCGCTTTTGACAAACTGTTGTGCAAATACCAAAACTCAACAATGCAAAATATAAGTACTAATAATTAAAAACGCGATGAAAGTATTCCTGCAGAGTTTAATAAATGCATTATATTTTTTATTTAGAATCAGACGTTGAAACTTAATAAATATATAACTCTAATTAATAAATACGATTTTTAATTATAAACTTTCAATTTTTAGTTGCTTTGAAATAAATAACTTAGCTTGATCCCATGCCTTTTAATTTCGATTTTTTGCCTAATTTCATTATCGTTATTTGGACATTTATGTCGTCCTCCCATTCGGCATTATTTCTTAGTGTTCTTAGAGTAGCCATGTTTATTATTATTTATTTTCGATTTATTTTACTGTTTCACTAAAGCAAAAAAAACTTTTTTTATCTCCGACTAAGTGACTTGAATTTTGGTTCTTTGAAAACCAACTTGAAACCAACATAAATTTTCACTTTATATAACTCTGAATTTTATTATCGTAAAGGAGTGTTAATTTCCCGATTAGTAACTGATAATTCAAGCTCTGAGTCGTGCATTTCAGAATCATCGAATTCAAACAGTGTATATAATTCGTCTTTTAAATAAGAAATGCATTACACACATGGTATGTAATCGGTTTGGAATGAGTAAGTAAATTCAAAGTTTAATATCTCAAAATGAGCTTAATTTCCTGATTATAAACAAACAATTCATGTCCTGAATCATTCAGTAAAGAATTATCAAATTCGCATGGTGTATAATTCTTCTTTTAGGAAATGTATTACACACAAGATGTAATGCATTTCCTTGCTAAACGAACTTGTTTCCTGATTAACTGTTAATTCAAATTCTGAATCATTCAATTGAAATTCATCGAATGTGTTAACAAAACTTCAAATACTGCATCATCAATCATATTCCGTATATTTCAAGAACATAAACCTCTCAAAATCCACGTTTAAATACAAAAATACCGATCAAGAATGAAATAACTTCTATTCTCCCTTGAGAGCAGTAAATAAAATTCTCCGTAATAAATCAATGATATGCGTAACGGCAAATAAAATCATGTGGAGGCAAATATTGAAAATCAATGATTTCTACCTGAGAGGCAAAAGTCTGTCAAACAGCTCGAATATGTGATTCGGCACATTTACTTCTTTTTTTTTTCAGTCCTATCACAGCATTAAATCTTTAAATCGCTACACAATGATAAAATTCCACGTAGGAAAAAGTCATTTGCAGTCACTTGAGGAAATGAGTTCATCTTATTTTACTAGAAAGATTTGACCAGTTGTTTATTTTAATGATATTTAATACTGTTATTATCAATATAGATTAATGTTGCTGTCACTAGAAATCAGAGTAAGTTGCTCAGGCTTGCTACAGCTCAAATAAGACCGGTTTCACCTCCAATAGCCAAAATGCTTTATTAGTCTAAAATAGAGTGTGAATTACCTGCTATAGTTGATCATTCAGTGATGTTATGACTAACCACAGGTTTCCTTTTGTCAGTTATTATTTATAACTTTTAATGTATCATTAACTATATTTCATACACTGAGAGTTTTAATAACAACAAAATAAGCGGAATTCACAAATCATCATTATTTTGGTGGCGCCAAGATTCGTAAGAAATGTGAGGAAGCGTATTTGTTTCAGTGAATTATTTTAATAAAAATGTTTTTAGTAATTTCTCTTTAAGAATATAGCCCTTATGGATTTCGAATACTCAATTTCACTTTCAGTTTTACGAATTATAGTTAAAATTAATAAAGGAATATATATATATATAGATGAAATAGGAAAACTGCACTAGGGAATTTTTGTAACTAGCATTATATTGTTTCATACATACATCAAAATCGAAATGTCCATAATACAACATACAAATGACAAAAATTTAAAAAATAATTTGAAGGATTGAGTAAAGAATTTTCGTTCTTATATCACTTATAAGGCACAAGAACTAGACAATTTTTGCAATAAACAAGATTTTTAAATTTATGCTTATTTGTTATCTTTCAAACAGAAACCTTTTATGCTCAACAAACAGACGCATTTGCAATATAAAACCTCTGTTCTACTTTTCCTGTTTCATGAAACAAATCTAGAGAACGGCCACATAACTTCTACAAACACTACTTTTAGAATGAGGAAAGCTAGTTACTGGACCTCTTTTCAATTGTTTCAGTTTTGTCTGAATACATTGCAGTTTCACGTAACAACACTCCTACAAGGATAGGAACTATGGGAATAATCGTTTCAACATGTCGTGCAACACCACTCCGGTCTAGAGTTTATTTGTTCATCAGTTTTTACTTGGACCGTTTCCAAAACAAAAGATGGAAAAGTAATAGTTCGATATCATAACACACAACATACTCTGTTATCGCTTTATTTGATATACATTATGATCGTAACACTGAAGAAAAATTTACTCGGTTTCACACATCGGGTGATAACATTAAGAAAACAAGAGTTACTCACATTTTAACGATAAAAAAAATTAAGTACCGACTAAGGGAAGAAGGATTCCTGATGAATTTTTTCCCCAACTCTGAATGCACACTGAATTTCTAATTAATTCAATTATAATTTGATTTTATTAAGGTTTCACATTTAATTATGAATTGATTATTATCTAAACACTATTATTTAATACTTTATTTTTGTTTCCTTCATAACCAATGTACTGAATTATTTCTGCTAAAAGATAAATTCAGCTTGAAATCCGAACGAAATATCATCTCATAAATCATAAAAATATTTCCATTCTCAGTTCGAAATTCTTCTTATGACCATTTTTATTTGCCATGGAATTTTTGACCCATAGATATAATGTTAAAATAACCCCTAAGAACTGCCACTCGAATCCCTCCGAGAGACAGGGGTAGTCGCTCGCTCAATTTTGATGAAAACCATTACTTTCTACTTCCTGCCCTTGGACCTTTTATTGAGCTTAACAGCTTGAACTATTAAAAAAACACAGTTTATACACACAAAAACAACCCCAGAAATCAAATAGCAATCGATTGTTCCTTTCTCAATGTGGAGAGGAAAGTGAACTTCGTCATCTACTAAGGTGGGAGATTTAAGCGGCCATATTGCTAAATATAGAGCAAGAACCCATTTTCGCCACATGCCTTTTAATCTCTGAAAGATGTACAAGCGTTTTTTTTTTTAAATTTGGACCAGCATATAGAAATGTTGCGTCAGTATGATAACTGGAAATGGAAAAGAAAGTCAGCCCAATTTTTCAGTTGCGGTAGAATGCAAATAAACAAAGCCATTAAATCAATGACAATTAGTTCAACTGATTGGGGAAAAATTGATTTTATTATTGTCCAATCCTCTACAACCATCGACAAATCAATTAGGGATTTACTTTTTCAATTAAAAAACAAAAGCAAGAAAATGTTACCTCCGAAAAAAGCGAAAGATACAGGCAAACATAAATTCTATTTTTTTTTTCAAAAAAATTAAAACATTTCGATTAAAATACTTTTTACTGTTAGAGAAGTTTGAAAATTCACCGTGCCAGAAATAATGAATTAGGGCTTGTTTTGAGAAGTATTTTGTACTCTAAAAATGAAACCCTTCGGAGCGGCCAACCCCTCTGAATAGCCGATTTTCCTCGTAAGGAGAGCGATGTAGAGAGGTTTCATTTTACGATCAAGTTGTAATAAAGATTAATCAGGTTGGTATAAAGATTAGACAAAATATTTTAAGGTTATTATAATTTTTATCACGCTTTTTACTTTAATTGTATATAAAATGCTATAAATATATAAGTTATTCAAACATTTCATCGACATAATTTATCTTTCTTTTTGAAATAGCGCATTCTCACAAGATAAACATAGACAAAACGTTCGATAACCTGGCTGGGATGAAACAAGACTTGAAATCAGTAGAATCTCAGTCAAACCGGAATGTATGGTAACCCAAGTGAAGCATGAACAATAATATAAAGCATTAAAAAATTGGAAAACAAAATTAAGACTGAACACAAAAATTTGTTTGCTAAGAAATAATTAAAAAAAATCCGATACTTTTGTCATTTCGGTTCACGCAAACCTGCAATAGTTTCAGAAAAATACATTTATCGATTACTCATTTTCAGAATACAAGGTAAGCCATTTGGCTGAATGCTAAAAGAGCTCAAGAACCAAAGAAAATGACGCTGTGATAACGTTCCTTTCGAAAGCTTACACTTCGGTTAAAATACTGGGCGGGGAAAACGAAACAGAACGCAGGGATAAAGCGCACTTTGGGGAAATTTCGGAAATGAATGCTGAAATGCAAATCTAAGAAAACGAGCAAAATGAAGCTCAAATTTTCGTGCTGCTACATAACCAAGATAATGCAAATCAGTTGGGGAATGCAGAAATAATGCGCTAAATGCACAAAGGAAACTGAATAAATTGTAGTTTTTGTCCTGGACAACAATACAGAAATAAAGCTTCGGAAAATAATTAGATTACTTTGATCTTGTTTTTGACCAATTTGCTTTGAATATGATCATTTAAAATTGATTATGAATTAAGTAAAGAAGTTTAGCAACAAATCTATCCTGATTAATTATGTATGAGAATAACAAAACAACTGGTATTAAAATGATAAAACAAGAAAAGATTACTAAAGAGTAACCTACCTTATTATGAAGGAATAGAATCAAACTCAGGAAACTCCTAAATCACTTTTGGGGTGAAACTCGGATTAGTTCTGAAAAATAAAAAAAATCCATTAATGCAAGAATACGCAGATAATTTTCTGTCGAATACAGCATAATATACAAACGAGATAAAAAAAAATGCAAAAGAAGCATTTCATTATATCGTCACCTAACTGTCAAAACTAAAATAGTAATACCATACTTTTCACCAAAAAATAATAAATTATAGCAAATTAAATGTTCAGTAACAATTGCAAGTACAGACTTCTGTATTTACGAACTTGTATTCCGAAAAATTTGAACATAAGAATACACAAATATAACGCGAAGTATAAATAATTTGCCAATTTCTTTTTTAGCTTTAGCAAATATAACGTGAGAATAATGTAGCATCAAATGAAATGCAAAAAGAAAACGAAACATTTCTTTACATTATTATCATCTATCTAAAATAAAACAGTAATAGTTTGCTTCTTATCAAAAAATAATAAATTATAGCTAATTAAATGTTCAACTACAATTACACGTACACACTTCCTCGTTAATAAGTTTGTATTCAGAAAAAAATCCGATTATAAGATTATACAAAGATAAGGCGAAGTAGAAATAATATGCCAATTCCGGTTTAGGTTCTTGTAAACATAATATTTGTATAATGTAGTTATTGTTAACACAAACGAAATTTTGAAAGAAAACGAAACATTTCCTTACGTCATTACCATGCTTTCAAAACTAAAATAGTAATCCCTTTCTTTTAATAAAAAAATACATTACAGCATACTAAACGATCAACTATATTACACGTATACTAAGAGCTTGTATTTCAAAAAACCTGAGCATAAGAATACAGAGTTATAAAGGGAAGTATAATTAACAACCGAATTTCGTATGTAACTCTTGTAAACGATATTTGTTAATAAGCAATAAATACAATACTCGGAATATACATTCATCAGCGATACATAGGAAGAATACTTATTTTTCAACAGAAACGTATGCACACCAGACATAAAAACATATTTGAATAAATTTTAGGCATTTCATTATGAAAAAACTTCCATTTAATTCCCATCTGATAATCCACTCTATGGCAACTAAAACGAACGCTATACATTTGGCAATACATCATTACTATGCTCTCAAAACTAAAACAGCAATACGTTACTAATTATCAAAAATAATAAATTATAGTAAATTAAATATTGAACTACAAGTACGACCACACTCTTCCTCATTTACAAACTTATATTCCAAAAAACTGAACATAAGAATATACAACGAATATAACTTCATTTTGTTGGCAACCCTAAAACTTTGCCAGAATTTCTAATTTGTGCCAGAATGTCAGAAAATTCATGATAAATTTCATACAATTTTATGCAGTATTTGCAATTTATGCACTATTTCGAATTTTATTTACTATTTACATTTTTTTGTTATGACTGTCATTAGAATCGCCGCCATCTTGTCACCATTCAAGATGGCGGATATTTGGCGACTTTTTGGATGGTTGGCGCAATTTCCCAGTTTGGCGAGAAACCGCACCTTGTTCTTAAGTCTTACCACAATAAATGCAAAATTCATAATGTACATTCATCAACCCTACAAAACATTATCATTTATTATTCGCCAAAAACATTCATTTTCATTCAGCACGCATAAAAACATAGGAAAGACATTGAAAACATTTGAATAATTTTTAGGCACTTTTATTATCAGCAAACTTTCGTTTCATTTCCATCTGATAATCGAAATATGATAATCATTCTTCAAAGTTCAAAATTTACCTTCAACGGCAATTTTTAAATTTTTAATAATCTCACAATTTAAAACACTTAGTATCTGAAGCTTATCTGCTATTTCATTAAAATAATGCTGTCAAGGGGACAATTATATACACTGAAGAAACCAACTTTTTCATTAGATGTTTTTAACACGAAGTACACAGTTGACAGTTGTCAACGCTGTGCATAGTACGGTTTAGATATACTTAACTACAATACAAGATCAAATAAGTTCTTTCCCATGACAGTGTCATGAACGCTGAAGACAGATAACTTATACATACGAAATTACTGATTATTATTCCGATATTTCACAATATTTACATTTTTAACTTTACATATTCTACTTACGATTTCGCGGCAGCTAATCCAACGGTTTGGTAGCAACTGACAATTCGAGTTGAGTAATTACAATCCTGGTTATCAGCGAAATTAATTTTTCATGGCCAGTCCTGATAAATTTATTTAAAGAAATAAATATTTCGTGGGTGATTTTGACAACATTTAAAAAATCCTACAAATTACTGAGGGAGAAGAATCCGACATGACTTCAAATAATTAAGAAATAATCGCCATGTCCATGCATACATGCATGCATCCACACTATTTTCATAAAAGAAATTTTGCGAAGCAGTAAGTACATTTTTAAAAATAATTTAAAAGATTTATGCTTTACTACATTCTTTCATAAATTTACTTACGTTTTTGATTTATCATAATTTTTTTAAATGAATTAACTGAGCTTGCTTTTTACGGTATGAAGTTCTGGGAATCACAGCGTTTATTTATTTATTTTTGCTAGCAATCAGTAAAAGAAAATTCAGAAAGATAATGAGGCAACATTTCGCATATCCGGAAATTCCGGACTTGAAAAGACAAAAAATCCACGATTCCGGCATTTAAGGAATCCCCCATGAATATTTTGAACTTGCTTCTGAGTAAATGAAACGTAAACATGAATATATACGTATGTTATGTAGACATTTAGGCACGTTACTCCAACATTATGTACACACATGCAAGTACGTCATGTACGCATTTAAGTTCTTCCGGAATTCAGTCTATATGTGAACCGGAATCCCTGCTGAATATTTTGAACTTACTTCTTCGTAATTAAAATGCAAGCATATATATTTATATAATATGCGTATGTTATGGACACATTTACGGACGTTACATACACACATATACGTTAACACACGTATATGTACACAATTAAAACTCTTAGACCTTAACTTCACTCACAGCTACCACTATTAGTAGTTAAGTTATACACAACAAAGCAGTTGTTAATCTGTGGTGTCTCTCATAACCATATTCGATTATGTAAATACAGAAAGAAAATAATCATAACGCTTACCTCTTATAAATGAAAGAATGAAATCAATCAGAAATTTCACTTTCCATCTACCGCTCAAACGGTTTAAATGGCTTGAAAATGAACTTGACTAGAAAAGATACTTAGGTCTTGACAGACAGTCTCAAGCACAACGGATTATGGGTAGTGCCGAAAATTAATAGACATTTAACAAACTGCAACCATACGAAAATAATCGAAATTTCTTTATTCATCACCCCTTTTTTGGTCGAATAGATCCGTCTTGGAACCGTTAGTTGATTCGTTGCTTCTTATTACTCATATAGACACCAGTTTCCGGTCTGAATGTTCGCACTTGAATTTAATCAAAAAAAATAAATTCATTATTTTCGGCGGGAGGAGGGTCTTCAAGAACAAAATTATTATTTCTGAACGTTTTTAGACGGGTTTCTTTAAAAAAATTTATGAAATATTTTTAATTTTTAACTGCAATTTCATCGTGATTAAAATACAATAATGGAACTGTTGAAGGAAATGAAAATCGTCCGTACTAAGAGATTGAATAGTAAAGAAATTTAAGAAAATTTTAGTTAGGTTTTAAATCAATTCCGTTTATTAAATATCTTATTATTATGAATAGTTTTTTAATAAAGTAATATTTTTTCCTTTTTTTTTTGACTGTTTTATAGTGTAGAGGTCCGCTCATCCGGACTAGATGGGACCGAACCCTGTCCGGATCACCGAAAGTCGGGATTAAACGGAATTTGCCTTAAAATGCACGTAATACAAGTTGCAGATGGGTAAAACTATAAAAATCAATGTATTTTTTTATAAATAGTCTTAGATAGAATAGAATAGAAGTCTTAAAATCAGATAGAAAGAATTAGCCTATTTATTCTTAAAAATAAAGAATATTATAAAGAGGTAGGAGTTAAATATTTGTTCTTGGAACAAGAATATTCCTAATAAGAACTTGAATATTCTATATTAAAACGAACTAGAACTATATGTGCGAATTTAGATGAAAAATTGATTCCAAGATTTCGCGATAATTATAATACTGAATTAAGGGATGAATTAAAGACTAAAAACTAGAAAATAATAAATATAAAACATATTTTTTAAAAAAAAATACGCTTCTATCAGTGTACTAGAAGGTAAAAATATTTTTTGTCAAAATTCTGGTGATTAAATTAAATTTCGTAAAAGTGTGAAGCCCTAAAAACAATACGAGAAGAAAAGCAAGCCGCAGCTAATATCATAAGACATCCCCATCGTAGACCCAACCATCTATTATAGAAAAATGTAAATATATTTTGCCATTCGTTTTTAAGTAACAAATGACATTTTAATTTTGGAGCTTAATTTCGCATTGAGGTAAAATAAACAAAAAAAAATGGAGTTGCTATACTTTTAAACCTAAATAATTTTTTTCATGCACATACATCGATCTGTTGCAATTCATCGAGGAAATGAGGTGTAAAGATTATGTTGAGAGTTAGGAACTGAAAATTGCATATTGAAGTAATTTCATATATGTTTGTCAATCTTGGAGGGAACGTGCCACAGGAAATTATGGACGGATTTTGATAAAATAAACTTTATTGCACTTAAGAAGATCAGCACTTAGCAGCTAATGCTAAAATAAACAGATAAAAAGAAATTTAAATTTTTAAGTTTTTCAAAAAATAATCGATTTTTGTCAATTTTTACGATTTTCAAGGCGGATTTTTTATGGAATATATGAAATCATATCCTTAATTTTTTTCTCGTTTAACTTCTCATCTATTATCAACTTTTTTGCGGTATAGCGACATGAAAAAAAAATTCGGCATACCCTATTCTATATGTTCCTCACACTTTTGCGATTTTGACATCCAAATTCTACTTTTAATACCCTAATTTAATTTTTGTTGTTTTAATTTGTAAGATTATTGGTAGAAACAAATTTACTTTTTCTATCATTATAAAACAATTTCTTCCAAAGAGACGTGACAAAGAATGAATACCAATCCAGGCTTCATGATTGCACTATATTCAAGTTGCACTAACTACTGAAAGATAATCTTACATAAATGTTTCTTGGCAGCGATTATTCACATCCGAATCATCATACATCTTAGTCATCGCGCGATGATTCTATTATGAATGAATTAATTATTAAAATTGATCCTGATATGAATACTTTAGAAAAGAAAATCGATCGTGATCAGAATGACTTTCTCGTGAGAATTAGTTGCATAGTAAAAAAATCAGCATAATTTTAAGATATTCAAGATACGTTCTCGTTAAGTTATGGCGAATAACTTCGTGTTGAGATATGTACACAATAAAATGATATATCATCCCCCTATATATTTTAGAATACTTCCAAACTTCATAAATTTTAAGAAGAGCCAAGAAAATAAAACAAAAATTGTAAGGTTTCGAGGAAAAATTAGAAAAGTAATATTCATAGAGGTTTCGATGTCATTAAACAAAATTCAGAGATTTAATCTCATCTTTCAGATGATCTAGATATTGAGGAGTGGGGCGAGGAGCGTTGCAGATATTACGGAAGGGGATAATAGTCAAAACCGGTCTGTTTGGGGCAGTTCGAAGTCTATGGTTACTTATACATTGACACTGGTGACAGTAGGAACATATATATAAGATATTAATAATATTCAGTGAGTAATTATGGCACTTAATTGTTATAATGCTGGAAAACAAGGTGAATATTTATTGGTATAGTAAAAGTTTAGAGAGAGAATGCTTTAGAAAGCAGTTCTTATTAAATTAAATTAAGATGATATTTTATAAGCTTAGAAGCAAAAATAGCAACAAAAAGAATTTAAAAAATGTTTTCATTAGTGTACTAAAGAATAACAAATATTTTTATGAAAGATAATAGAGGTCAAAACTCAAGCGTAAAAGTGTCAGGCGATGACAATAATACGAAGGAAATAAAGCCACAATGAATATCATAAAAAAGAACTTCTTTATCATTTATTTAGAATTGAAAATATATTATAAATGCGATTAAAATTTTAATTTACTTTTACATCAACACCCCACTCTTTTACTATTTTGTTTTGACTACCATGTTTTTGATGAAAATAATTATTTTCTATTTTTAGTGTACTAATAAAAGCGTGTTCTTGAAACCTGTTTTATTTTCATTGTTTTCTACTGAACAGAGTTTAAACTAGAGCAAAGAATGGGACAATCAGGACATTTAACTGAAATACTGGACATCTTCTGAACCCAGGACAAACAATCAAAAATAGGACTATACTATGCAACTAGTTTCATATCATGATACTTCCATCAAAATGCTCTAACAAACACTTGGGCAATTTTATTTTGGCTGGTTTAATATTAAGCCCCTTCTCACTTAAAATATATACCAACAACCAAATGATTGTTAGTTTTTATTAATTGCTCAGCAAAACTGTTTTATCATCTTTCCCAGACTTTGAATATGTGGTGTATTTCATTTAAGCACATAAAAGTAAAAACACTGAAGCGACCAAAGCCAAATAGCCATAAATGAGTGAAACCATGTATCAGCACTGATGTAAAAATCATATGGAAAAAATTAATGAAATGTCTTAAATGGAATATTTGAATCAAGTATGTGGAAAACCTCTATAGCTGATGTAAAATATTTTGATTAAATTAATTCCTGAACTACCCATGAGTGTTCAAAATTCGCAAAACTTTTATATTTTATGTACGGGAGCTCGTCTAAAAGAAGAGGAAAAAAGAAGCTATTTGCTCCTTTTCAAGTGAAAATTCTGAAAAAAAAATATTCGCCGAAAATAATTACAAAAAAGGGGAGAAAATCACAACTTTCATTCATAAGAAAAACAAATTACGTGCAAAAAAATAAATGGGTATGTGTCATCAATTTAAATTATACTTTTGAGAGTGGTAAAATTGCATAAAAAATTAATTCGCATGCCCTTTACAACCTTCAGTGAACAACCACAAGGGAAACTTTTAGCAAAATCAAATATTTTCCTCACCGTACATACAAAACGAAATACGGAAGAAAAAAAAAAGCGAAGAAAAACTGAGAAATTACGACTCTCACTTTTTCAACATTTTGCGTAATCAGACCAATGCAAACACAAAAGAAAGGAACCCAGTCAATAAAAAAATATATATATACTCGAAAAAAACAAAATTACTTTTTTCACAGATTTCGCAATCTAACTCAATAAGAAAGGTGCGGTGGAATATATTTTATTAAATAAGAAAAAATCGATTCGATGAGTCAAGAATAGGCTCATCTTTTTTTTTTCTTTGTTCCTTTTTGCATTCATTTCCTGTAATACGCGTCAGAAAATGACTGAAAAGACGAGTGATAGAATTGGGTTTTAAGTTATCGTAGCTGGCCTCGATCCAATCCTTTCTTGTTTTTTCTCTTCCTTTCTTTTTTTTACTCGATAAATGACCAGAAAGTCAGAAATTTTGAAGTGTCTTATGAATCATAATAGTGAGATGACTTCCCTTAAAAAATATATTTCTCTGCTGTTTGATTTCAGTGATACAGCAATCGTGAAATATAAATGTTAAATAAAATAGTTCTTTTGAAGCGTCGTTTGAATGCTTCCCACAAAAACTTACAATCAAATAGATCCTTTCTTGTTTTTTTTTTCTTTTTTTTACTCGATAAATGACCAGAAAGTCAGAAAATTTTGAAGTGTCTTATGAATCATAATAGTGGGATGACTTCCCTTTAAAAAAAACTCTGTTGTTTGATTTCAGAAATACAGCAATCGCAAAATATAAATGTTAAATAAAGTCGTCGTTCTTTTGAATGTTTCCCACAAAAAGTTACAATCAAATAGGGAAGAATGGGAAAGAAATTTCCTTATCTTCTGATAAGAGCTTCGGAAAAAGCTCAATTATTTTAAAAAGAACTTTCTTACTGAAAAAAATATTCTTTTCAAGAAAGCGAATTAAGTCAATAGATGTTTTCTATCCGAATGGAGTTGAAAAACGACACCGGTCATATGAAAATAAGCAAAGATGTACAATACTATATATTCACGAATATTGTTAACAGGTATCAACTTTATGTTCTTTTAGATTCATTGTTTACAAAAACTGTTGAAAAATATTTTTGAAACTTGTTTACAAAAATTGTTTGCTATTTACATAAGACCTTTAAAAACATGTTTATAAAATTATGCGGGAAAGACTACAGAATGTTTCACGGTAAGCTGCTTGAGTTAAATTTTGTAACTCTAATAATTCAATAAACAGCATTGAAGCAAAATTTCTGAAAATATTTTTCAAAGAATAATTATAAAAGAATCAATTTGAAAATATCACAATATTAGTGTGTATAATATATACTTTTTCCCGGAATAGTAGTATCAAACATATATAATTGTGATCAACACTGTTAAAACAGATTGGAATGCTAAATAAAAAAAATTATATAGTTTACATATTATTAAATTCTAAAATCTCTTTCACATACTTTTTCATTATTCTTTGTGTTATGTATAATTTTCTAATCTAAACCCAGAAATTCAGCATTTGAATGCCTTAATTTTAATACTTTCTTGTCTGGTGCTTTGAATAATTTCTTATCCTTATTATGAATTTAGTTTTACACCCATCCAGACTTTAGATGTAAAACTCATGGCAAGCAATAACGTTGTGGTTTTTTCCACGCCTTTTGCTTTCATTGTAGACAGCATGGGTTCATAGAGAGTGTGTGCATACTTTTCCAAGCTTGAATTATATGTTCTTAGAAAAAAGTATATTGAAGAAAAGGCCTGAATGTAAAGAAAACTATTGAAAATAAAGTTTAGAATGTCCCGATCATGATTTATCTCACAAATTTGCCAGAAACTTTGCATAATTCATTCCATAAGGCAAAAAGTGGTGCACGCATTGTGTAATAAACTGTTGAAAACGCTGAACTGTTAGACTAACATTATTCCACCTCTGCATTTAGCATTCCCTGATAGTTTCTGAAAAAAATTGATCAAAACTATTGTCCTATAAATTTTTCTCAGTCTCTTGACATTTTTGACACAGAGTATTAAAAATGTTGAAGCATGCATTCTAAAAGTATCTTCACTTGAAAAATTCCAATGCTTCGAGTAGATTTCAAAACTTTTTCTTCTATTCAACAGAGACATAATCTCATCATCAAAAGTTCATTCTCTAAGTGCATGGATCAGCTTGGTAAATATTTTAACATTTACCCGTTAAATACCTCTTAGTTTAAATGTTTAAAAAATGTTTGTTAATTATCTAGAAAAATAATTTCCACTCCAACCGACGTTATATGGATCTTTATTTTGCTCTAAGGCAAAATCTTATGCAAACACTTAAGTGGTTCTAACTTAAAAGCTTTTGGAATTAAACGCGATTCATTCCCAATAACTGGATTTACGGCTTTTCTCCAAGAAGAAAAATAACGTTCCCCAATGACCAGAAAGTGATGCTAGCACATTAAGGACAAAAAACGGCAGCTAACGAATGAATCTTGCGAAAAAGACACATGTATCTTCTAAGCTTGTCCTAAGTCGATTTTCGTAGGATGAGATGGATTTGAGTGCGACAAGTTCAACTTTTCTCAAGGGTCCCAGCTATAAAAAATGGATAGTTAATGGCTGATTAGGTACTCACTCATAGAGAGAAAAAAATAGAAAGGAAAAGAAAAATCAACAAAAAATGAAGGAAGATACTGAGGAAGAACAAAAAAGAAAATGATATCAAATGTGTTTATTATTTCTGAATAAATGCATTTTGTTGGGGAAAATTTCAAAATAAAAAGAGAAAAAAGATGGAAAGCCTATCAAAATCATCAGAAATGTTACATTTTGTGCTGCTCGTGATAAATTATGCTGCACATGAAAATAGCATAGTCAATATGCATCATTATTTGTGATCACAAAAAACGTCTATTTTAAAACGTTTAAACAATTATGAAAAGTAAAACTGCCTTCTTTTGAAATTAAAGCTGTTGAAATTAGACTTAGCACTTAAGCTAAAGAAAACTGAAACAAATGTGTTAACCCTTTATTTCCCGACGGTACTTAAAAGTACTACTTTAATTACACTTATATCTTCGCAATTTGGCCGTTTTTCCAGACAGTATTGACATGAACACTAGCCATGAACTCTGCCATCTACTGCTAGTTCCGCCCAGCTAGCAGTAGATGGCAGATGAAGACAAAAATTATTTTTTTAAAATTATTAATCAAATTAATTTAATTATTTTATTTAATAAAAAAAGTTGTTTCATCTTTCTTGGGGTTATTCTGCATTAAAACGTATCTAATGATGCCAAGATAAAATTGAAAAGTTGCTGGTAAGATAATTCGGTAAATTAAGGGTAAATATATTTTGACGAGTTAAACACTGTGAAGAAATTTTTGACATTGTTCAAAAGTTTTTAAATTTTTGAAGGTTTTTATACACTTTTATCTTACTTGACATGCTTAATACTTGTAAAGATGGAATATCGTAATCGATTTTTCGTAATCGAACTCACTTCCCAATGAGGTAGAGCTTTGAAATTGTGTATACTTGCGCGCGCTCTCGATGACAACAAATTGTTTTAATATTTTCATAACTTTATTATAAATTAATAGAATAATTTTAATTACACTTTTATTTCTTGTGATAGGCATTATCTGGTAGTGAATTTGAGAAAAAAATTATTTACAAGATTCCATAATAATTATAATAATGAATTATAAGATATAATATGGACTAAAAAGCAGCAAATAATTTTTTATAAAATAAATTTCTACCTATTTGTACACGATTAAATTGTACTTTAAAAACCATTTTAATTAAATTTATTATATATATATTTTTAAATTATATACTTATAATATCTCTTATTGCATCAAAACCACAGTCTTTAACAGTAATGTCATTATGTTACAGCCGCATATATATGAAATATCGTCAATATCGTTTTCAGTATTTGTTCAAGAAGAGTTTACAATGAAAACACTTGATTTAAACAAACGCAATTTAAAGTCAGCAATGGATCTATTCTACATATAACATAAGTACCGCTATAAATGTTGAATAAATATATAATAACTTAAAATTAATTCAAAGTCGTTAGAAAATCTGAAATGAAAGCTGCTATGTGACTTTGTATGACAATTAAAAGAAATTCAACTCAAAACATTAAAAAAGCCTTTTTATCGCAAATTGGAAATAAATTTTACAAGAATGGGAAGTTCTATGGATGTGATACAGATATTGGTGAATTTAATATAGCTAAATCAGTAATCAGAATTTGTGTAAAAAACATTACACTATTTATCGCTTATTTGCATATTTTATTCAAACATATTTTATTTACTTTTTTCCCTTATTCTTATGCTAAAAATAACTTTCGATTTCGAGAAAATAATTAAGAGTGAAAGCTTTTAAACGAAATAAAAAGAACTCGTTGAAAGATATGAAGAAAATTTATTAAAAATGTAAAGAACTTTTACAAAAACTCAACTAGGATATATTTTGTTCTTTTTGTAGCAGTAGACATTTCAAATCAAATATAATCCATCTTGAAATGATGAAATGGGTATGTCTCAAAAATAAATCGCAACACTTTTAGAAATTTAAGACTTTCAACAAAATTAAAACTATTTTTTAGAAATTTAAGACTTTCAACAAAATCAAAACTATTTTTTAGAAATTTACGACTTCTTTCAGGAAACAACGAAAGACAATACAATATCTTCTAATTTCAGCTCAAATGATATTGTAGCTACTTTCGATGTTTTAAAATATATTAAACTTAGAAAAGTATTGCATTTAGATCTTATCATTTCATTTTAACTTTAAAATTGTATAATAATCAAATACTACTATGAATTCTCTTACCCGGGCAGTGCTGTATCCTTTGAGGCATTTATTCATTCATCAACAGCATCTAATACATGAAATCACAATCCCTTCATACAAAACATTTCAACGCAACTGTGCAATACAATATTCTATTAAACTCTTCTGGTCTCATAATATGATTTTCTAGTACTATATGATTCAGTATTTATCGTATATTTCTCAAACGTCATTTTTTCCTTTAATTATCAACAACTATTCCAGAAATCTATTGAACTGTAATTTTTCATATCTGTCTACAAACACTTAAGCTATGTATTAAAGAATTTCACTCATATTTTAAATAAAGCAATAATAGATTTCTATTCATATTCACATTTTCAATAATCTTTTCACACATTAGACTTTTCACACATGTTTACAAACCGTTGATCGAATGAAGCTGCGAAAGAATTTCATTCATGTTCCATAAATGAAATTTTGAAATAATTTTAGCATCGTCTAAGAATAAGGAAACACCACAGAAATCCGTCAATTTCCAGACTTTTTGAATCATAATATTAGTTCAGTTTATTCCTTCAAAAGACTCCGCAAACCAGTATGGCTTAGAGAATTTTCAAATACTTCTAGAAAACATATTTCCACTTGCTTTTAAAATGGTAAAGTTGATAAACACAATTAAACGCCGTTCGGTTCATAAACTGCAAGGTCCGTGTTTCACTGATGGCAAAAAGAAAAATCTGCTCTGAACAGCTGATATTTCTTCGAAAAAATATCTATACACAAAGGAGAACAAAGGCTTAGTAGCAGACAGAGTACGTGCAATACAATTTCATTCATGTTTTATAAATGACATTTTGAAGTATTACCAAAATAGAGAAATCCGTCAATTTTCAGACTTTTTCACTAATGATTGTTCATTTCTTCATACGACTTCAGAAACCAGTATGGCATAAAGAATTTCCAAATTCTAACAGAATACTGCTTTTAAAATGGCAAAGACGATAAATACTTTTTTGCAAGTCTCGATTTAGTTTCAACTCGCTTGAAGACTATTTTCTTCGGAGAAAAAACGTCAGCTTATCAGTTAAACGCCATTCGGGTCATAAACTGAAAGGTCCGTGTTTCTGTGATGACAAAAAGAAAAATCTGGTCTGAACAGCCCGATAGTTCCTCGAAAAAATATCTATACACAAAGGAGAACAAAGGCTTAGGAGCGGAGTACATGACAGCTAAAATATATATAAAATTTTGTGGGGGGAAGCTGTCAGACCACGTGATAAGTTAACGAAAAATCGATCGCTTTGACGAAACTCAAACGTTCAGTGAACATAAACGATTAGTCAAAATTCACAATACCGTGTGAGAACATCATAGCCACGCTTCTATGATTTTGGAGCTGCTTTTAGCTCTGGACCACTAAACGCTTCATATAATCAAAACTATTTCAGCTCAAAAAATATTTCATTCTGTTCCGAATTGAGATTCTATTTTTCCCGTTAATTAATTTTTAGTTAATTACAGTTTTCCAATATTCTCTAAAAACTTCTAGGCAAAGGGGAAATGATTGATGGCTTGCTGCGTTATCGGAATTTAAAATTTGATTTATATTCTTCATTAGGAACTAGACAAAATCTCCCCCCCCCTCTCATTCCTCAAGAACCGCAAGTTAATTAACTACTACATTTAACTTCCACATTCCTTTCGTGAAATAACTGCCAAATAACTTCGCACGTTGTGTAAATAATTTTGCTGTTTGAAACTAGTCTATCTAGAAAAAGTATGCACAATATGCAACAAACGTTTATTGTGGAAATAAATAACATCGAAAGATTGATCGGTTTTTCTTCTGCAGTGCTGAAACTTTTCAATGAGTTTAGTTTAGTTAGATTAACAACCCAGTTTGAAGCCACGCCAGGGCTGTTCATTTTCATAGGACGGACCTCGTCATCATAGATCGTGGTCAGATGACGAGGGAAAATGCCTGAGTTGACAACCCCCTCTGAACTTCCACACCACACCTGCGGGAGTGCGCTCGATCCTCGATGCATTTGGCATGCACTAGTAAGTAAACATGGGGAATTTTCCGTAGAATCGGGTCTCGAGCCCTCCACCCTGCGGTCACCAAGCTGATACTCTGCCGCCAGGCCACAAAGACCCAAAATTCGTTAGAGAGATAAGTAAAATCGCAAAAGTGTCGGGCTTTTCTTTTCCAGTACTGAAACACTTCTATCATTGTTGGTTTAGTTTAATTTAGTTTGATTGATGTTCATTTTGAAGCTACATGAAGGCACTTCCCTCTCCAAACTTCCACACCATTCCAATCGGAGGATGGTTGGCCCTCGAGGATTTACGTGTACTAGGTTCGTATACACAGTAGACCTGCGGTGGCATCGGTTTAGAATCCGCGACCACCAAGTCGAGACTGTCACGAGGCTACTGCGGCCCAACAATTATTATAGAGATAAATAATATCGCAAGATTGTCTGCATTTTTTTCCGGTACTGAAATTTCCCACGAGCGCAGTAAATGTATTTTAATGTGAGATGTTAAGGTATAAGATAGATTTGATAGATTATGTCCCTCTTCGAAACTAAGAGAAAGTTACTGGGGACGGACTACATAATTCTGAAGAGTGGTCAGATAACCATGACGACACTTGAGGCGGCACCCTATCTCTAAGTTTCTACGTCACACCCACGTGAGAATGTTTAACCACCGGCAGATTTGGCAAGCACTACGGACATATATACGGTGTGGTTCTGTATAATTACTGTGACTCTCAGTTAACACAGAAATAGTGGTGGTGGTGATGCTGATCCTACTTGGTGTAGCATATCAAGCCAAGGACTCATGGTAAAGTAGAAGTGTGTCTTCTTCTGTAGGTCAAAGCAACCTTGAAGTGTCTAGACAGCACTTGAGGTAGAAGTCTGACTTAGCTCCAATATATAGGAGTGGGTTGCTTTCCTGGAGGACATAAGGGCAAACTAATCCACAATTGTTGTGTTTTATTTGGGACAAAACCTACAGTAGCCAGCAAGACTGCAGCGAGCATTTCGTTGCTAAAGTGCACATCGATTCACCAGTTTTTGAAATTATGTTGGTAAAGAACACGACCAAAAGAAAGAACCCATAACATTCTTCCTTCAGTTCATTTTTCTCAGTCATGCAATGTCTTAACACATTAGGGCACAGGAGGGCTCATACAAATAGTTCTTGTAATAGCGGGTCAAAATGACACTATATGCTTTGTTGTGTTCACATGAAGAAACTAAGAAACAAAATAAGTTTAGTTTAGTTATACTTTTGAAGAAACACGTGAGACAGTTTGGGACGGATCTCAAGATTCCGAGTCGTGGTCAAATAACAAGAAGGCCGCCTGCCCCCCCCCCCCCCCCCCCCATTCCAATATTCCGTGCCCCGCCATCGGGAGGACATTTGACCCCGACGGATTTAATGTGCCTCAGGCACACTTACATGCCGCTTCCTACCCGGGGGACACCAGGAGTGCGTGGATGAGAAGCCGCCGGATAAGTAAGCGGGTTCTCGCTTTTACTGGGGATATAGTAATGCTGGCGGTCGAGTTGCTCCCCCATCAGTGATAGTACGCACTTTCTTCGGGAGGGGTCGGGCCGTGGCCGGTGGTGGCTACTAGGACTCCGGCCTCAATACTCGAACTATTGCAGCGACTGTCATAAAATGTCCCCGAGTGCCAAGGCAGGATTGGGGTGACTTTGTTAAAGCTGCATGACGCTTCTTCGGCGTAATCGTGACTCGAAAATAGAACCCTCTGGCCCTAAAATCCAGACCTTACCATTTGGACTCCGTAGCCAGAAATTTATAAAGTATTATTGTCATTCTGACATCTTTTTATCTTTCCCTTTAACCATACTAGAAGAAAAAATTTTAAAGGTATTTTTTTAAATATTGATTAAAAGATGGATTCTTTAACAGAAAGACATAGTTGATTTAGAAGATTTAGTTCCAGAATTGCGTATAATTTTTTATCTGTTTCTTCTAAGAATTTAGATTAAATAATACAACTGTGTATCCTAAATTTTACTAAGACCTCCTTCTTCCTTAAGCCAATTGGAAATAATATGCTCAAAAATTTAAAAACTGTGTGGTTTGTTTAAATATGAAACTTTTTCACAAAGTTGTAGACTTTAACTACAAACCTATTGTTCGTCACAAAGCAAAGCATAATATTGTTTATATATTAAACATTAGAATTTCTAAATTATTCGGAAAATTAAATTTTATTTTATAGGGAAATACGCTTTTTAATCGTAGCTGAAAAAAATAGTAGCAAGACCGATCCCCCAAAATGCGATCAATAGTATCAACGCCACGGCATTTACAGACGACATCTTATGGAAATTGGATATAACAACATTAAATAGATTTGAAAAATTATATCAAACAGCATATTTACATAATAACCAAAATCCCAAAAAGATATAACAAAATGCATTTACTTTTTCTCTGAATATATATATATATATACTGATGCTCAATAAAGCTCGACATCTATGGCTGTGATAATCAAAGAATAAGAATTTGCCGCAGACTTGTATAACAGAAGTGTCATTTCTGATTAATTGCATTGACTAAGCCCTGCATGAATTATCGTTACCGCTGACAGATATGATTGCTTTCCGGCACTAATGTGTTGATTAAGTTTGGTCATCTTTCGTATATTTTAAGTAAAGATAGAGTTAAAAAGATTTACAGACCCGTTTCTTAATATCTCTTAATGCATGCATAAATATGGATCCACATTGGAGCCTATCTTTTCTCCTTCGCCATTTTTTTAAAAAATCGATGAATTCAAGTAAAATTACTGCATCGATTGATTTGTTTTTATGATAAGCCTTTTAATTAGAGTTAATTTACTAACCTCACGTTGCATCAGAAATATCTTAAATATCTTTAAGTATTCAGTGATAATAAATGAAGGTGCTTAATGTTAATTAAGTTGAAATGGTTGTGTTAATAATATGAAATTTTATATTGTATGTTATTTCGACATTAATATATTCAACATGGACATTCTAGAATTATGTTCGAAATTCTGTAAATGCTGGTTATAAAGTAAAAAAGGCTTTTGCTTGTTATTTACGATTAATTTTAAAATGAAATAAAGCGACCGATAAAGTTTTTAATACATTGAATTTATAAAATATAATCATAAATAACATGAACTGGCATTTATATGATAGTTTCGAAAAAAAATTGGATTATCCACGTAACATGTTCACTAACAAGTTAAAAATAATAGATCATATTACAATTTACAGTTCCCGCTGATGTGGTATGAAAATTTGTCGAGGGGGGAGACTTAGGTGTCGTCCTTCTTATCTGACCACGGTTCAAAATTAAGAGATCCGCCCCAAAATAGCTTACTAGTTGCTTCAAAACGGAGCGTTAATATAACTAAGCCAAACTAAAATTTACGGTAATTAATCGAGATATATTTTCATTAACTTCTTTAAAAGATAAGCAGTGGAGTCAATTTGTGTGATGTTACAGTCGCATGACAATCGTAACAGATCGTGTCATCTTACTGTACGATGTCAAATGCTTCGTTGTAATGCCACATCATTTTTTCCTCTCCCTGCAAGATGCGCAATGGGCTCCAAAATTAAACTGCTGCGGCTCATTCGACGGGCATCCGTGTACGTGAATTGTTTTCATTAAAAATATTTCAAACTATTAAGAAAATTTCGAAGTAATGATCATCTGCCATTTTACATAAAAATTATTTTCAAAATATTTAATTATTTCATTTATCCTATTTTTCTAGATCATCCGCTATTTTACTTATTATAAACTAAAGAACCCTGGACATATTTGCAAGCATATAAATATTTTGGGCCATTTTATTTTATTACAGTAGCACAAGTTAAGGGACAACTTTTGCGTAAATCTATTCCTACATGCATTATTGTTTGAGAAATTATTTAAAAAGAATATTGTCTAACTTCTAGGGAAAAGATGAACCTTTCAGAGTCCATTAGTGATTCTGGGATTTTCTTATTTTTACCTCAGGAACTTCTTCGATCTCGAGAATTTTGCTAAAATACTTCATCTCGTTCCTAAGTCAGTAATACAGTCATTAGGTTTGAAAAAGTTCCATAACGTATGAAAAATTCTAAAAGATAGAGAAAATAAAAAAGAAATAATCGGCTTACAGAATAATTCACTTATCAGCAGAATATAGAGTTAAATAACCATTAATTAAATTACTGATAACTGTGCTCAACGAATCGGCTCCTTTTATTACTATAATTAAACGTCCCAAGTTAACCCTAACTGAATTAACTAACAAGCATTTACAGAGTTCCTCTAATGCGATTATATTACAAATGCCCTCAAATTCTCTCATAAATTACTGAAATGAACCAAATGACATCGTAGAATTGAGCTTCTGTAGTAGGATAGAAGCTTTCTGACAATGATAAGTTACGCGTTCACTTATGATACGGCGCATGCATTGTAGATGACATTTATGGATAGACCTAATATATTTCTTAAATGCCACACAATGAAAACGATAGGGTGGAAATGACGTAAAAAGCTAAATCATTATTTCGACTTCAAAGAAATGCGCAAAATCTTTAGTGATAATACTGAAATATTTCGCGGCCATAAGTATGAAATAAATTTACAAACTGTTCGAGCTCCAAAAACTTCTTTTAACTTACGATGGTCGTCGGTTTGTTGTTGGAGCTATAATGATCATGAATATGGTGAATAGACAGGATCGCGGTAGCATTTAAAAAATTGTACTTAAAATTCTAAAATATCTATGAAAATCTCACGGGGGGAAAAGTACGTGCAAGTACATTAAAAGAGGTTTAAAGTTAGCAGTATAAAAATGATAAAGTGTGGAAGAGAAAGCAACTGATAAGGGTTTTCTAAACAGGAGTCTTAAGCTAAAAAGCAATCAATGTTAGAGGTTGAAAAGGACTTTTTAACTCCCGAACTTCTCAGAGATTGCAGCTATAGGAAACTTAGAGTACAGAAATTTTTCATTATGATGAGGCAATAATTCTCATAATTTCAATTATCTTTCTATATTCAATAGCAAGGGAATTATGGGGAAGTTAAAGTTTCATCCCTTTGAGCTGGATGGCCCCTATACGAACTCAGCCGAGACATTCACTCTCCTTATAACAACTCTCTCGCCGGTTCAGATCCAATAAAAATTACTCAAATTATCTTGTTAATACTCTTTACCAATGTTATCTTAATATACATATAAACGAGAAGTGGTTTGGGGTGCTAAGAACCGTGATCGGAGAAACTGCGCAGAAATTTTTCCGAAGTAGTGTCATGAGAACCATTGCAAAAAGCAGTCTTCCTATTAAGGAATTTACATAAAACGGCATGCGTCTAGTATTGATTAACCCTTTGAGGGTGGATACACGCTCAACGCTTCCAAGCAGCTAGCTAGCCCGTGTGATAGTCGTCCTCCAAGGGTTAAGAAATTCTTTCAGTCTAAAACCCAGTTTTATTAAATACAAGTACAATAAGCAATTAAGAGTAAGAAATGCATATTTTCACCTTCCTTTTTTTAAAAAAAAATCCTGAATTGAACAAAATTATTTGTTCTTAAAATTCACCTGTTTCTTTCAAATAAAACCTTATTAGATAAATGATAAAACAAACATTATCTTCATTTAAAAATTCTAATTTCTAGAAATGAATAAAGAACTTCCTTCTATATTATTGTACTTCAGTGAATTCTATTTAAGTATGAAAATAGTGTGCCACATGTTTCACAGCGAAATTCTGTATTGTCAAGGAATTAAATAAATGAATAAGAATAAAGTAAGAATCTAATAAAAGGCTGGATCGATGCGGATTTAAATAAATAAATATTTTTTGAGAAAAGAAGAGCAGGTAGTAATGATAAAAATATCAGAAGGCTTATGTAAAAGTGTAAAAAAAATTAACCCATAAATCCAGTTTATCCACAGAAGATGAAAAAAAAATTTAAGAAAGCGACCTAAACAAAACCAAGAGAAATATATGCTCACATTCAAATAAAAGAAACATACATTTTAAAGATACTTAATGAACTATATTTTACTTAACTGAATGTAGTATTTTCGATGAAATAAAGATTCATTCTGTTTCCTTTAAATTAATTTCATCTGTATTTGTAATATACATGATTGAAAAATAAACCCCGATAATCGCACTTTGTTGGTTCTTTTGTATATGTGAAGTCCAGATTTAACAAAGTTATTTCACTTCCTTCCGAGCATTTTGAGGATAAAAATTATCCCTTCACCGAAAACTTTAACTATAACTAACCAATAAATATAGAAAATCTTCGCTTAACCCATTATCTGCCATTGTCCCTTCTTTGGGACGCTTTTTTTCACTTAAAGATTGCACTTTCTAGCTTTGATTGTTGCATCTGAATATTGATCTGACTATTATAAAAGGCACAAATCCAATAAAAATCCTTTTTCAAATTGAAAAGATAATTAATTCTAATTAAAAGTTAATTAATCAGTTTAATTAAAAAATTATAAATAACTTTTTCTTTCATATTTCATTCATGTTATCATGTCAATGTAATTTTTTTTGAAAAAGTGAAATAATAGAGTTTTGGCAGATAATGGGTTAACAAGCAGAACCATATATCTCACTTTTCCAAATTTTAAAAGAGGATGAAAAAACTATTTTTCTCAACCAATAATGAATATGACGGATTTTTTTTTATCACATCTTGAGTAGGGATGACAAAAACCTACTGGTTTAAACAGAAAGCCGTTTTTTCTTGTTTTGGTTAACCTATTTTTCTTCTGTTACTTTTTTGTCCCAGTTATAGCCGATTATTTATTTTAAATCCAATAACCGGGTAAAAAACCGACAAAATAAGCTATCAGAAGATAGGCTCGGTTTTAAGTTCGAGTTATGAAGTCTTAGGCCAATCAACGGCCACCGCTTACTCGAGACGGACATTGAAATGGTCTAAAATAGTCATAGTCAAGGTTTCATAACTCTATTAGTTTTGGTCGCAGAAGAGTGAAACATTGTGTGTAAAATTTTACTGTGCCAAAAATAATGGAATGGGGGAATGTATAAAAATTTAGACATAGCTATTTTTTATTATTATATATATAGACGCAAACAACACAAAATGCGATTATTTATGTCTGTACTCTCTAATTTCTTTTTTTATCTGTGTACATTACTTAATACAATTCTTAAAATTTTGTCTACAATACTTACTTATTGTATTTATTTCTCATTTATTATTATTACTTATTGTATTAATTACTTATTTACAATCATTACTTATTACATTAATTACTTATTTGTCGATATTACTTATTACATTAATTACTTATTTACTGATATTACTTATTGTATTGATACTTACTTATTGTATATTATTATTTATGAAAAATTTTGTCTACAAACTTTGTTTCTTTTTTTAAAAAAAATCAAAAATCGGTTATTTTGAGCGGTTTTAACCGCCCGGTTAAACCGGAGGTGAAACACATCGGCATAACCGAAAACTGGATGTTTTTACAATAACCGCCATCCCTACATCTGAGGCAGATGCACGGTCTTATATTCATATCAGATGCGAAAAAAAACACCGCCATATTCGTTATTAGTTGCAACAAAATTAGTTTTTTTCATCCTCTTTTAAAATTTGGAAGATTTAGATAGGTGGTGTTGTTAAGAGACGTAGTGCTTTAACATTTTCTTAAGACAGTAATTTCCTACTCTTCAAAAATATGAATAAAAAAAAATATACTTTACCATCAATAACTTATAAAATGTCTCATCTTTCATATAAGGATACTGTGAAAAAGTTTCATTTTTTAACGGTACGGCTGCGAAATAAAAGTAGCCTTTTCTGGTATTTGTTTCAGAGGCATCTGCTATGCACACAATATAATGGAATACACTTATATATAGAAATATACTGTATGTTTTTGTATTTCAGGATGAAATATAATCTGGCCATATAAAAGGTTTCGAGAATAGGAAAAAGTATTAGTGGAAGAGCATTTTTCTTCATACCATTAGACAAAACAGACTTTTTGGCATATAAGATTAACATATGGCTTCCTGTAAGACCATTTTGTCATTTTTTGTAACTTTCCCCTTTTCTCATCACTCATCTTTAAAGGCGAGACCAAGAGCCGAGAAGAAAGTAAATTCGTCCTGCGATTTCTTTCGCATATAAAAAAATGATCTTTAAAAAATGTGCTCAAGCATTTTTAAAGAAGCTATTCCCTTCCAATGAATATTTTGCTTTTGTTTTCTGAATTTAGGCAGATTCGAGATTTCTTTAATCCGTTCAGTTGACAAAGTTTTGGAGCAATATGCAAAAGAAATAAATTTTCAAAAATGTTTTATAGTAAATTAAAAACATAAGTAAAAATACATTTTGAAATTTATAAAAAATGATAAACAGACAACTCAAAAGTGGCTAGAGATCACCACGATCAACTAACTACCTATGAACAATTTGCATGCACTTTGACTCGTTGCATCTCTCACGAACGTAATGTATTTTTGTACTTTCTATTGTAAATTTTTTTATTGCACTTAAAAATATTTTTAAGATCATGTTCCTCAGTTTTGTGTCTAAAACCACTCTTGACATTGGCCCTATTTCAACTCTTTACTCTTTTATTATGAGCTTCATTTTCTTAAAAAAAGATTTGTATCAGAAACACTTTTACACTTTCAGGTTTTAGTTGCTTATTGCTATAAATTATTAGTCATCAGTGAATACCGAAACTCATAAAAGGAAAAATATGCCTCTAACCTTATTATTTTATTTTTAATATACAAAATTACATGTTATATGTCATGTAACATGTGGGATTTTCTCTGAATTTGATAAATATTTTACTTCCATATTTATACAGGTTATAAATGTAAAAATAGTTTTCCATGTTATTTAAATTAATTGTGCAAACATGTGGTAAGGACAGTGAAGAGGTTGAAGAGAATGATTCTGGTTTCTCAACAGAAGAAAGTATGAAGATCTTCCTGGACAGGAACCATGAAGAAGAACAATAATCGGTTGATTTGTCATAAATGAGAATTTTTTTACGAAATTCATTCGCCGCCATTTTAGTAAACTGCACACAGAGTGTATTAAAGAGCATAAGAGCTCTTAACTCGTCAGATATTTCACAGAGTAAGGAAAACGAAGAAAAACATGAAAACGAACTAATTTAAACACATACTATAATATATTTGTGAATACGACTTCAGATATGAATTTCCCATCATTACTGATTAAAAACTTTAGAACTAACAAAGGTTTTAAAAACTAAGTATAAGTTTGCAGCGTGGGTTTCTTAAGTAATGAAGAAAGAAATTGATGTATTTCAGAATTTCAGAAAATTCAGAAAGTTTCATGCACTTGTCAGTCCTAAGTTCCAGTTATAGCGGACTGAAAAGCTCCTAATGCAATTAATTAACCCTTTTGCTCCCGGTGGTCTTACACTGAAACCACTTATTCAAAACAATCCAGCATCACATTTTCATTTCAGCATGTCTACAAATCCGACATGCTGAAATTTTTGTACAGAATTAGCAGAAAGAGCAAACATTGGTAGCTTCGTATATTTTGGCATTTTGTTGACGTGACAATTACAATCTTGATCTTTATGAGGAGTGAAGCTCAATCTTTACAATTGAGAGATTTTCAAATTTCTGTAACGAAAGGATTGATAGCACTGCGAAAATGTGAAAAACGTGAACGAAAAAAGTGAAGGCATCAACACATGTGCAAGAAAATACAAACGTTTTGTTCCATCTTAGATTCTCCAACAAGAGGCAGCGCATATGCTAATATATGCGACATCTTTGCGATGTGGTTTATGCAGTATAAAAATTGAACCCCATTGCAGAAAATGGCAGTGCACAATTTGCGATGTTCGACTCTGTCTGAACGACAAGAAGAACTGCTTTCAACAGTATCAACAAAAATAAATCAAGACGTATAGTCTTAGTGGTATTGCAGTGTAACCAACTTTTTTCTATAATAATAAAAAAATTCAATAAACATTTTGTTGTTTATGTTAATCATTACCAATATAGAAACCATGTAACAAGCGAATAAACTTTTTTACTGACTACTTTTTATTTGGGAGTTAAAGGGTTTACAGTGTTTTCATACCTATTTTATCGAAGTCTGACACAATTTAAGGTTATGTGCTACTTAATGAAATATTTCCCAAGGACGTATATGAACATGCTTCCATTTTTCATCGTGCAATTGGTGTAAATAGTGATGTAAAATATCCGGGTATTTATTTTTAAGGGTAAATACCCAAAATAGGTATTTATTTTTCAATTAACTCTATTCATATAAAATACATACACTAGTGTGAAATATGATATTGCTATATAATATGAATATATGTATAACATATAGTGAGCAAAAGGTAAGGTAAAAAACCTGGAAATGTATGAACATTTTACAACTTTTTTAATTCTATAGGAACTAAAAGAAATTGATCATGAAAAACAAAAGTAATATTATATCTTACATAAAATACGTAGCTTAAATGTCAATCCTTTTTAATTATAATGAGTACATAAATGATGTATTTGCTGTTTTTTTTAAAAAAAAGGTAATTATTTTAACTAAAATAAAAAAAGAACAAGGATGCTGACTTTTTTAAAAAAATGATCAAGAGATGGTAATGGAAACTAAAAAGAAAGATGCAATTGTTTATAATTCTTTTTGGATTAATTATTCAAAGAACCAGACATTGCTGATGAAAAGTTAGCAGGTGTTTCCAGTTCTAACAGTTTTTAAAAGTGGTAGGAAATGCGAACTTCTTATTGCTGAAACAGTTATATTATTTGAAGATGTTACTACACACAACAGACATTTCACAGGTTAAGAGGAGTGCATCTGGATAATGAACATCAATACTTGAATGTTCTTGAAATTCCAAGTTTGATGCAGTTGTAATAGTTGGAATATGTTTAAAGCAATGCATCCATTTCAAAAATCTTTTTCAAACCAACAAAGCTTTTGAGATATTTTTATGTTTTTTTCATGTTTGTAACATTATAGTACTTACAATGAACACTTTTATCCTTCTTAACATTAAAAAAGTGCGAAGCCTGTCATTTTTTTTTTTTTTTACTTTTCATCATAAAATTTACAGCAATATTAATACATGTGAAGTGAGTGACTATTTCTGGCTATGTGAATAAATTAAGAATCAGAAGCTTTACTGGCACTGTCAATATAACATAAACGGTGTTAAAAATTATTATTCCGTTGTAAGGACTTTAAACCAGAAAAAGTAAATTATCCTCCCATCCCGTTTAAGTTCTAGAATATTTTATTCTGAATCCTGATATTAAGTTTCATAAACTATTACTGAATTTCATAAACTATGGATTATATATATATATAAATTTTATATGTTTCATTTTGAATCACCATTCGCGTTTTTTTATGCAAAATACCCAGTTGCTGGGTATTTACCCAGGCTTTGGGTAAATACCCGGGTATATACCCAAATAATATATACCTACACAGTGGGTTTATACCCAAATAATATATACCTACACAGTGGGTATTTACCCAACCCACATCACTAGGTGTAAATATTGTTCATTCATATTTCTAAAAATGTCATTTCTAAATTTGGTTGCTTTTAATACCTTCATTACTTATTTAAGCATATTGTTGCACTTCATTAACATGAAGGAAATGAGAAAGTGAACAAATTCAGAGACAGACCATAAAAAAATTGCCGCCAATTATGAAACATAAATGTTTCATTGCTTTCTATTTCCAAAAAAATAAATGAATGATGTGACGGTTTTGAAATCGTACCAATTACTTGCGACTAAAAGTATGACATTTTATCTTACATTAAGGAGGAACATATTTCCATATATGTTTAATATGATGGTTAAAAATAATTTTGACATTGATTATATTACATTTCTCTCATTTCCATCACTTTTGACTGGGAATAATCTTTACCTTATAATGAAATATTCTGAATAAATAATACAACATTAGTTAAGCTGAAAAGAAAAATATCAAAGCATTAAAAAACTCTAGAAAGAAAAGTTAATGTTTTCAAACAAATTATTTATGAGGTTATCGAGTAAAAGAATAAATTATCTTCAGCTCATTGAAATTCTTTTAAAAAACTTTTAATTCATATTTTTAGAAGTGGTGACCTTGAAAATAAAAAAATGTTTCAGAATTTTAAGTGTAGTTTTATGATTACCGTGAGAGTGGCGCTGCATACTGTACCTGGCTCTTAAGACATAAAACACCAAACCTCAGCCCAGGAATGATGCATATACAAGTGCATCTGAAAAGAAGTATGGATGCATCTCATCTCGACAGCATTTAGAAGTTTAGTAATACTCCTGAAGCATTGACCAACCATTTCTACACGTCAAAATAAATTTAATTAAAAAAATTTTTAAACACACTTTTATTATTGTACTAAACAGCAGATTTTTTAGTTAATTATTATTTACTATTGAGATCTAATGTTTCTCAACAGGTGGTACCACTGGTACGGAATCAAAATTTATTTTAATTAGTGATTAACTGATAATTAAATTTTGAAAATATTAAATTAGTGTACTGCCATTAACATTAGGTTTACCGGGCGGGTCATTTTGACCCATTTCGAATGGGGTATATAATGTATATAAGAAATGTCAGTAAACTTAGTGTTAATAATGCATAAGTGTACAAAATTTCAATCCTCAAGCTCATCAGAAAATAGGTAAAAAAATTGATTACAGAATTCAATCTTTAAAAATATGAAACAAGTCAAGTTAAATAAAAAATGTTCAAAAACAATTTTATTTTCTCAAGTTCTATAGACAACCATTAAATCTCACAACACATCATTTATAAGTAGTCAAAACATAAACATCTAAACACATCCCTGTTTAGAAGTAGTATCTAAACAGGGATACTACTTCTCTTGAGGATATTAAGCTGATATCCAACATATTGCTTTAAAATGAAATTTTTCTTTTGATATACTCAAACAAGCCACAATTCAACATTCATATATTGAGCTATTCACCTTAGAAAGAACCCTTTCAGTTTCAATAGCGATTTGAAGGCATTTACCTTAAGAGTCTGACAGAATTTTTAAGGCTGACTACTGATATTTGAAACTTTTACGAATATTTCGGACGATTTCATGTCAAGAATAAATATACCTAGTTCCATGTTTTTCTCCTAAAACGTTTTAGATTTAGTGGTCATGCATTTTCTAATGGAGTCCTCTGGCATGTCGAATTTCGGTACATTCTGATTCCATAGCTCTGAATTTGTATTGTAGTTCATATTTACTTTTGGTTGCTGCTTCTTATCTTAAAATATGTTCCCTTTTATGAAATATCTAAAAATTCTACCATTAAAATTATTTCAGTCTATGAGCATTAAATATTATTTTCTAACCAGATTACAAAAGTGTTACACACACTCTAATTGATTTCTTTCTCATTAAACAATAGAAATACACCTAAAAATCAAAAAAGTGTGCATTTTCTTTCCCTTTTTCGTGCACGAAAAACTCAAAAAGTAGGTACTTTAATCATCAAAGCATTTGACCAAAAGATTTTGACGAATCTCACCGTCTGTCTGTCAGTCCATCTATATGTGGATACATAACGATAACTCAAAAATGAAAATAGATACATGGATGAAATTTGGTATGTTGTCGCAACACCACACTGTGCCTGTATATACGAACATGATAACTCAAAAGCGTCGAACTAAATGAGCAAAATATGACTGCGGTTTTTGCATCAACATACTAAATTCGTATCAAATTATGAGCCTAATCCGTCTACGAGAATTACCATACCATAATCCGTCTACGAGATAATCCATAAACGCAACGAGCTAGATCAGGGAAATTTGGCATGTGATTTTTGCATCAGAATTATAGATCTGTATCAAATGTGGACCAAATCCGTCAAACTGTTGACTGTCTGTTTATCCGTGTGTATGAGAACACGACAGCTGAAAACTGCAAGCAGTATTGACAAATGAAATTTGGTACGTGGTATTTACACCAAAACTGTACGTCTGTATCAAATTTTGTACTAAATCGACCAGCTGGAAGAGGTGCTGTTGAAAATGTATACTTGATTCTCTTCGCTATACGACGAAGATATGGGCGAGTTTTCTAATTTGTTTATTTTGGTTTTACAGAACTTCCGTGGTGAGGGTTTCCTTCCGTTTTCCAGTAACCCTCCAATTTAAGCGATCGCCAAATCCAATTGGATTCCATATTAACCGCCAAGTTCGAATCAGTTCTTTCTTGAGAACACAAAGAGCCAAAAAGAGAAATAAAGAATAATTATGGAAACCTTTCCTCAAAATTAGGCTCCTATTTTAAGTAAACTTTGAGAGCTACAACAATAGGAAGATGAAATTTAATATTTTCAAAGTATCTTTAAGCCATAACATTAGAAAACTCCACTTTAAACGTTAATTAATACCTTCAAACAGAGTGTTGAAATTTTGAAGATTCCCATTGACTTAACATCACCGGAAGTTGATGGGTAAGGCGGAAGTCCTACTTCACCGCAAATAATCAAAACAGAAAACTTGTCCATACACAAAGCATACCAGTATACAAGAAAGTAGAGAGATCACTCCCGTTTATTTATTAAAGGATTTGTGGATATGATTGATACGATAATAAAGAAAACGTTTTATATTCGAAAAAAATCCCCACCTGATTAGTCTAGCCCGTTTTTTTTTCAGGGCAGACTGAAATACAAGCGACTAATGCAAATAAAACTAAAAATTCTTCTCAAATAAGATCGCGATGCTTAACAACAGCTTTTCTCCTACAAACGCAATTTAAGGTTAATGTACGTGCTATTATATAGCTTTATTTAACTTATTCATTTCAGCAATAGAACATTCACAAATTAAAAGATTCTGGAATGAAATTTGCTTTCATCTAAAAATAATCACATTAAATAATCATAAAAAATTTAAATTTTCAGTTAATTGCAGTATGAATAAATAAATTCTAATAACGTAGCCTTTCAAAAGATAGAAGCAAATACTAAACTTAAGTAATATCATGTTGTTTACATATATGTGTTACATTTACATAGATACTAAAAATCATTTAATAGTAATATTAAAAAATAATTATCTGCTTGGCATTTACCTTTCCGCAAAAATTTTACAAATTCCAGTCGATTTTTTTTTTCATATCTATATTTATTTTGCTAAGAAACTAGTATTATATTTGCCTTTCACCAATAATTTTATTAAGTTAAATTTATTCAAAATCCATCTGAAATCAAAAGTCGAATTAGCAAAACCCGGAAGCATTAGATTAAACTAGAGATCTCCGAACACATTGAAGCAAATTTCTAACAACTACAATTATGAACCTGTCTTGCATGTCTGCGTTTATACAGATGTGTGTATACGTCATCTGAATGGAAAATTTATACATCTGCTTCTGTTTTCTTTTAAAAGTAATCACAATGAATTCCATTCTGGAATATGTTAACAGACACGCAGCTCATATAAACGCGATTTGCAAAAAGGGAAAACACCTGTCAGATCACAAAAAGCAAGAAACTGCACAGGTATATATTTACCTTTTCTGTGTATATATTTATCTTTTAACAAATGTCTATAGTAATACCTTCATTTTGAAAGCAATATTTATGGGCCGTAATTATTATATAAGCAACCAGAATTTTTTCGTGATATTTGTAAGAATTTGAAGATTATCGAACATTTGAATTTTAAACAAAATAATAAGTAACGCAAATGATTGAAAAAAAATAAAAATAGAAGCATTTTTCATCATAAATGATGAACTGATGATGAATGGATGATGACAGGAAATATAGCATGCAAACGAAATAAAAGTGCGTAGCAAAAGTAAATCGCTGCATGTGATGGTTTAAGTGATTATGAGGCAAAATTATAGAAATGTCATGATTTGATTATCATAGAAACTGTTATCAGTAATGCTTATTTGGATAATGATGGAAGATATTGAAATCTTATTGGTGTTATGTCTTTCTCAGATAATGTAATCAATTCGTGGGGCGTCACAGAGTCACATGACAAAAGCAAGTGAGCAAGTCATTTAATTCCTAAATTAACTTAAATCGCACTTGACGTGAGCATGTGTATGTCGTAGGCGAATTCACATAATTCGGCTTATTGCAAAGCGCCTGGTCATTTTGCAATCCACCTGGAAAATTATTGGGAACTTTCTAATTAGCCTGATGATTTTAAGGCTTATTGTAATGAGCCCACACACCTTTAGGCTAGTTAGAAAATTCGCAACAGTTTCCTCAAACCGCCTGGTTTCATCCAGGCTTATTGCAATAAGCCTTACCTCTTGCCCGCGTATTGAAAACAACTGCATCTCAGCGTTATTAAAACCATGTCGAAACGAGCCAGTACGGCGCCATAGATGCACTTCCTTCTTCAACAGTATTCATAGCAGATGAATTGTTTCACAGAACGTACATTTTCGTTTTATGCAGCTTTGTGCTTAGTGGCATTGAGTGTTTTTGCGTAGTAAGCAGGATATTTCAAATAACTTTGCGACATTGTATGTCAGTATTTCATCTTGTTGCGCGCCATCATCCAATTCTAACAACTTCTAAAAAACTTTTTAAAAACGTGATGGACTGTATAAAGGATTGTGTGGTGTATAATACGTTAGACAGCAACAAGGGTGGAGGCGATTCTAAAGATGAACTTTTTAACATGAAGGAAAACTTTAATGAAAAAATGAAAGAATGCAGTAATAAGAGTGATGATGTGATAAAAAAAAACCATGAACTGATGCAACCATAGAAGAAGCCATCCGTGAAATTTTAGAATCAAATAATACCGAAAAAAAGAAAACTAGTATACAATATCGATTGACTAGAAAATATGACACAATGGAGGTAGGTGAAAAAAAGAGTCTTAATTAAAAAACGAAGTAATGAGGATTTTGTTGTAGTAATAATTCCTGTTGAAGAATACTTTGACACGCTTCTTCAGTATCATCACGCCACTGGACATGGCAGAAGAGATAAAATGCTGTTTGCTTTGAAAACTAAATGTTATGTTCCTATACCAGGATTTGAAATTTTTGTATCGCTTTGTAGAATGTGTAATACCAAAAAATCTCAACAACACCGTAACATTGTTGTACGACCAATCACTACAAAAGATTTTAATCTTCGAAGTCAAGTTAATTTGGATTGACTTTCCCAGTGGAGATTGCAAATGTTTAATGAACTACCAAAATCACGCAACGAAAGTTTGTGTTCTTCGTCCTTTGAAAACAAAGCCTGCTGCAGAAGATGCGTTGCAATTGCTGAAGGTATTTTTGGACTTTGGTGCCCCTTACATCTTGCAGAGCGACAACGGTCGAGAATTCACCGCTAACGTGATCAATGAACTTTCAGCTATATGGCCTGATTGTAAAATAGTACCTGGAAGACCACGGCATCCACAGTCCCAGGGGAGCGTAGAGCGCTGCAATCAGGATATTGAAAATATGTTACGTGCTTGGATGAACGACAATGGAAGTGCAGATTGGGTAACAGGCTGCCGTTTTGTTCAGTGGCAAAAAAACTCATCAAAACACAGAGTTATAGGACGAAGTCCGCACACCGCACTTTTTGGATAAGAACCAAAAATAGGATTAATCTCAACGAATATTCCGCGCACAATATTATAAAATATTGACAGTGAAGAAGATTTGGAACGATTTAAAGAGAGTTACAAGGGAAAGTAAATGGCAAAGGAAGGATGTGAAAATCAAGTCGCTAACTTGGAACAAGGTATGTGTTTTGTTTGTTCACTCAATTTGAATGAAACATCTTTTGTATAGTGCACTTCATGTTCTATGAAGATTCAATAACTTTTTGCCAAAACGTTGCCTTAACTTCTGGGGACAATAATTTTGTTTATCACTGTGACATAAAAAAAATAGTAACGGAGCTTCAAAAAGCACACGAAGGCCAGAAAAGAGTAGCGTAAAAAATGATTGAAACTTTTGGAAAGAAACTGAAACCGGTTGCAATTGAAGACCTTATTCTATTAAATATCCCGAAAGTAGACCGTGGTCCTTTAGACTGTCCAAATTTGATTGGGAAAATTTTTAAGGTGGGAAAATAATGTTTACCAGATAGGAGCAAAAAGTGGCATTATTAAATCTTGGTTTGATAAATGTGGCGTCCAAATTTCTGGCGTAAAAACCCTTGAAGACGCCCCAGAAAAATATATATCTGTTCGTGAAGCGGTAGCGAATGAATCAGAATTCGGAGCCCACGGGTATACCATCTGCAAATGCTCAGTGTCAAAAATTCAGCGTCAAACAAAAAAAGAGCGTGTGTAAGAAAACAAATCAACTGTGTTCATCGAAATGTCATAAAAGTTCACTGTGTGGAAATAAATAAAGTTAAAATGTATGATGTTGGAAAAATTCCTATTAGAAGTTTAAAAGTTTGTCATTTTAATAATTTGTTCATTGCCATTATTACATAATTGTTTAATAATAATAATTAACATTTTTAAAACAATGATGATTATTGCATAGTTTTTAAGTTACCTCTTTTTAACCTAAGTATTTCTTAACTAATTCATATGATCACTATTGGAAGTACTTAAGTAACAATCTCTTTATCTATCATTTTTAATAAACCTTTACTACTTTGGGCTTATTGCAATAAGCCTGGATGAAACCAGGCTGTTTGAGCAAAATATTGCGAATTTCTAACTAGCCTAAAGGTGTATGGGCTCATTACAATAAGCCTAAAAATCATCAGGCTAATTAGAAAGTTGTCAATAACTTTCCAATTTGCCAGGCGGATTTCAAAATGATCAGGCTCTTTGCAATAAGCCGAATTATCTCAATTCGCCTACGACATATAGACTCCATTATGCCGCGTTAGCATTTTGGTATCCTCTCCACTTAACTTTTATCGACAACAAAATCAGATTGTACCAATCTTCCTTCAAGGCAGTTTTAGTATCCCATAAAACTTAAAGAAAGGAGGATATTTTAATTCGTATTTCTACCAAAATGTCCCGGTTATGGTCTAAGTGGGAGAGTTCTGAAGAAAAAGTTGGTAACTTCATACATTCAGATATCTTCTCGTTTCTATTTTGTTCCATATGGCTGTCATTATTTCAAAATTTGTTCTCTTGACTTCCAACAAATGTGACTCCAATAAATCTTTGTGTAATACCATTTTCCAGTGAGAAACTATTCATCGAACTTCTAAGGAAGAATCATCTATCTTTTATCTTCGCGCTTTGCAGGACAACTACAATGGTACATTTTCCCCTATATTAATATTCGCCATTCTCTTCACATTACCCGGGGAAAAACCGAGATTCTTGATAGACTGAAATACCTTGAGATTCTTCATTATTTTTAGGCATGCAATATCGATATATTTACATCGAACGCTTGCGAATGGATCCAAATACTTTTGCAACGAAACCAATTGTCATTTATATGTATAGGTTTAATAATGTAACAAAATTAATTTAAATCAGTTTTTAATGATAATGTAGCGTAAGTTGAATCAAATAATTGAGACGCGATTTCTACTTTACGTGGCGCAAAAGGCTTGATTAGTTTCTTAAAATTGTTCACAGCCCACCATCAGTCTGAAAAATTGAGTTGATGATAAAATTTTAATCCGTACAACAGTCGACTGTGAAAACGGCACACTTTATCCAACTAAGCGTGGAACCATTTACTGTGGATCCAGATTTCGAGAAATCTGGACACACGACCGAAGTAATTGATGCTTTAAAATGCATATTATGGCACTTAAAAACATTTACCGAACTGATAATAACTGATAATTTTGACTGAAATGGATCATAAATGAACTGTTCTTCCGTATTTATGAGCATGAAGAAAGAGCAAAACAATAATGATCTTTAACGAAAATCTCATTTTATGAAATACAGAAAAAGTAATAAATAAAGTTAAACAGAATCATCAGAGATTTATTTAGGTTACAGCACGCAATAATGGAATAGGGGAGGGCGTTGATTGAAGAAAACATTACTTCCGCTAACCAATAAATGAATTCATCATTAACACTTGAACTGTTACTTGAAAAAATTCAATATCAAAAATAAAAAGTGGTGCTATGAATTTCACAGTGAGAATAATTCATTCCATTATAACAAGAATCATCTACGAATGCATTCCGCTAAATCATATCAATTATCATTTTATATTCGTCTCAAACTATCTGATAGTCTCATTTTGTTTACGAAATGCAGAAAAACAATAAATAAAGTTAAAAAGAATCATTAGAGATTTAGTTGGGTTACAACCCGCCATATCTGCGTTCTGGGGTGTGTCGACTGAAGAAAATATCAACAAAATAGGACACTGTCATCCATTGTTTTAATGCTCTTCATTTCCTTTAAGAGTTTCAAAGCAATGATATCAAATTATTCCCAAAAAGAAAGCGCGAAATTCAGAAAAATTGAAAAACGATGCAATTTCTCAATCGATTTAAAAAAAATCACTTGAAGGTGCTTTCAACTAATTTGAACAACGATCCTTCTTTCCGTATCTATGTATATTATGAATAATCTATTTTTAATCACTGTTTAAAAGGATAATTGTCTTTTATTCTTTAAAACAGTCATTAAAAGTAGATTACTCATAATAATCATACTCCTGGAATAATGATTAAACCTTTATCATAAAAATATAAGCAACACAGATAAGCTTCATTATTATTCACGACAGCGCTTAAAACTCCACGAAACATGGAAAAATCATATTTATTGTATTTAAAGCAAATGAAAGCGGGCGAGAAAAATCTTTATAAATAACAAATGAAAGTATTTAACATAACCTTTTGCTGAACATCAAAAATGCATGTCCTTAGGAAAATCCGGATTTATAAAGGATATTTAGAGTATCTTTGGTTTTAGTTCCGCGCGCCGTAATATTTTATGACAGCCTTGACTGTCTGATTTCTTGTAGACAATGTTTTAAATATAAATTTAAAAAGTAGATTAACTACTTCAGTTGTATAAGGTTGAGTATTAAAATTTGAATGAGGCTGATTGCATGATTTAAACTTTCGGAGTTTGAATAAACAATGTAGGACTTTTTCAGAAGAGGAAGGAACGCATAACACCTGTTAAGCAAATTTTGTGCCTATATTTTTCACACAGAAAAGTCAGGCATTAGGTAGTTAAGGAGAGATTTCAAATTTCAAAAATTAAGTAGAATAAGTTTAAAGTGTTTCATTATTATGGTCCATTTACAACTGCATTAACTCTATAATTTCCTTGGATACAGATTTGAATCTTCCTGCTAATTAAATAACGGTCTAAATAATTTGTTTAAAAGTTTTTTTACTTCAATTTTTTTAGGGTGAGGGAGATACATTACATGAACGTTTGAATAAATATTAGATTGGAGCAACAATTCAAAATTTACAGACTCTACTATAGCTGGAGTTTGGGTAGATTGATTCGCGGGAAAATTGATACAGTCCATAAATTTTGATGATTGGAATGGCTCAAGATGTTCATATCCCCTCATATATATGCCGCTGTAACCCTTAGCACAAGGTATATTTTTCTGCCAGGTTTAGTCAAAAATTAATTTACAAATGAATCGAGAAGCTAATCTTCTCGTCTAAGTAAATTTTTCTCTAAGTATGCGTTGTGTAATTTCTTTAACTAGTTACATTTTCCTGCCAGGGAAACTACTACAAAGGTAGGTAAAAACATTTATTTTTCTGCACTATATAAAGTTTTGAGGTTGATTAGCATTGTTTTTGAGTGACCACTTGTTTTATGTAAAAAAAGGCTCTTGGGGCAGATTAATACAATTGTCTCCGGGGCACATTGATACGCGTCTTCTCTGTTTATCAATGTGCCTTAACAGCAACTACTTTGCAAAATCGTCTTCAGAAATGGAATAAAAAGTAAAAATGAATTATATAATAGAAACATGCAATCAAGTATTTTCTGAAACTATGAAAATGAATTTCATTGCAAAAATGAAAAGAATTGTTGAAAATTAAATTAAAAATATATTTTTTTACGAATTTATTAAAATTGGAGAGAAAAACTGTACGGAAACTTAATTAATATCATCAAAAGATATTTTTTTGCATTTTCAGATGGTGTGAAAATTATTTTTGTGCTGTATTTTTTTCGTAAGTCATGAAGGAAGAACGTGAAAATTTCCCTTAATTTTTAATTAATTGAAATTTTCAAAAACGGCATCGAGGTGCACATTCCCTCTCTCCTAAATATCTTTAAGCCCACATGTACCCATTCTTCTTTATTATTTGTAGAGATAAATTATTTTCTGAGGCAGTATTGTTAATTTTTTCAGTCTCATTAAAATGTGGAATTTTGATTAAAATAAAAGTTTGTTACTTTCTTAAACTTTTAAACGCTGATTTGGAATGCAAAGTTTATTGATAAAACAATTTTTTCATCGTACACCTATTAATCATCATTATTTTCAATATTTTCGTGTGTATCAATGTACCTCTAGTATGGGGCAGATTGATACAAATCCATTTTTAGGAGGGGAAGTGTAATAATTATTTTATTATCTCATTAATGACCAAAATTCGACTGAAATCCTATATTAGATTAACAAATGCATAAAATAGTGTATTAGTTCTAATTATTATCGGTTTTAAAATCATTTTTAGCTTTCCAAAAAAAAGTGTATCAATGTCCCCTCATCCCCCCTATACTAAGCCATTTCTTATTTTATTTATTTATTAACCCTTTAACTTCGGGTGTGGTTTATAAACCACATATATAAGAAAGTATTCGCAGTTAAAGGGTTAATTATTCTGCCAAGTTCTCATAGTAAATTTAAACCAAGGAAACACTTTTTTAAAATTAGAGATTTAAACATTTTTCACTGAGAAAACGTTATGCAATGAAGGCCATTCATTTGCCGTCGCAAGCACGTGGCAAGCGGAGCTGAGCATTTCAGCTAACATCTAATCGCACGTTGTCTTATACTGTGCTGCGACGTCCATTTTACTCCTGAAAGACGCGCAATGAATTCCAAAATTTAATTGACATAGCACATTTAACGTGTGTCACGAGAGTATGAATTGGCTCCACTATCTATACAGGCGAGTAAAGTTAAAGGAACAGCCGTAAAAGGGTGCTTTCTGTAAATTCTATTGAGTGAAATCCAGTGAAAGTTAGTTGATTTGGACTCAAGATGAGCTTTATCTTTTAGTTCAATAGGACAGTAAAACATGCAAATTTTTCAAACAAACCGTTCTATTCGCACGTGTGGAAAGGAATGCAAGTGAGTGTTTGAAATTCTAATTTCAAAGATTTAACGAGTGATTGGATAAAATTTTCTCATGTGGAGGGTGGAATATGTCGTTGAGAAGGCATGTAACGGGTTGTGAGAAATGTCGCACGATTGGAATAGAATAGAAGCAGGCCAGACACTGACACAGTTCTGAAAAGATCTGAAAGTAGCTAAAAACGTCACATCAAGAATTTGGACATGGTTTAAGACGCTGGTAATGTAGGTAGACAACTAGGTCAGGGTCGAAAACGTGACGCTACTGTCTCTCGGTAACAATATTTGGCAACGATTGCTAAAAGAAATAGACAACTGACGTCAGACCAGATTGAATGGTAGTTCCTTGTAGCTAAAACTTGACTTTTCAGATGTACCAGATGTCTGGCTATATAAAAGTGGTCTGTTTGCAAAGAAACTCATGATCAGTCTCCCATTTACTCAGGCTGCGAAATGTTCCCAGCTGAAGTGTTACAGAGATCATCGTGATTGAGAACCACGGACTGTATGAGTCCAGTTTCTGCTTGGAGAGTAATTTCAATCTGTAGGGAGCGAAAAACACAAGCCTGAAACCCATCTGTGAAAGGCATGAGTTCGAAGGTGGTGGAATCATGGTATGAGCAGCTATTATTTTGAATGGTCACATTGTTCTACACATATTTACAAGTGAAAATATGAATGCTGAAATATACAGATACAAGGTTCTTGATCTTCATTTCCAGTAGTTTAGGGGTACAATTGGCAATAACTTCCTTCTAATGGACGATGATGCTCCCCCTTCAACGACTTATCTTGAGGGCGAAAGAATCCAGGGAATGGAATGACACGTATATTCTCAGGATTTAAATATGGTAGAACATGTATGGGACGCACTGGGACTCCGACTTGCATCACTGCAGTCCCCACCTAGAACTCTCTAATAGCCTCAAAGCGCTATTCATAGTGAATACACTTTGTTACTGTAGGCACCCCTGTACAACACGATACGCAGTAAAGCTTGTATTTCGGTCAGGGGTGAACACACACCTTAATTTTTTCTATGTATCTCTAAAAACTTGTAACACCAATTTTCCTTTTCTCCACCTAATATCATATTTCCTGTGTTCTTATATAAATTAAATTTCTGCATAAATAGGAAATTCTACATTTTACAGATATAACAGGCATGACAAAATAAAGATTTTGGCAAGTTTCATGTAAGCTTCAAAATCATTCAAGTTATTGCGAATTTTTTATGGTTATTACTTTAATTTTTCTGAACAGTGTAAATGTTGCATTCACCTTTACCGGATTGGAATACAATCAAAATGCAGTCACTAAACACATAAAACCATAAATAAAGTGTTCCATTAATTACTTTTGTGAAAGGAACATGCTTTCTAATTATATAAACACCATGAAAAGTATCATACTTCCAAACTCGCTTTAATGCATACATCGTGATGCAAAGTTTCATTCTTAAAAGCATTGCTTTAATTTAATCAACATATAACTTCTTGTTTTATTAATTACTCGAAATGAAATAAAGAAAACCTTTTATTTTTAAAGAAATTCTAGAATTAACGAGGAAGAAACAGTCAGCGAAAGTCTTAATTAGAAGTAAGATGTTTTAGATAAATTCCAACTCCATACACATCTAAAATCAATATGCTCGATTTAGCAGACATCGAATTGTTTGCAAAAGCCAGACTGCATCAAAAATAAATAAAGACCGAACTCGTTAAGGCGCGTTCGACAGCTTTCATCCCAGAACATCCGTTCGCTCGCGCGAGGAATCACTATCTCGTAATCTTTGGGATCTCGTTTCCGAACTAAGGCCTTACTTGAATTACTCGATACAAGGCTTCAGGCATTAGGATTACTTTGATAGCTGAGATACGTCTCGATCTACGGGAAACATTCCGTGAATTAGCAGAACGCCTCCGTTTCACCCAAGAATTTTTCTTGCCCGAAGGGAATGATTTTATTGCTCTTGGATTTTTTTCCCCTTTCTTCGGAAGGAAGGATGGACCAAGCTCACTTTTACTATGGCAAGTTACCGATAAGTATCGGAGAAGACCGTTATGAAAGTTGCTATTGGATGCCCGGTAAAGAAGATGGGTTGAGGTTTTCTTTTGTCCACTTTTTCCTCTTTTTTTAAGCGTAGATTTTGTATAGATTCTTGTTATTTTGTGCCATAAAAAGCACGTCCCGTGCTGGTAGTGTTGGTTGCGGATAGTGTATGAAATTCAGGCGTTCTAAGTAATGCCTAAGCAAAGTTTGAAATATCTATCTTAATATTTTAGATATATTTTCTCTCTTGGTATTGATGAGAAGTCACGGCGATGTAGTTTTAATGCCTCGATACAAGGTTCGAGATCCGATTCCACCAAGATTCACCGCATATGTGGGCCGCGCTACGTACATCTATAAGTTAAATCTGCTTCCGTGGACCAAATGTCCCCTCGCTGGTGTGGCGCGTTGATTTGGTGACTGAGATGCCGGCTGAGGTGTCGTCCCCACCATCTGATCATGGTTTAGAATTACGAGATCTGTCTCAAAATAGCTGTTGTGTAACTTAAAAACTCGACGTTAATCTAAAGAAACCAAAACACTAGTGTGTTTCGTTAAATGTATACTTTCATGACTAAGTGCCAACATTCGCATTATTTCTTAGGGCAATTAAGTGCTATTCAAAAAGCCAATCCAATCTACCTTTAGAAATAAAGAGTTCACCATTGGTCTCTTTCTCTTTTTGTAGGAAAATCTCGTATTTTTAACTTTGCATAACCTACGTTTTCTAATAAAAGTCTTTTCACACATTGTCGAAAAGGTATATTTCATTCTATTTCAACCTGAATAATCCATTCAATAAATTTCTTGGTAAAAACATACAAATTACTAAAATAAAACAACTCATACTTTTCCTAGACATTCGATGAAGCTCCTGAATTTCATATGTTAAAAATAATTCACATAAAGCAATGATTAGCGCAATGAGCACGAAGAAGTCACATATTTTTTATTCAGAAACATTAAACATAGCTCTGCTAAGAATGTAAAAGAAAGTACAAAATAAATTATAAAGAACTAATGTTTAAGAAATAATTTCTGCTGGGATGAGTGCATCAATTACGCTTTTACACAACATCCTTTTTTACGTAGCACAATAATGATTTTGTTATACTGTACAATATATTTTTTTCTCTTCGTTCATTGACATTCTGGCGAGTAACACAAAAGTATTGAACGATAGTTTAAGATATTGCAATGTAAAAATGTTGAGCAATAATTATACAATAAAAATATAGTAGCACAATTTTGGACAGCGTCATACAGTACAATATTTTACTTTACTTGGTTTCAAAATAATGAATTTCTTAAAAACGAATTCTGTGTATTGTAAACAGTAACCAGATGAACTTATTATGTATAAAGCACCATTAAGCCAGCCTGGAACTTTTTTTATATAATAGAACATACATTTACTGGTTTAAAACAGAATCAGCTTTGATACGAACTTCATAATAAAACATTTTCATTATATTTCCGTATCAAAACACAGAGTATCAATCTTTTTTAAAAGCTTTTTAATGTTGCTTTAAAATTCACTTGGTGTAGATCTGTGTTTAAACACTCTTCAAAATCCTTTAAAATTGAAAATAAATAAGTGCCAAACGAAATACAATCGCAATTTAATAAATAATTGAAACACTTTCTACCGAAGTCAACGACATCTATCTCTCCTTCTTAGGTTCCTGACAACTGTTGTTAAAATTCAGAAGTAGACAAAAATAGCAATACTTCCGCCCTCTCCTTCCTAATAAAATATTCGTCTATCTCTAAAGTAAATGCTCGTCCTAAACGTAACAGTAGCACGCGCCGAACTTCTAGAACTACTCCTTGACGTTCTCTTTCTTTAAGTACTCAAAGGCGCGATGCATATAAAGTAGTTGTTTTGCATAACTTCGTCCTTGATGCTGAATCTTTGGTGATGCTTTACCGTAGACGGGAAAAGTAGACTGACATCTTGGCATAGTAAATAGGCTCCAACTGTTAAATTAGCAAACTTTGTTTCTCTTCGCTCTGTTGCAGAGAACTACGCATTAACTGCCATCCGTTGCATTGGAATTCGACCATCTATCTTTCTTTTTATGAAAAGAATATGTATTTTGTAAAAGAGAAAAGCATTTGTGATATAAATAGCTAGGAATAAGATAGAAAACTGAATGGAGATGCGAAGGATGAGCTTTGATTGTTGTCGCGTAAGGGATGACTTTTCGCACTTTTGTATTTTAAAATGCATTTCGATGATTCCGACAATAACGTAAAGAGCGCAAATAAAATTTATTATTTTCCATGCTGAGGTTTTAAATTTCCTTGCTTTGAAAGGACGAAGAGAATGAAAGATTATTCATACAATGTGTCAGAATAGTAACGGAGCATGTTCTTTCCCTGGTGGAACCGTAACAATTTAAATTAATTAAACAGCAGTCCACTAAATCATAATTATAAGAGAAATTTAATGCTGAACCAGTATAAGGTAACTTATTATACCTGTATGAGAACTAAAAATGTTCAGCTCAAATGGAAAACTAGACAGAGGACAGATTCTTTTCAAGTAGGACTAGCTGTTTATTTTGGCATTAAATGTTCATTTTTAGATATTGGTTTCAATTCTATTTTTCAATTATATCTATGTTGTGAAATGTGTTATCTATTTTCATTTATTCGGTTATACATAATAAATGTGTTTTCGGCTTTTCTTTCTTTTAGGTTGTTAACCAATTGTAATTTTGAATTTATTTAAAAGGTTTTATCTAAAGGTTAGTGTGACTTTCCTCTGCATGGCTGTACCGTTCTCAATTACACTCCATGTATCTAAAAACCTTATATAAAAATATACGATGAAATTATATAAATATGTTACAGATATTAAAGGGTTAGAAATTGCTGTAGGTAATATCAAAGATTCATTTGTGATTTCAAGAAATTCTACACTTCATTCAATTATTATAAGCGCATTCCTCCAAAATATCTTAAAAGGGAATTTTTGATATATTCAGATCATTCGTAACTGTAGCAATTTTCAGTGTTGCTGTCTTGATTTCAGTTTTTTTAATTCGATTCTAAACGTTCTTTTAAGTTTTACAATATTTAGTTGGAATATCACTATGTTAGGTTTTATATATAATCTCTCTTGTTTGTTTAACATACTGAAACGCTCATTTGTTTTCAAATTCCGTGTATCTGTACCTCTTTATTTTAATGCATTATTATTTAACCCTGCGTTAGTCAAAATATCCAATAAATACGAATGCAATCTGCATCTATTAGTAGTTTTTAACGCATTGCAATTTGAATTTTTCTTACAGAACACTCATTTACATTCTCATTGGAACTAATATCATAGATATAAAGGAAAAATTATTAAAACTGGATGAACGTATCACAGAATAGATTTTAACGCGAGAAACATTGAGGTCATTTAAGAATGAAGATGATTGCCACTACCGGAGGGTTAAACATCAAATGTCGATAAAATAAATACCAGGCTCTTCACTAACTCTAAAGAACAAATTGATATTCGTATTTATCCATTTTACTGATTTGCCTACACGTAGTGCGTGCATCGAATTACAGTAAGCTTAAACTTATAAATTGATATTAAGTCATTCATAGACGTTGCAATTAGCCATAAAATTTGCGTTGAATCCGTCAACAGTTTTACGAACTCTTAGTTAAATCAAAACGATAATACACACCAAAGCATATTGTGGCATCTAATTACATAATAGAGAAAACTGAAGAGTTAAATGGCTGTTCAATAATCCCAAAAGGAAAAGAATAATCAGGAAGAGGAAAGTGAGGATGTTCGTGTCATAAGTCCCCAGTCTATCAAACGTCTAGAAAAGGAACTTAGTTTAAGGATACCCAGGATGGGAAGTTGCTGTCTTGAATCACGCCTTAACTGGGGCAATTTTGCAGGAAGTTCAATACAATAATTGCTAGTTGCTCGTCCGGTCTTCGCTGTTCAAACTTAATAACCAAAAGGCCGAGTCGGTATATTCTTCCTTTCAGCTGTCTGTTCCCCTGTAAATTTTCATGGAAACTGTGGTTTTTAAAAGAGAAAATGGTCTATCCTAATACTGTGGACAAAGAAAGAAGAGAATTTCCAATTAAGATGTTTTGCTTCTGTATGTTCACTGATTTTATAAACATTGATTGAATAAGCATGTGTACGCTGCCTGCAGTGCAGAAATTTTGGCACTGCATTGAATACCCAGGTGTTTTATGCATTGGTATATACATTTTCGGTGAAATATGAAAAAAAAAACTTTTATTCCAAAAAATGAATTTGATAGCGTAAGCCCTATAAGATAAATATGGGATTTCCCTACAGAAAGATAAAAAGATTTTGACACATAGTCTTGTAAATACACCTCAGGAAGCACCTCAGTATCTTAGTTTAATTTAGTTTAGTTTAGTTAGATTAATGTTATGATAAAATATGAGTTAGCTATTTTGATATTATCCGTATTTTTCCAAGGAATTGTAAGGAATACCCAGGCCTTATATAGAATGTCAAATACTTTTCTCGGCAGTGTGGAAAAAGTTTTCTATTGAAAAGATGCATTTGAAAATATAAGAAATGCAAGATGAATGATACGCGATATTTCTACAAAATGAAAAGCAGAGCAGTTCTGGATTACTCTATGCTGAAAAACAAACTGGAATGGCATTTTCAATTTTAAATTGCTTGTCCAGAAGAGCAATTTCTCGTACGAGTGCAACTTATAGTTCTGGAAATACCCAAGAAATTCTAATATATTTTTACACATTTTTATTTAGTTTGCTTGTTTCATATTTATGCAGATGAAATTTGGTGATCGATTTGTCACTCACTTTCTGAAGTGCTAGATTTTTGGAATTTCTCCACTGTGTATTCTCGGTGACAATACGCTATTTTAATATTTTCAAAAATTTAAATTTCAGAAAATCGATAAATGTAAATAAATTTTATTCCGTGCCAGTGGCGCCACCTAGATGCGACTTTGAGAAAATTGATTTTAATATTTCATAATAATGAAATGATTTTATAATAACGAAATAAAAATTTAAAACTAAAATGTAGAAAATAATTAAAATAAGAAAAGTTCTACTTTTCAGTACACTAAAAAATTCTGCTTTTAATAGGTTTTATTAAATTTATATCAGGTTACTTTCTTCAATGATTTCGGACTTCATCAGTATTCATTGTAGCAATAAACGATTTTTAAATCATATTTCAGGTTCTGCGTTAACTTTTAGTAAAAGTTCCTTATAGAATCCATCTACACTGTTATATTGGAATACGCTTACCATATAAATGCATTTCTAGAAAGTCTTGTGCATATAAATCTATTCAATGCTCTTTTTAAGCAAAAGCTCGATCTTTTTACTCTAAGTTGATTATACTTGAACCCATTTTTCTTTTGATCGACTCCTCTATCCTGATTTCCCCAGATATTGAAAATAATAGCTAATTTTAGCTCAAAAAGGAAAAAAGAGCCCCCAAATCGGTCTGAAAATCAATAGTAACTTTGCAGACAAAAAGCCAGTTAATCCCTTGACCTCTTTCCAAATATTGCAAAAATCCACTCAATCTCTCAGTTCATTTCCTCGCCACGCAGCTGTGTGTTTTTCCACCCATTCTTCACTCCTGCTATTTTTCTGGCAGTCTGATCGCGTTATTTGGGCCATAACTCTCCCAATCACTAACTTTCTATCAGAGGGCTTAGCAACAAGCTATAAATATTCGCCGGCGAGTGTGTGTTTTTTAAATTAAGTATATTACAAGTTGTTGCTTTGTTAGAACACAGCTTAAAAGTAAATATTTATACAGGGTGATTTTTATATACAGAATACACGACAGTATATTGCAGAGTAAATGAGAAACAAGTGATTTTTACAATAGACCATGAAGTCGCAAATACAAAGGGAGATCGCTACAAGGAGCTCCTTGGCAGCGAATTAAGTAAAAGAAAATGATACATCAGATAAAATGTACAAACAGGTTTAATGGAATACAAATTTACAATTGCACAACAACACAGTTAGTTACATGAATAACAACGTGCCAAGCGTGTATAGCTACGAACGGAAAGTGCTTTGAACACTTTAAGTACTCAATTGTTAGTTGTTGATATTGCGCCTTGCCTGCCATTGTGTCTGTCATGCTGCTTACTACTTGTAATGGTGTTATTTATACAACTGCGTTGTTTTTCTGTTGTAAATTTTTATTCCGTTAAACTTGTGTTGTACACTTTATCTGGCGTATCGGTTTCTTTTACTTAATTCACTGTCAAAGAGCCACATATGATCCCATGTTTTGTTATAAAAATGACTTGTTTCTGTCGGCTGGTCTATTATTAAAGTTTTTCCCATGGTTTTATGGTCACTCTGTATAGATTTCAATCTTAGATATCTAAGACGTTTGCCACTTCGATCCCCTTTTCAAAAGCAAAAATTCCGTGACCCCAAAATTGGTCAATAGGAAAGAAAATGAAGCACTAATTTACTATAAAAATAAAAAAAAAATGAAATCTGAAATAATTATTCCGAAAATTCAATGAAATATTGTAGACTGGAAATATTTTCTTCTCAATATGCAAGAATCTGTGGAGCCTACCAGTAACCTAATGTGTTAAGGCATGACCTAACATGGCTGAGAAACACGAAGCAGAGAACGAAGCAAATGAATTCTGTAATTTGTCATTGCACTTATCCAGTGTTAAGCAAAAGCTTGTGGACATATTTGTGCTTCAGTCTTCTACCTCAAGTGATATCTACGAGTTTTCATGTCTATCTCAACAACAGAAGAGGTCACACTTTCCTTCTACCATGAGTTCGTAACTCATGGACCTGGCTAGATAAGCTAGTCCATGTCGGATTTGAAGCAAAGCCAGTAATCTATATTGATTGGATGTTTCATAGATACGATGAATAAAAATAGCTCTGTTTTGAAATAATGGGATTCGCTATAGTTTTTATGACTTAATTATTATTTTCATTATCACATTTGGAAGAATTGATAAATTTTTCCATCGTATTTCCTTGTAACTTTCTAATGCGTTCTTCGAATGGCAAATTGAATTTACAATAATGTAATTATATATAATTCCTAATCTATAAATCTTTAATAAAATTAAATTTTTAAGTAAGAATAAATTAAATGAAACTAACATTTTATGGAAATGCACTTAAAAAAATGACTTAAAATTATGTTTCAGTGTATCAAAGATATTTAAATACGTAGTATAATTCAAGGATCCGTCGATCGCAAAATTTCAAGCAGAGGAAAACATATTACTGAATTGCAAGTTTTTTTTATTTTTAGGACGTTACACATGTCTTGACTTACATTTTGATTTTGAATAACATTATGACATTACAGTTCAAAAATAAATTTGAAAGATAAAGACTGAAAGAAACAGCAACTAAATATCTAAGGCATTCGAAATTTCAATCAGCCTAACGTAATGAAAGATTAATGAGCTATTAAAAATAGCTAGTAACTTGAAAAATTTTTAAAATGGAAGGCAGTCTTCTTCAGCTTCCATTTACAGGGTATGAAAACAGATTCCGTAATTGGAAGATTGCGTGTACGCGAAGAAATCTTGGAAGTTTCTTAAATCGACTGGATGAAACTGAAGGACATTTACATTTGATATGTTATGCAAGAAACATTCATAAAAATATTTTACGATGAAGAAATCGGTAAATCACTCCAAGAATTTATTCTCTTTAGAGAACAATCCCATAAATCGAAGAACATGGAAATAATTCAGCATGGAATATACTGAACAAGTGCCCTTTAAATAAACTTTTCCTATAAAAATGAGAACCAGTACTTAAACAACTTTAATTCATTTAAAAACTTTTAAGATAAATTGAGCTTTCAATAAATTCAAATATGCATTTTATATAAATATTTAAAAAATTCTGGACAATTTTGAATCATTTTCGAAATTATTAAGTATTTAACAGCGGATTTTTCTATTGTGTTGAAACCTTAAATTCATATATTTCTAGGATTGAAGCTTGTTTTATAGAACATATATGCGGCGAAATAAATGATTAATAAATTTTCATATTTTCCATACCATTTCATATTTGATGTCTTGGCTTAAAACACAGTTCGCAGTGGGAAAAATTAATGCCTAATTAAAAATGCAAAATGTATGTTACAGAAAAAATCGGAAACTAAATAAACTTTATGTCTTTTGAGTCTATTCCATTAATAATTTATTTCAAATCTTGTAAGATTATTCAAAATAGTCCACATTTTTTCTTGGAAGAAAAATGCAAGTTAAGAACTGAATGAAACGTGCGGTAAAAATAAAGAACTTAATTCTAAAATGCGGATAGCGATCGATACCAAAAACTCATGTCGTCAAAAAAATTTATGTTTTTTTTCCAGTGTTCTTGAACTCATGTCGATAGAAATTAATATTTAGGTAAAGTCTTCAGCGCTTCGCTAAAACTGATGTAGATCACAATAACATCAAGGTTATATTTCAAATAAATAAATGATGCCCCGCTATGTCTTAAATAAAGCATTAGTGCCTTCATACAGGCCTCAGATAGCTTAGATAGCCCATTTAATGGTGTGTAAACAAAACTTCAGATAACACTGGCAATCCATTTAATGGAGAGTTAAATTTAGAAAACTGTTCGTAATGAAAGATCAAAGAGATTTTTCACAGCATCATGACACGCAGAATGGCAGTTATCAACCATATTGTTCATTTCATAAACACGAGAATAGCACTATTGGACGATTTTATTACGGAAAGAGGTGACAAGCAATGAGTAAGATGGGCGCTTTTCCGGAGTTCTTTCATAAGTCATGACCTTTATCCAATTAAGCATATGTTTTTTAGTTAGTCTTTACAGCAAATCAATAAATGAAAATAAAATGTTTCTGCATACTGCTAAGTAAAATGTTAACATCTCCCCCTCCATTTTTCCGAAGCTCGGAGGGGTTATGTATCTGAGAATGATCAGTAGTTTTGATGATTTCTGAAATTGGTGGAGGCCTGATAGGCTATCCAAAGGCAAGGTAGCTAGACAATAATATCCACTGCTTCAATGATTGTTGTGATCTTCCAAACGAGGGTACGGCGCGGTATCCAGGTAGCATAGCCTCGAAGTACTATCGTGTATGCGGGCCTTGTGCATGGTAAATCCGTCGAGTTCAAACATCTTCCTGCCCGTGTAGTTTGGAAAAGGGGGTACTGGCTCATATGTCATCCTCTTCAACTGGTTACAATTCAAATATCCTATTTCCGTCCTAAAATTGTCCTAGTATAGTTTCAAAATGTGACGATAATCTAACCAATCAACTCAGGCCGAGTACTTTTTAGTTAGCTAAGTGAAAAAAAATCGAGTATTAGTCTGAAGGTAGTAATCAGGAGACCAAATCAGATACTGGCACCACATAGCATAAAATATGAACATTTAATCGGGATGACCGATAACAGTTAGAAAGCATTTGATGGTATGCAGGTCGAGATATTCTGTTATTTAAATAACCATCATTATGCAGTCATAGCGTAATGTGACATCTACCTATCAATGACATAATTACAAAATTTCGACTTGATAGTTTTAAAAAAGCTTCATCAAGAGAATGATAAGCGAGTATCATATATTTTATAAATGAATTAAAAGGAAGCAGTTAAAGATTTTAAAACAGATAAGTTACAAGTATCGGCAAGCATTTTAGCACACAGGGGGAAAGTTGTCAACAACTTATACTAAAGTTAATTCTAAGTATTAAATATATATGTTTCTTGATTCTAATTTTCCTTAAGTTTGGTATTGTAGTGGGTCTTCTGTTATTTTATGTGATTTGATGACAACTCCTCCTCTTTTCAACAAAGAATTCTGTATATATAGAGAAATTGAAAATCGGTTTGAAACGGAGCAGAAATGCTGGAAAGAATGTCTGATCGTTAACTTGCCCTCATTGCATTTTGCGTATAAAAAATCATTGTCAACAGAAAACTATTATTATAGGAAATCTTATTGTGAGGAAACATTTTCCAATCCCACAATGTTATTCGTCTCTAAATAACATTTATTGGCACTGTTAAATTATTGAAAGAAGACGCTTGCATTTATTAATTACGGATTATACGTAATATAGAAATTCTCAGATATAGAGAGAACATACTCTTGTACAACTAATCACTTTTTTTAGCTTCCGTATAACACGAATTCAAGCAACGGATGGAATTATTACGAGGATTCTGAAATCATGAACCTCCTCGCCTTAATTAAGATGAATTTAAATTATTCCTTTTTCAAAAAAATTGCATGATTTAGATGGAAAGATACTTGTTTAATTTACCACTATGAGGAACAGTTCCTCGTATTTGAGAATCTTTGTTAGGATTTTATTGACTCAAGTAGTGCAGAGGTGATCTACTCTCAAGTTTGAAAATTTTTTTGTAATGAAAGAAAACATGTAACAGTATACATGTCATTTCAAATACACTTATTCTTTCTTGCATCTCCAACACAAAGGAGAAAATCTGATATTTTCTGTGACGCTGTTTCGTATAAATTTACTTTCATTAAATACCTGTCTAGATTTGTGAAACGATCATATGTTTTGCTGAAATAATTTTAAAAATTCTATATCATATTAAACATTATCAAAAATAGAAATAACCATACAGGTTATTTTCAAATTCATGGCAGAAATAGACAGGTTATTTTCATATAGCAGAAGAAAATAAGAGAAAAACTTTTTTCAGATTTTTTTAATGCATTATATGCTTTATTGAATAAATTTTAAAAAAGTATACATCATATGAAAAGTTTTCAAAACATAAAAATAACCGTGAAAGTTATTTTCGAATTTATCATCTACAGAAACAAAAAAAAAACTTTCTATTTACATATACTGAAGTAATAGAATATTTTCAGCGGCGAAGGATTACGAATTCTTCTATATTCGAAATTCTGATTTCTAGTTCTGTAAGAACTGAAACTGAATAGATGGACCGTAACAAAAGAAATTTTGGAACACTCTTATTATCAAAGAAAAAGAAAGTGGGCAATGTTCTCACTATGATCATCGATTCTTCTACAACTCGCCTCATCAAACATTCTACTTCTTTGCTGCGAACAAACGAAGCAGACGCAACTCCTAACATGCTTTTAAAGTTTCCACACTCCATAAAACAAAAAGCTTCGAGTAACGCCCATCAACGTACTTGTGGAAGAAACTTACTTGTAGCTATTTTTCGCCGCTCATTTCTTCGGGAAAAAGAAATTCTTAAATCCTTTGGAAATTGAAAATCTAAGTCTCGTTTTTCAGAAATGAAAACAACATCAAGTTCAGATATTTTTAATTTTTAAAAAAGCGAAAATAATTTCAGTGACAAGTATTCAGAAATATACATCAAGAAATGTCATTTTTATTCCGTTTCACAATCTAAAAAACTGCGCTATTGTTTGAAGGCTTCAGAAAATATGAATAATTTAATAAGTAAATTGTAAGAATGAAGAAGTAAATTGTAAGGTATTATGATTCTTTTGATTCATTAATGAAAAACTCAAAACATTAAACGGTGATTTAAATCTTTTAAGGAAGCTGTTAACTTTTTCTCCAATATAGCTGAAAATACTGAGTTTAAAGCTAATATAGAATGCGCTTTTTTATTATATATTTTTCATTTTCAAATTTTTTAGTACATTTTTACATATTATACTATGGACAAATTTAATTACTCTGTTACACTCATTTGATAGCAGCATTTATATCTGTTTTTATTTATTTATTTAAATTTCGGTTGATAAGCAAATTATTGCCTATCTAGGACAATAATATAGTAGTATGTGTGCTATTGATCACAGATGATTTTTCTTACAGATGTGAAAATCTCTCGTTTCTTAATGCTCTAAGAAGAGGAAATTTGTACGTTTGTGACGAAGGATTTTTCAGAATTTTCAAAGAAAATAAAAACATCTTTAAAAGTTTATTAGATTGTTCCGGTTTTTCAGACACTAAAGGAAAGTAACAAATTAGCCTTTCTTCACAGAATAATTTTGAAAACATAATTAAACATCTTTATTTCCTTGGATCATTAAATTTTCATTAATTAGATTCAGTGAAAATTATCAGTAAAAAAAATATCTATAAAGTGGGTTAACAAATTCTTTGTCTCCATAAAATGATCGACTCTCAGTATTACAAACATGTTCATAAATATTCTTTTCTTTGGACCAGATTATATTTATATCTGACTTTAATTGCTATTTCAAAAGGATAACAACCCTTCCCATAAAATATTTTAGGTCTAATTAGAGTAACTCTTCCATTCTATTTTGCTATAGACATGTTCATGATTATATTGATTTCTTAAGTCCAGGGACTGCTTTGCTAAAGTTTATCCAGTTCACTGTAGAACACAGAAAATTAAGTAGCAAATACTTGTGAAGAAATAAATAGTCAATTGCTTAGGTTAAGTACCATATAAAATAAAACAACCTGCCGAATTATTCTAAACAACTGTTTCTCTAAGTCTCAGTTTAACGCTGAAGAAAAGTAAATATGGAGACAGCTGAAAAACGCTTGTGTTTACGAATCAGCTACCAGGTATGAAATGGCTAAATAAAGAGTTCAGCACGTTTTTGAATATTTATCAAAATCGTTCTTTTGTCTGAGTATCAACATAGAATTTACGTAGAAAGAGGAAACAAAGGCAGTTTAGATCATAAGTTTTCCTATAAAATTTATGATACCCCAATATTTCTACCAAAGTGGGAAAAGTATCAGTATCACCATTTGACTCGTAATTGACATTTAGAATATGCATTCGATTTAAATAATAGGACTGAAAGAATGAAAGTTCAGGGGGCTCGAAGGAGTAAGGAATTTGCAGAATGTCACTCTTTCACAAATATTTCGTAAATCTTGCTTTATGCATAATGTGAATAATTTTAAACTTTTTACTTTGTGTTTCTTTTCCATTGCTTGTAAAATATATACTTTTTCTATGCTTTTCCATTGCTGTTATACTTGTGATGGTAGCTAAAAAAGGATCCGGAATAAAAGGTTTAATTACCGCAACCATGGACAATTAACAAGTGCTTCGTAATTTTATATCTTAATGATATGGAGAGTTCAACATTTGTACTAATCAAACTACTTGCATATTTCCCCACCATTCTAAACGTACAGTATTTATTTTTATGATAGGATTGTTCTAACGATAGTAAAGGTTTCAAGATCGGAACTCCTCTATTTCAGCATATAAATATCCTCATTTTCGATAGGCAATGCTAATCACTTTTCAAAGAATAATGCTTACACTTCATGAGATACTTTGTTAATATGAAGAAAATCATAATTAAAATGATCCTGTAAAACAGAAACCGTAAGGTAGTGGAAACTTTTGCTCTAAATCACATTCGTCTTCGAGAAAATGGGAAGAGAAGAATTAAATCTAACTTGATGAAGAAGAGATTCAAAGTCATCATTGAAATTCAACTTAACCCTTTCTAAGGCAGTGGGAATATACTTCCCACCAAATTCATCAATTTTTAAATGCATTTTTTAAGGTTGGCGTAAGTTCTCGTCAAATTTTTTGATGAAACAAAAACCTGGATGTTCCAATTTCTTATCTCAAACCGTAACGAAGTGTCTTGACTTGGTGATTAATTATTAATTAATAAAATTAATTAACAAAAATAATGTCATCCAATAAGCTAAATGAATTTCTTTTCTTAAATTAATCTCAATATCAAATTTATTTTATTATACCACTACTAGAAAAAAATGGCCTTATAAAGGGTTAAAATAAGTTTTTAGAGATTTTTCAAAATTTATTCTTATATATTTATAATTAATAAATTAGAATTGTTTTAATCCTTAAGCTAACATTCGAAAACATTGCAAAAAAATATTTCCGTCATAAATCAAAGTCTGGAACGTGAAAAACGGGAATTTGCTATAATATAGAAAGCTTATAGCCTACATGTTAAAATCATCCTTTTGAAAATTCCATCGCTTAAAAGTTTTCTGACTTACAAATACTCAGCACCTTGAAAGTGCTTCAACAAAACTGATTTGTTTGGTACTTGGATATTCATGAGAGCCATGGAGTACTTACAACAGAAGGTACTGTCGTATAAGAAATTGTCTACAAGATACAATAATCTTATGAATAAGCCGAAGTCCCAGAAACTGTCCTGGACATGATGAAGAGCCATATCTATTCACTTCTGACCTAGAGTCATCCATCTTCCTTTCATCAAGAGAATCGCTCTTTTTATACCCATCAAAAAACTCTAGTATCAATCCGCTCAAGATAAGACCTAAGTTTTAACAAACTGATAAAGATAAGATAGAACTTTCACAATTGATTGCATTTTAAACGAATTTTCGTAGCCGTGCAGTTTGCTAGGTTATTGATAAATAGTTAGTAAACTGAACGTGTAGACAAATGAACGAATCATGGTAGGAAAGCTATTTTTCACGTATCCCTGCTTAGCTTCTTTAGTTACCTATGCAGTACCTGATCATTCAAAAATGTATCAGCGGGATATGCTGATATATTTTTAGTGGGATATACTGATATTTTTTAGTGGCCAGTGCTATAAATGTATCAGTGTCTGCTTGTTAGGAAGAGCAAGTGAAATGAAGTTTAAATATTTTTTCCTAGGAATGCAAGAACTGTGTTCAATTTCGGAACCAGTTGAGAATGAGTAATATGTATTCATCAAATATACAGATTAACCACTTAAAATATTTCGAATACGCCATTTGAAAACTGTGCAACAAAAACGGGTCGATTAAATGAACATTAAAAATATTTTTAACATTTCGGATATCCTCGAATCAAAATCTGAATAAAATTTTCTTTTAAAAAAAGTAAGAAAATGTCCGAAACAAGTGTGGCTTCACAAGGGAAAGTATCTTATACCTTAGATTGCAAATTTATCGAGTGGAATTTAGTTCATAAAAATTTCAAACACGAAACGTTTTAAAACCATCTTCAATTATTTTTATATTAACTGAGACAGAAAGGGGGGCTGCAAAGCAAATTAAGATATTTATTGGAATATTATTTGCTAATAAATAGAGTTAACTTCCTTCCGATGACGAAAATTTAGCATTTACATTTATCAAAAGATGAAATCAAAGATTTCTCGTTTAATATGTTGAATTCATTATTAACCATACTAATTAAGTGCATAATTAATCAACTGAATATCTGCCTTTTCAATGATATCGCTGAATCCTATTTCTAATTATGTTTTTATGCAATACAGTACACTCGAGGAGAATTGAGAAATAGATATTGAAATTTTGCAAATCATCTCTCGAATCTATTAAGTCTGCCTTTCTTGACAATGCATCTTTAATACGGTATCTTATTTAAGAAAATGTTCCTATCTTAATTTTATGAAACATAATTATTATTACGCGAAGAGTTCGTTCCCGCAAAGTATATATCGATATAGTAATTAGAATCAATTAATATTCAAAATAAGCCTCGAATCTACAAAGTAAAACTACAGCTGAGTATATATCATAGAAAGGTTAAATTTGGACCGAGAATGTAAATACGAGATTCCTATAAACACAACAAAAAAAATTGATCAAAAGAGCACAATTTATCATTAAAAAATATTATTTCTTATTAAGCAAATCAAATCTTCATTCTCCAAATCAAAATCCCGACTTAAGTAGATATACTCATAAAGTTGACTAGAAAACGTACGTGCAAGATTCCGTCTAACATAACAGGGAAAAAATGTGTCTGATCAAAAGCAAATTACGTGAATTTCCAACTGAAAGAAAGATATAAAAAAAGATCTCTATTTCATTTCCAACATCCATTTTCGCGGATTTTTTCCAAACCCTCTTCTCATAATTCAAACGATGAAGAATCCTTGGTTTCTGTCCATGGCAAACATAAGGTGAAAATATTCAAACGCTGCATATCGCTTTGAAGCGTCATCATCATCAACTTCAGAGAAGAAAATTTGCCTGCTGTGGGTTTTCTGATCTTATCAGGAGAGACCACTAGTCTGCAATTCTCCTTCCTCCACCAAGGAGAAGGAGTTCTGATGGAGAGCTGCAGAATTCCTTTCCTACAATCGGCCCATTTTTATTCAGTGGAACATCAATATATTCCTCTGCAAAAATAACGCCGATGCAGATCCATTTTTATTACTCGTCGTTGAAATAGAACAGGTTTCCAAGTTATTTTTATATGTATATACGAATGAAATAGCTGAGTTTTATCAATTCCCCTACTAATAAAACGTGTGTACTCTCTCTGATTTTTGCTTTTATAGAAAAGAAGAATCCTTTGAAGATCCTTCTGGCAGAAAGGATATCTGTCTTTTGGTCCATACATTAAAGGCTATCGATCCCAAAGAGGCTCGTAAAAAGCGTATCTTCAGGATCTTAAACCAAATTTTGTCCTGGAGATGTTTGCATCATTTAAATTTTGGCTATACTGCAAATATTCTCAATCATTTATACAGCAAATATTGACAATAATCTTTTTCAAGTTTCTATCTACATATCTCAATTGTAACTGTGTGATTACAATTGAAATTATTAGGATATATTCTACATTTTATATGAGATAAAAAAATTCTATCTAATATGAATTTTAATATACATCATCTATATGCAGAAGATTTAAATAATTATTTAGTTTAAAAGGCTTTCATCTCATTTTTTTCTCATTAGCTCATTTAGGCGTGTGCTTATTGCGTTAACATTTTTAAACTATGACTAAAGCGATTATGACTCAAATTGTTTTTGCAAGAAACAATCTGTCGTTCAAATAAGGTATCCAATTTATCTATTTCATGTTTTATAATATTGTATTTTGTTTTCCACCTTTTAAGACACTCGAATAATATTTGATCAATGTAATATTTCAAATCAGTTTTCTTTAAAAAAATAAAGAAATATCTTTAACTTTATTAATTATTATCGTTATTATATTTTGGATTATTTCGCAAGAAATAATTCTACGTTTTCGCTTTGTTTCGGCGAAACAAAAACGGTGAATAGAGGAATAAGAAAATTCAACTTTTGGGGGGAAATAATGAGAATATAAAAATATCGGAGTTAGGAACGATTTTACTGTCTTTGTGCCTCTAACATTTTGACACTTAAATTAAACTTTTTAATTTAATTAACTTAAAAATTTCTAATTTTACACTTCAAATAAACAAATTTAATAATATAAAATGAAGAATGTAAGCAAATTTCCTAGAAAAGCTCATTTTAAAAGAATTTTGAAAAAATTTACTTGCCTGGTTTATACATTCATTAATTCAACTGTATAAAGATATCGGGAATTACAAAGAGGATCCATAGGTCACTTTCAACAGATGATATCGATTCGTAACGAATTTTCAGAAGGCCCATAACACACAAACCACCAAACAAGAGAATCACCTCGAGTATGAAGATAGAAAGTGGGGTAACCCGTCTATTGATAGGCTCCCGAGGCGCATAGTAAGAGGGAGGAGTACTTAACGGTCATTTCCCCGATGACGGGCCGTACAAGTTGGGTCACTGCATGACGAACGCCCTGATGGGGCTTATTCTGCTGGTGGCATAGAGCCTTATCTTAAGATGCGTAGCGGCCAGTCATTCATGTTAATGGTGTTGATGCCTCGAGAGAGCAACCGAAATGGTTACCTCCCTTAAAGGGGTGGAAATATGGGTTCTCCTGATTCCATAAACTCCGGGAATCAAAATAACAAAAAAGGTAAGAACCCAAGATGCTTTGTTAAATAAACATAGAACATCCTCAACTTTTAAAATTACAAATTTCGAATCTTTTTCTTGTATTTGTATGTCTGTCCTTTAGGTATTTAAATTTTTTTTATTTATTTATTTTAATTCTTGAACTTCAAACGAAGTAGCCTTCTTTGAAGAGATATCATTATTAATTTGAATAAATTTCATTTGCTACAAAGCACTGTTTTATTTTATAAGAAGGTTAACTTTCTGACCTGAATATCGGTCATTGCTATGTAAATGTATATGTTATGTAAACGGTATTCAAAGGATATTCCGGTTAGATGGTTAAACTCAACTGCCAAATAGTGAGATGATATTACAAATCTCGGATCCCTCAAAAATACTGAAGAATGCTAGCTCATTCAAATACCTATTCAAATAAATATTCATAAAAATATATAATAAAAGCTTAAAAAATTATTTCAGCACACTTAAGAATTTGATATTCATCTCTCTCTCCTTTAACGTAAAACTTTCTGTCTAAGACAAAATTTCATGCACCAGAGTCTCGGAAGGACCTTCTTTTTTATTTTATTAATTAGATAATACTCTCAAAAGCATTGTTCTGTATAAGTTTCTTTATAAATACGGCATAATTTTGTTAACTTAAGTTGATATTCTGAACAATCATGACATAAGTTGGCATTCTGAACAATCTGAAAATAAGTTGATTGTTTATTTTTTATTTCAGTCTTCAACAAATATTTGCTCTGAATAAATGCACGAAAGATTTAAAAAGTACATTTCGCCTTTCGAAAGAAACCAGCATTTCGAAAAATGAAATAAAAATTATTGCGAAAGAAATCAATTACCTTTGGAGTGTTTTAGGAATAAGAAAAATTCACTAGGCAAATATTCTAGAGGGGTAAAAAATTGAAAATCTTAACCCTCTTTGATCCTAAAAAAGAAGAAAAAGTTTTTGTGATGAAACATACACTTAATAAAAAAGGATTTGGAGATTTGAATTCGGAACGTGTGACCATTCAGACGCAATCATATTAAACTGAAATTCTTATTTCGAAAAAGATTCAAGATCATTGAGAAAAATGACCATCGTACATTATAAGGCCGTACGCTTTCCTCAACCGAAAAGAAAGCATTTCCAAAATAGGGGAGAAAACTTTATCGCTTTGCTACATATAAATAAAGGTCTAAAAAAAGACGCCTACAATTTTCGGAAGTGCGAATACATCACGTTCAACTCCGATTTCTTTTCCCTGGGCTATTTACTCGATTTCCATTCCACAAATCTTAGTACAAAGAGTTTCTCCCAACAAAAGCTTGCAAATAAAAATCTCTTGTGCCTCGCTCCCAGAGGAGTATTTCATGTTAATCCTCAACCAATAAAGTATCCGCAGAACAACGTTTGACACTGGGAGGAAAGATTATCGTACAGCGAAGAGATTTTGTTTTCCCATCACTTCTCATAAGGCAATCGAAAATTTTATGGGGATCTCTTCTTTTATTTGAGCGGAACTTGCGAGAAAACTAAAGTTAAATAGCGAACGACAAGCATTTACGGGGCAAATACGCTATTAAATGGTAGTAGGATAATAATAGTGGTTTAACACTTTTGTTTTCTGCCAACAAGAACGTAAAAGACATCGGTTAAATAGGTTACTATCTTAGTTTCGTTTTAGAAATCGATTTCATGATGATTTATTTAAGAAATCAGAATGAACCCTTTCAAAATACGTATTCGAGTACAGAGTATAGTTTCTTTACTACATAGTTTAAGGTCAGATACAAAACAACGAACTATAGAGTCTTGCTTCAAAATGCAATAAAATACTAACTTTAATCGTACGATATAAAGGTATAGGCCTACGTTTTAACCTCTTCTGGGTCAAATTATTATTTGCCAGTAAACAAAATTAAGAATTGAAGAAGAGAAAAGAATTTAGAAGTAACTCAACTTAGAAAATTTAAAATTTTTCCTTTATTATAAATTTAATTTTCTTAATTAAAATTATTCATCCATCATTGATAGTATAGGTCTACTTTTTAATGAGAGTTTATGATAATTTTAAATTATTATTAAGCTTTTAATTTCAGACAATATTACTATATTTTAAAATATTTTTAAGATTTTAAAAATTCCAAATTTTAAATAATTGAACAATACTTAATGACGATTACCATTTTACCTACAGTAACCTTTCTTGAGTAAGCATTCATATATATTTCTTCTTTCTTGAATTATTATTTAAGAACATATAATAATGAAATGGAATTCTCATTTTTCGATATACTGCGATATTTTTAGAGAATTTTATTACTTTAAATAAAAAGCTACTTTATTTCAGTAGTCCTTCTTGGTTTTTGATTTTTTCTTTCTTTTTTTAGGGAGGTTTCCAACGAAATATTCAAATTTTAATTTTGTTTCGAAAAAAATATGTTATTTCCATTCTTGTGATGTTTGATTTTGGATTCGAATAAAATCATAATGAATTCAGTTTATATCCCTAAAACTTTTTTTATGATTTTAGGTGACGCACGATCAAATATCTGAGATTTTATGAATATTTTTTAGCATTGAAATGAGTAGGAATGCATCGGGACAAAGCAAAACGACGTATTAACGAGAAAGGCGCACAAACAAGCGACGTGCTAAAGAAGTTCGTTGCTTAACAAGAAACACCACATATCTCAATTTTTTGATAATTCAAAGATGAAGAAAATACTCAATTTTTTCACAATCAATAACGAATATTTTTTCATGTCTGGTAGGAACATGTGGTCTCATGTTTATATCGGTTAAATATCAATTAGACATGTTGATCTTATGATTTTTTTTATCAAAAATACATTTTACAGTGAGATAATATTAAAATCAGAATTGAGACCTTCGAAATAGTATCTGAGCGTCTTTAAACGAATTCGACTTTATTATAAATACTCTGAAAGAACTTTTTATCTTTGTTCGAACTTGATTCTTTTACTTAACGGTCAAAAAATCGTTTTATTTATTTAAGTTTGGTTTGCTGACGAAAAATTTTCCACATAAACCTGAGCTTTCTCTGGAGTAGTTTTGACAATTAAAATTTAAATCTGGACAAAAGTTTCTTTAATAGCTGCTTTAGCTATCTAGAAAACCATCAAATTTTGAAATGAAAGAAAATATATTCTCAAGGTTCATAAACACATTTATTTATGTTTAAAGATTTTCCTCTCCATTTTTCACTACATTCTTGCAACCTCCTCTATTCTGAAAACTAAAGCAGTTTCAATTTTATGAAATGTTACGCCCTCTCTAACAACGGGTATTTAATCAGGATTCCTCCTAAAACCTAGAATTTACACGATTGGGACATCTTAAATTATTCAAAGTAAGCAAAATACAAAGTGTTGCACAGACTAAATGAAATCACTCTCTCCATAAAATAGCACACTTTATGAAATGATAAAAAAATATTTCTTATACATTTAAATATTACTTGAAAGGCTATGTAAGCCAACATCTGAAAAGATACAAAATAAATCCAAAGCAGTATTTTATGTCACACGACTCCGGTACCTTTCTTAGATTACGTTTTTCAAAAGAATATTCAAATTCAACTCGTTACCTCTTGTATTGAACGACACATAAATATTTCGCAAGGATATGTTCAACGGAGATCGGATTCGTTCTGTTGTTGAAATGTTTTTTTGGCTGGGAAAAAGTGTCTCGAACTACATGAATCGATTCTTTTCGTACAGGATATAAATAACAAGATGCAAACCACTGAAATTTCGTTTCTAGTTGAAAGCAGCATTGAGGGACAGTGCGTTGTTGAAAAGTTACCGAAAAAAACTAACTAGAGGAAGACAAACATTCAATTACTTCCTTGATTAATAAAGACAAATTCGATGTTTTCTTGTGCAAAATCAAAGCAAAACCAAAAATGGCGTTACTTCTAAAAAAAGGAAGCAAAAAATCTATTTAATCTATTTTTCGGCTTGGGAAGAACGGAAAAATCAACTTAGAGTTCGACGAAATGCATTTCCAGAAAGACGTCTCAAATAAAATTAGTACACAAAACACCTTGTGCTCTTTTTCTGTGGATTAGCTAAAACTTTTTAATAATATTTTTTATATTAAAATATTCTTTGAAAAGTTTAGTAAATAAACATCTGAAAGAATACAAAATAAATCAAAGGAAGTATTTTGTGCCACACGAATCAAGAACCTTTCTTGGATTATGTTTTTTAACAGAATATTCAAATGCAACTCGTTACTTCTTACATTGAACGACTCAGAAATACTTCGTAAGGATATGTTCAATAGAGATCGTATTTGTTCTGTTGATGGAATGTTTTTTGGTTGAGGGAAAAGTATCTCGGAACTAAGTGAATCGATTCTGTTTATATAGAATATAAATAACAAAATGCAAATTACCAAAATTTCTAAATAAAATCATTTTCTCTTCCTAAAATAGTTCACTTTATTAAATGATAAAAATATATTTTTTATGTATTTTAATAAATTCTTGGAATTCTCAGTAAACCAACTTCTGGAAAGATACAAAATAAATACAAGGCAACATTTTATATCAGACGACACTAGAACCTTTCTCATATTACGTTTCTCAAAATATTTTTCCAAATTCAACTCATTACCTCTTATATAAAACGACACAAAAATATTTGGTAAAGGTATGTTCATGAGAGATCAAATTCGTTCTGTTGTTGAAATGGCTTTTGATTGGGAAAAAGTCTCTCGAAGCTGCACGAATCGGTTCTTTTATATAAAATATAAATAACAAGAGGCAAACCACCAAAATTTCGTTTCAAGTTGAAAGCAGCATTAATGGACAGTGCGCTGTCGAAAAGTTACCAAAAAAAGTAACTACAAGAAGACACACACTAAATTACTCCCTTGATGAATACCGACAAATTCGATGTTTTCCTGTGCATTAGGAAAGAAAACAAAAGCAAAAATGGCGTACATCTAAAAAAGAGTAAGCGAAAAATCTATTTTTCAGTTTGGGAAGAACGAAGAAAATCAACTTAGAGCTCGCCGAAATGCATTTCGAGAAAGACAACACAAATGAAATTAGTACATAATAGTCTTAGGTTCTTTTTTCTACGGATTAACTGAAATTGTTTTGAAAGGTAACAAGTAAATACAGATGTATGTTTTCTTGCAGAAGTCTCATCTAATATTAACATACCAAGCGATAGAGAAGAAAACTTCAGAGAAGTCTAAAACTTCTCGGGTAAATGTTTTTATCTGTTATGGAGCATGTTTTTAGACACAATGCAAGAAATAATTATTTGAAGGAAGCTCGGAATTGTTTTACTTTAAAGCGAACATGATCTTGAAAACTTTTCATTTGAAGATTAACAAGTTAATTAGAAGAATAAAGAAAGGTTTCAAGTTTCGTAAAAAGAAAGATTTACTTTAAAACAAACATAATCTTTAAAATATTTCAGTTGAATATTTGCAAGGGAATTTTGCATAACTATCTTATGGTTTGAATACCTTCAAACCATAAGATAGTTCCCCTTCATTCCAATTAGACAAATTTCTTCATTTAGTCTTTTTATAGTTAGTCTTTATAGAAAATCAATAAATGAAAATAAAATGTTTCTATGTACTGCTAATTAAAATGCAAACCGCCCCCCCCCCCCATTTTGGACTTCACTCCTATTTTAGTGGAATCAACTCAGCCTAGTGCATACGCAATAGCGCGGAGGGTTTTAGTATTTTCAGTATCTGAGAATGATCAGTACATAAAATACTTTAACCCTTTCAAGGGCCATTTTTTCCTAGTAATGGTGTAATACAATAAGTTTGGGGTTGAGGTTAATTTAAGAAAAGAAATTCATTTAGCTTATTGGATGACAATTTTTTTGTTAATTAATTTTATTAATTAATAATTAATTAAAAAGCCAAGACACTTTGTTACGATTTGAGATAAGAAATTGGAAGGTATAGGATTTACTTTCATCGAAAAATTTGTTGAGAACTTTAAAATACCCTACCTTGCACGTTTAAAAATTGATGAATTAAGTGGAAAGTATACTTCCCACCGCCTTTAGAAGGGTTAAACATGCACATATAAGCAATAGGCGAAAAGAATGCGAGAGTTTTAGTCTTTAAATATCTTCTAAAATAGTTTACATTAAAATCTTGCATATTCTAGTATAAAAACATCAAATCTAATGTAACAATATAAAACAAATCAAAATCAGTCCTTAATTAAGATCACCGCAAAACTCACAAACACAGATTAGGGGACGGAGTTACAATTTTTGCAAAGGAGGACCCCTAAACGCTTTGATCTACATTTAATCAGGTGTATAGGTAAATATCACGCAAAATGTCTTACAGCAGCCTACTTTCATCACTTCAAGGCCAGAGGAGACCAAATCCATGATAAAAATACAGTAAAGTGTCATAAAATGCAATTACATAAAAATGGTATTAAAATCAGATTAGATTAGCGTATTTATCACTAAACCGTAGTGATAAATACGCTAATCACCAAAATGATCCATAAAATCAGAAGTCAAGATAGTACAAAACAATTAAATCATTAAAACCCATGATGATAAATACAAAGAAGCATAATTCGAGATTAAAAGATTGAAAAATCAAAAGTCGAACTTCTACTTATTAGTCCAGTCGGTCGCAAATTCCTCCACTTATTTTAAAAGCCTCGCAGATATCCGTGACAGCCTTTTAATTCCCTATGAAAAAATGTTTTCGAACCACTCCATTTTAAAAGCATCTATAGGTCTGGTGATATGGAAGATTTTTGTGTGGATGTAGTCATATACATAATGATCCGGAATTAATCCTATTTCAAAAACCAAATACGGAAATATGCTCTCTCTCTCTTGTCATTTCATTTTTATTGTTTGTTACAGGAAGAGTACTAAAATCATTTTTAGACACATATAAAATATTGAAGTTCTCTACGATGAAAACAAAAAAAAGATATACAAACTAAAAGGGGAAAAATCGAGCCTGTTGTATTCCCCTATTAGTCGTCCGTCATTCTCCTTACTATCTTTCTTCCTTCCGTAATTCTTGCTTGATACAATTTATCGTGTATGGTTGTCATGGTAAGAATTATGACTTTTTTTCAACCTCTGGTCAGTGTAATGGGGATGGGGAAGCGTCATCAAATTCCATGCTACCGGAATCTGAAAGCTTGTCTTGAGTGCTCACTTCAAGTCATTATCGACAAAAAAGGATTGGCAGCAGATAAAGAATCAAATAAGAAATATTTAAGTTTCCTATTTGATCATTTTAATTCTTTTTGACAATATTGAACTTATAATTATGAATATTTCTGACCAGATTTCTGTATGTTTAAGAAGTTTTCTAATAAAATAAATAAGAAAGATTATCCGCAATACAACTGAACGAATTTATATAAATAATTCAAAGAAAGGAAACGTGTTTACTTTGAATAAAATTATTTAAATAATAATATTGTATCGTTTTTTCAGGTCAGAAGATTACACATCAACTTTCGGATAATTTTCAGCAAGTAAATATGCATTCAGTTAGTCAAGCAGATTTTTCAAACCGTTAATTTTGAAATTTTACATATAAGGATAAAAATGTGTGTGCGTGTGTACTTTTGTAATAAAAATACTATAGTGTCAGTTATTAAGAGTAGAGTTTGTAAGAGACATCTAACACTGAACATTTACCATTATGTCCAATACAGTTAACATTTATGAAATACAGTAAACAGTTCCAAAAACAGAATGCGAATTCAGTGATGTGAACTACGCGTTATTGAAATTAACACGATTCTATTCATAATAATACATGTTCAGAATATAAAAATGTCTGCGCTTCTAAAAATGGCAGTATATACTACCGTCACACGAACATAACGCATTTTAAGTCACACATGGAATCTTTACAAATTTGCACACCACAGAGACATGAAGATGTTGTCACATGACAGATTTAATATGTACCAGACCTTCAGTGGAAATGGATCTCGAACCCTGGTTACTCCAAACTCGTGCCATCAGATCTAACTTTTCGAGGAATACGCATTTTAATCCTTCATTTAGAGATTTAGAATACATGTTCTTAAATTCTCTTTTATTTAACTTGACATATTTCATGTTTGTAAAGATGGAATTTTGTAATCGATTTTTCACTCACTTCCTCGTATGTTTGTGATTGAAATTTTATACACTTGTGCATTCTCAATGACAACACATGTTTTTAGAACCTAATTATTAGTTAATCTATTAATGCAATTAAATTTTGATTCAATACAAGTGGCGCCACCTCGATCTGATTATAATATTCGCATTAATGAATTATAAATTAAATACTGAAAACTAGAGAATAATTAAAATAAAAAGAGCCTTTTTAGTACACCAATAAAAGTGTGCTTTTAAAAATTGTTTTTATTGAATTTATTGTTGTCTCAAGCCACTCTTGATAAATAAGTAAAATATTTGTTCGTATAAATACGCCAAAATATACAGGAAGCGTTACTTTATATATATATTTCTTTTTATTTTGTAAACAGCTTTAAGGAGGAGTTGAAATAAAATTGGAAAAGAAACTCATTCCTCCGCACAAAGAAGGGAAGAAAGAAGGAGAAAGTTTCATTTTAACATGGTCGAAGATTATATCCATTGCGCCTTGGAAGTTCTATTTTCGCACAACATCTTTGAGTTTTATTGAAGCCCATTTCCAAAGTTAGCAGGCATGTCTGAGCTCACAGCATGCATGTCTCTTTTATTCGATAGAAAAAGATAAAGATAGTGTTGCTGAAGCAAATAAAAGCTGGCGACTGTGAGTGACCAGTAAGTCTCACATGACCTTTCAGACCTCAAGAGCATCTTTCAGTTACATTCCAGATGGATGCCAAAGGGTATTTTTACCCATCTCCAGAATAAAACGTGATACTGAGAAAGGCGGGCCTGTGAAACTATGCGAAAGTTTTCTTTGTAATCTTGCGTTATGCGTTTCTTCTTTCTTGGTTCTTTAATAGTATAAACATTAATATTTTAGTAAGAGATGCACACTTCTTCAAAAATCTGTTATCGTTAATGTTACTATGGTTATTTGTTCTTGTGAGATGTCAATGACTCAATTTCAATAGATTGTTTTATGTTCTAATAATGTAATAAAACTCTAAATTTAACTTACAGAAAGGCTAAATACTAAATTTATTTGTTTCTGATCATTTCTTTTAAATATGTACCTATTAGTCAAATTTATGTAATAGATTTATTTACAATATTATGAGATGAATCGCGTAATTATTTCTAGAATTTTGTTTTGAACACATGTAAGTGAAATTTACGGAAAAGATTACTTTACAAATAAATAATATCTTTGTTCTTAACATTGCTTTTAAAAATATTTAATCAAGCAAATGTTGTGAACCTCAATTCACATGGTTGTATTTGCATCAGTTTCGAAAATAAATACAAAGTAGGAAAATAGGTGAATACATTCCTTTAAACTTTTTTTATTTAAAGGCTTGTCATTAGGGAATAATTTTCTTAATTTTATTCAAGAAGTAAACTTAAATAATGTGATGGCACAGTCACGTGAAAAACGTAACAGCGCATGTTATTATATCTAACAACTGTCTACATAGTAACAACACTTTAACTTGTGCTGCGTCACGTCTTTTTTCCTCTTAAAAATGAGCAATGAACTCCAAAATTAAATTGGCACTGTGCATTTGACGTGTATCACATGAAAAGATTTGACTGCAATAAAATGCCTTGTTGGTAAAAAAAATTAATTTATATTACTGGAAATAGCTGACAGGAAATACCTTTTTATATTTTAACTTTTCTATGATCAATATCTGGGATATTTCAATATATTATTTTAATTTTACTAAATCTACAAGAATAAAAACGCTTGATTATATCCGTGACAGTGAATGTAAACAGAATATGTAAACGACTCTAAAAACTATAAACGCTGAAACGAAAGAATTTTTCATACGTAACAAGCAAGTCAAAGAATTTTTAGATTTCGTTCCTAAGAACATATCCGTCAATTACTTGCATGTAGGAAAACCTACAATTCCATTAAGGGCATGTTTTTTTATCCCTAAATGTATGAATTTACATCTACGGAATGGCAATGCTTTATGCCCGGAAATGCAAAAACCATTTTAAAAAATACACTCTATAAAACTTTACAAACTAATCTTTCGGCGTTGGAACCTCTCATTTATTATAGCTCAAGAAGATGCTAACAAAGAAAATTCAACATTTATTTTTAAAAAATGGATTATGAATAAGTTAGAAATTATTTAGTGGCGTTGATTTTCATTCAATCCAAAGTTTTATTACTTTAAAAATAGAACTGTCATAATATTTTAAATTTCAAGCCGAAATTAAATGTTATGCTTCTCATTCAAGCGTCACAATTTCTTAGTCCATACGATTAATAATTTACTTCATTTGAAAGTAAAGACCATTTTAAATATGCAGAAAAATTTATGGGCTTGGTATTCTTAAGAAATCAACGAATTTTACTTGCTATTCTCTTTTTATATGTATCAAACATCTTTACTGCATTACGTATAAATAAATCTAGAAGATGGTAAAGAAACTTTTTAAGCATTTCTGGTGTACAACAAAAAAGTACTTTCGTTTTAAAACGCAGCATTCCTTTCAGTAACAAGAAAAACTCGGCATTTCTGAGCTTTCCTTCGAACAAACCGATTTTCACAAAAAAGTTCAGGTTTTCATAATAAAGGTCATGCATGTATTTTTTTTAAAATTAGGCTATCATAAATTTCATAATTTATGTTTCCTATTTTAACTGAAAGATATTTTAAAGTTATTAAATTACATGAAAAAATATTCGATTTTCTCTACTCGGTCCAAATACCATTGCACACAGCAGCATTTCACCTAAATCTAATTTAGCCCGAACAGCATATTCACTGCATTCATACGTACAGCGATAACACCAGCATGTTCTCCACCATTTAACTCTTCCTCATAATCCTTATTTAGTTGACTCCGGGACGCGTCAAAATTACCACTGGTGGGAAACACACGTCTCATTAGTGATCAGATTTAATACCCTGTATAAATTGATTAATTTAATCCTAAAAGTTGGTTGGTTCAATCTAATCCAATGCATAAGTGGATAATGGAATTTATTCTGACGAGCGATATGCAATTAATTCACCCACGCGCACGATATAGTCCCATACCCAAAATGAATTTTAAATATAATCATTCATAAAGACATGGGAAACGTCAGCATTGCCTTTCCAGAAAGGCCTTCTTTCGTCCTAATGCATGCCATTCTAGTCATAATAACTTATAATTGAAAACATTGTCCAAAATATAAGTAACCTCGAAAGTCGTTTCTGTTGAAGTTTATGTAGGAAGAAAATGTATTTCCGAGATAAAAGAAGAAAAATTCTAAAAGAAAAATGCATGCACAAAATGAGATCCGTCATGCAAAAGCATAATTGGACAACTTCCTTTACTTAGAACCAGCATAAGGAGAACTGCCCACTTGAATATCAATAGGAACTCGCGTGCCCGCAGTTCTGGTAATGGCCAACGACACGTCAAAAGGAAGGAACGAAAAAGGGAACATTAAAAGTTTAGAAATAAATTTTGCCACCGTGACTTCCTCAGAATTGTTCTTTGAACCTTTCTCGGTAAACTAAGAAGACAAAACTTACAAGAACTTTAGCAGATAATTTTTTTCAGATTTAAAAATAGATATGCGATGCATTCTCCCTCTAAAGTTAATTGTGTAATGTTTCATCTGTTCAGTTTGATTTTGATATTTCATTCAACTTAATTTCTGTCTTTTATAATTTTTCTTTTTAAACAAGGTTTCAACAAAGAGTCAGAATAATTCCTCTTGGAACTAATTACCAAGCTAATCACTCACATCTTTCGAAGTGATCATTTCCCAGAAAACCAACTGTTAGTGACGACCGCGCATTTCATTAGTATTCTTCCATAGACCCCAAAACTTTAATTCTCTCTCTTGGATTTCAGTTACTCTCCTTAGTAGTATATAACACTGCTAGCCTCATATCTATAAATATTTCTTTATCATGACATGGAGTGTATACTTGAAATTATAGAAATTATGACTGTAAGGAGATATTGTATACTAATCAATTCATGGTCATGTGATACACATCAAGTGTGCCAATTTAATTTTGAAATATATTGCACGTCTTGGAAGAGTAGAAAAACACATGGCTTCACAACAGTTGGATGTTAGATGTGCGATGACATCTACCAAGTGAATTGACCCTACTAATGATAATAAGTGGAATTTAATCAAAGAAGCTGCAAAACAAATAAGTTTGAATGTGATCATGGGTTTCTTCCATCCATTTTTTAGCATACAGGGTATCCCAGAAGGTCGTTAGTAAACTTTAAGGGTAGGTCAGGCATACAGAAACAAGCAATTTTTACAACATAGTATGTGGTCACAAACGCAGAAGGTGAATTCTATAGAAGGATTTTTGTCAGTGGCATAGGTAAAAGAAAAGGATACAACAGAAAAAGTGACTTGTTTCTGTATGCTTGACTTACCTTTTGAGTTTATAAACAATATTTTGGGAATATCCTGTATATATAAAGAATGCAGTTGCTTATAAAACAAACGCAATTTCAGTTTATGATTTTTAAGCTTATCGGGTCTTTCTCCAAAGGCAGTCATTATCCAGCCTCCTGAGGAAAGGGTAAGCCTTTTTTTTAAGATAATACATTTGACCAGTAAGAACTGCAGAACGCTACAGACTAAACTTAATTTTAAAAATTCCGCAATATTTGCATAAAGAAAACTCCTCAATTTTTGTGATTTTTAGCTGCATTTATTCATAAAATCCCTATGTAAGCTGAAATTCTGAATCACGACTCAATCCCAGAGGTTATTGCATTTTCTTTATTTTCGAATGAAAATAAAAATATTTTTATTTTGGATAATATGGGTCGGATAAAAAGTCTAAGGTGGACAGCACATAAAATCGTTATGATGTGCAATTTTTAAAAGAAAATGTATCTAAGCATTTTCTCAAAAATCATTTTGCGTGCTTTTTCCGAAAGAATTCATAAATCTAATTCTCATAAAAATATTTAGTCATCAAATCATGGTTCGAAGAATTTAAAGCTTTCCTCTACAATCAATTTCTTTACAGCAAATATAGCTATATCAAAAAATATAGCCGACAATGGTCTATAATCAATGGTTTATATCTGCAATTAAATATTTAATGCGGAATTAAATATTTAATTGCAGATATATATTAATAAGAATAAAAACATATAACAACGTGCTCTGCTACATGTTTCGAATCTCGCATCAAAACCAATGGTTTTTAAGACATCTGGGAATGCCTTGCTAACCATTAGCAATGAAGAATACTATAATAATGGCCTTAAAGATTCTGACAATAATACAAAATTATTTCCTATAATATGAATGAATGTAAAATATCACATCTACCAAATAGTTCAGTCAAGGAAGGCCAAAAATCGACGATTAGAGAAAAAATGGTGTAGTTTTGAATTTGGCACAATTGTTGGGGTAATGTCCCAAACGACATACTAAAAATCTCCGCCTATGGGGGTGCACGGGGGTACAGGGAGGTTAAAGGGGGAGTTTTCAGTTTTTCTTAAATATCTCGAAAACTATGAGCTCTATCGAAAAGCACACAATTACAAAATTAAACTACATGAAATTTCCTACAAAAAAAGTCCTGCGTTGTTTTTTTTGTAGCATTAATAGATTAGAAGATACAGGGGAGATGCAAAAGGGAATATTTCTGAAATTCCTTATTGTAATGGAAAAATCAATTGAAATTGTTGAATCTACAACCCCCAGAAAAACCTCATGCCTATATAATAATTATACAATGGTAGTATTGTATGTGTAGGAGCTGGGGGGGCTGACAAACCCATTTGATGAACTACGTATTAAAGCCATTTTTATATTTTTCCTCATCTTTCTTTCGATTCTCCTTCTAATTTTACCGAAGAAGATGTGCAGAAACTTTCTCAAAGTCCTGTCACGAGAACCATTGCAATAGGTATTATTCCTATAAGGAACCTACCTAATAGGAAGTTTTAAAATACAAACTATGCGGTCTTTTTTCTCGTTTTGAGCCTATACAGTAATTTTCGTCGGAACAGGTTCTCCTCTTTAATCCAACACTGTAGCTCTGACATTTACTGCTGCCAGAAGAGCTGGAATTGCGCTGAATATTTATTTGCAGCCGTAAAACGATAGATTTGTGAGAAAACCCAACTTTCTAATACACTCTTGCTCGTCTCCTCGTTTACTTAGTAGGAAGAAGGCCAGATTCGTATACTTTTTTCTCACTTTCTTGTGTACTGTATATAATGAATGTAACTGTATTAAAACTTAATTTTATTAGGTTTTCTTAAAAAATAGCTTCTTGCTTAACAACACAATTTGAAAATTTGCGAAATCTTTTCAAAATTCATTTTCGCCGATGCTCTGTTTATCCTCTTAGTGAATTGCGAAATTTTATTCCCATGTCATGACAAATCATGTATCCACAATGAGTTTTTTAATTTCAAGGAAATCCCTTACTGAGTAATAATACATCGAAAAGGCTAAGCTCCTGAAAATAAGATACGGTTTTCTTCTACAAACTGCAAACAAAGTTGAAACGACTCAGAAAAACTTTAAAAATTCTTTGATAACTTGATATGCAGTTCCTTAAAAAACGATATTTCACGTTTATTAACATACTAGCTGTTACCCGCGACTTCATGCGCGAAGAATTTGAATTAATCTTTTTTTTAATTCACGAATGTAAATGTTTTGTTGCATTTTGAAAGGGGAAAGGAAAAGTTCTGACGGTTGATAATACTTAATTCGACGGCTGACAGGAGTGTACTGTACATGTATGCTGATATAGTTATGTAAATTGTTTATCTATTCTAATATACTTTTGTATATCACATTATTTACACGGATGTAGAGGTTGTGTGGGCTGGACACACGTGAACAGGCCACATATAGTTGCCCATGGGAAAAATTTGGTTTTTCCATATGTACATCTGCCACTTTCAGTTTCTGGCCCTGAGCCTGGCAAATGACATTTTGAAAGGGATTTGTTGCCTTCTGAACTGAGATGATAAATCCTTCGGCATTATCGGAAGGCGTGGAATTAAAATACTCTCTCTTCTCCCTATATCAGTCATAACAATAGCTTTCATGACGTTTGGACCTTGGTGTGTAATTTGTGACCGTGTGCCATTGCGCAGTCTCGGTATATCGAGGTTGCGTATTAGTAGTACTGGCACAGCGGCATTCAATCTCGGCTTGTCGGAAGGTGCCCTGACAATTCTAAGATGTTGAAGAGCTCTACAGTATATGATGTTCCTTGTTAATGCCCATTACCGTATCTACAGATGGATGTTTTGTAATACCTCATTGTGAAATTTAAACAAAACATCGAGAGAATAATTCACTAACGTCATTGGATCACTGTGTAACCGCATTAAAAGCTGCAAATGCAAGGACAACAGGAAACCGGAAGTGTAAAGTCTCCTTTTGTTGTTAATGGTCAAAGAAAGCAATATTTTCTTATATTAACTTTAACACTGGCAGAAGCCCGCGCGCGAAAGAGTAATTTCGCTTGAATTTATTTCTATAAGAATAAAAAGACTTGTTAGAAATTACGTTACAAAAATATTTTTAAACCTTAATAACAATCAGAGAAAACATTTCATCGAAATGTAATTAATAGCATTAAAAAGATCATTTTCTGGTCTTTAAAATGGCATAAAAATAATTGTTGTCTAATAAAGATTTCGGAAGTTATTGGCAAAAAACGTCTAAGCAATAGGCTTAAAAGCGGCTAATGTTCGTTATTTAATTAAATATCTTAAGAACTAATTAACTCTGAAATTTGAAAATAGCACCTTGTGTGTAAATTTCATGTCGCTACCGTTCACCGTTTAGGAGGAGTTCTTGTGACCGACCGATCGACCAGCAGACAGACAGATACGTGTAATTTCTGCCTTGTTTTATAGATATTTATAAACATAAGCAAAACTTTCAGAAACAAAGATAAATTAGCTCAAAGTCTAACCGTTTCCTAGCAGCGAAGTAGGTATAAATTTGCGTTATTTCAAAATCGTCTGCACGTAAAATTTAAAAAATTAATAAAAATTGAATGAAAAATGTCACAGAAATAAAATTAATATCATTGAAAAGGTAAAATTTTTATCTTTAAGATGGTATAAAAATTATTTGTATCGGATAATTTGTTCCGAAGTTACAGCGGAAAAAAGGATTACGTGATAGTTGATTTAAAAAATAATTTATTTCACATGTTTTCGCATTCCTGAAGGATCACGTGACAGTTGAGTGAAAAATAAAAATCTTCATCGCGAATCGCGGAGTCAATGGGCTTTCTTTGTTACCTATTTTTAATCTGTAGTCAAAAATAATTAATTTAACGTGATTTCACCTAGCCTATGTCCGTTCTCGGGTTTCAAGCTACAACTCTGCCAATTTTCATCCAAATCGGTTTTGTGGTTTGGTCGTGAAAGCTTAACAAACAGACAGACAGACAGAAAGACAGACAGACAGACAGACACACTTTCGCATTTATTATATTATTAAGGATTCTTTATCGGATGCGTTGGTCTCTGCAACTAGTTGAATGAAGCATTGATCCTCCTATGTGATACATTAGTTCAACAGATAACAAATCCGTGGTCTTTAACAAATTTTAGAGTCTTACAATAGTGTAGGATTGGCTCATTAAGATCCCATTTATTTTGATTGATGGATTATGGTCTACAAGATTATTTCGGAAATTGCCTCGAAATTTTGTACTGTGGGCAGAAAATGTGGACAACACCCGAAGCAGCAGCTCACGCTCCATACTTCCACATCGCACCAATCTGAGGACGTTTGAGCCCCAACAGTTGATTTAACGTGATTCATCGTGCACCTTTGGTGGAATCGAGTCTCGAACCAGTAATCATCCGATGCCGAATCAAAGACTTTCCCATCCGTTCACCTCCTAGTATCTCTCAACAGATTAGCCCAATGAACAGTTTAACGTTTTACAATAAAAATGAAGTCCCTTTTAAAATGCATCTCAGAGGTTTGTCATTCTAAGTGAGAGGAATTGCATTAAAATATATACACCTATACTCTACAGTATCTCACGAAACGATAATTCGTATTGAAATCACCTCGCCCTAGCACGAAGCTATGCAGTATATTTGAATGACCGGATCGTCGCAGATAATAATACGGACGCTGTGAAATGTGCAAAAGAGGCCACCATTACGAACTGCGCATGTATAGACATAACATAACACCACCTCCTGTCCACGTGCCACCTCCCTAAGGAGGTGTGTACTGTCAGTGGCGATGGTTTACTAACCGTACAAAAACAAACAGTAGCAATAATCAATAATGCAAAGACATTCATCGGAAATTCATCGAAATGCGTTCAACGTATTATATTATTGATAATTTAAATGTATTTCTCTATTTTTGTTCTGGCCGAACAAAAAAGAGTAAAATTACACATACTGCTGAATGCGGTGTTTATAACACATCGTTCTGAATGATTACACAGATTTCGGAGAACTCTTACAGTTTTTCCAATTATCCTTTTTCTTATTTAGTACTAGTTAATTTTGTAACTAGAATAATAATATGAACTCTCGAAACCAACATTTTTATTATGACTACTTAGACACCATATAATTAGTTAAGAGTTTAGAAAAAATTGTTGAAGTTTAACAAATACAATTTAAATATCGCACTAAAATCGAATCAGCAGTTTGAAGAAGGGAACAAGCGTCAACAAATCAAAACGCTCATAGGGTGCACAAAACGTGTATTATCATCTATTGTTAGCTGTAAGAAGGAATGAAAATTACTAAGCAAATAACTGATGTAAAGAATCTCATAAAAGTTTTGTAAAAAAACAATAAATAAGAAAAAATATTATTTCTTTCTTAATTGCCCCTAGCAAACAGTTTTGGGATTCGTTCCCTTCTTCGAACTGCCGATTTAATTGTCTTCACTTCAACTGATGCCCGAATTTTTAACAGTGGCGCATTTATTTCATTTCCGATTTCACTCAGCATATATTTCAATATATACTAAATTATATCTAAAATGCGCTTTAGAAAACGTTAAATACTCCTAATGCGGAATTAAATATATATTAAAATACGCGATTTAGAAGTTTAAAATACACTACAAACGTCCAACGTTAGCTTTAAACAACTTAAACAAAATGGCGTTTTCATCTTTTTATATTCCAACTTTACACCCCAAGGTGTTAACAAAATAAAATTGGTCACGAAAAAAATTTACTTTAATCTCGCTTCTAGCCAAGTTAAAATATTTCTACGCACAAAAAGCTTGCAAAAACTGAAAGAACTCATTTCTCAAAGAGGAGAACAAAACAAACCAATACAAAAGGATGGAAGAAAGTATAGCACTATCATACTACTCCTTAAAAAGACATAAAACAAGAAGCGGCGTTTTTCATCCACTAACTCTTTTCAACCGAGATAGAAGTGAAAAGTCCGGAAAGAAAAGCCGAGATAAATATAGAAATGATAAGATCACCTTCTGGAGATAGATTTCTCAAAAGAAAGAAAGCACTGTTCGGAAGTTGCAGTAGCTCACCGTGCAGGTGGGAAATTGCTTGACAAACGAATAAAAATAATTGAATTCTTCAATAAAAATAACTTTGATGAAAATTTTATTACAGATTCATGAAAATTTTAGCATAAATAAAGTGATTAATATTAAAAAATATGAAACGTTAATAGAAGCTATATTAAAAGAAAATTATATTAGCTTTGACAGTAAATTATACCAACAAATTAAAGGACTTCCACAAAGTGAACCAGCTAGTAATGCTCTAGCTAATTTATTTTTAAACAATTTTGAAAAATAAAATATTTACAATAATTCTTATATCATGTATAGATATATTGATGATTTATTAATATGTTCAACAGTAGAAGATTTACGTACCACAAATTGTCTTTTATCCAGAATATTTGATATTGCTAAAAACTAATGAAGGTTTTTCTTCTGCAGATTTTCTAGATCTTGAAATAAAAATAGATGATAATAAATTAAGCACTAAGATTTATGATAAAAGAAACACTTTTCAGTTCAATATAAACAAGTTACCTTTTTGGATAGCAACATTAGTCGTCAAATGTATAGAAATATCGTCTTAAATTATATTCATAGAAGCACTATTTTAGTCACAGACAAATTGAATCAGCAGTCTCATATTTATATATTTCTTGAAAACGCTATGAGATATCGGTATCCTATAAATTTCATGTGTGCTTATGTTAATAAGAAATATTTAACATCATTAAATTACGTCTTTTAGATTTATTTTTGATGTGATCATATATAATGGAATTAGCAAAGATTTTATTAAATCACTTCATAGGTAGATGGCGCCACTAGATTAAGAATAAGATTGCATCATATATTCATTTATTTATTTTTATGTACATTTCTATATATATATTATTATTATTATTATTATAAAAGGTTAAATTTAATTTATAGTTAATATTTTTATATTGTTTTATTATAGTATTGAAAGCTTAATTTAGAAATAATATTTTCAATTTAAATGCGGAACTATCATTAGGAGAATGCTCAAGTCCTAAAAATATTTATAACTATTGAATTGGTATGTTATAAGTTATATACTTTCTCGTTTCTAATCTTGAAAGATTTTGGGGATTTATTCCCCTATTTTTTCGCTTTTCCAACAATTGGCTTTCGCAGAGGGTTGGCGCCACAAAATCCAGATTTAATGCGATACATATCGGTTCCCAAGGCTGATAGTTATTTGATTTTGGAATTCCAATTCTAGGTTGTCTCTTTTCATAGTGTAATAGACATTAATCAAACTATCTTTTGAATTCATTTGTATGATTATTGATAAGGTAATTTGATTTTAATTTTAATTTTTTGATTAATATTTGTATATATTGAAAATATAACACATGTTTTGATTAATTGAAATATTTAACTGTGTGTGCGTGTGTGTGGAGTATTAATCGCAAAATGAAAGAGTAAAAACGTTATTTATATATATTTTTCCATCTGTTACTATTCGCATTTTTATCTTTACTCGGATATACTTTCAATTCATTTTTCATATCTTTTCGAATTTGATATGAATGTTTGTTATTTTATTTTATTGTTTTTCTATTATGTTTTGGATCTTATATATATATATTAGAACTTTTCCAATCTTTAAAATAAATCCTCTTCCGCTTAACTTTTAAACATAAGACATTTTTTAAACATATCCTACTTAAACTTCAAGAGTAGCGAGAATCTTCACTGTTTCACGAGCCCTTTTTCGGCAATTCCCCATTTCGACTGCATTTAAAGTTTGGGCGCGTCCCCATCCTTAATTTTCTTCTTTGGCGCTCGTCGCTTAGAGGTGTACTGCGTTTCTCTCTTTACTTTACTCTTTTTGCCTTACGTGTCGCGGTGGCCTGCGCCATGGACGGGATTTATCTGAAGTTCTTAGAATAATTTAAATCAATAAAATAAGCATGTCAGGATTTAAATAAACTAATTTGTGGATTGAAACGTCTGCCACCTCCTTTCAAGATGCCTCTACACTTATCCAACTGAATATTTACTCTATATATATAGAATCAAGCTGTTTCGATGACAAGAATATGTGCCATATTGATGTACCTAATATGGCGTTCTTACTCTGTATACGCCATTTACAGATGAAATCAACTACTCATTGCTGTCTTCAGTCACATACAAAAGAAATCAACTCATTTTCACACGATTTGTCTTTTGATGAATACGAAACATCAGCATCTATTGAGTCTTAAAAGTAGTGAAGCATTGTTTAAGTTGATTGAAAGGCAGGAATCAGTTTCAAACGAAAGAGGAAATAGCAAATAATATTAGAACTCATCAGAATGGCATTCAGAATTTGTCTTGTTAAATCGTTAGGTGTGATAAACACACAATTTATATGAACAATTATTGAAACGCACACGAAGTTGCAAACATTCTACAAGGCAATCTTATGACATTCAAAACTGATCCTTTAAATTCGTTAGATATGATAAACGCAGTATTTGTATAACTGAAACCATTATTGAAACATACTACGAGAGTGCAATAACAGCGAATACTACTGCAGAAAAATAAAGCTCAAACATTTCGTCAGTAGGTAACTGAATTATTAATTCTAAAGAATCACCGCTTTCAAGTAAATGCACTTTAAAATGCTCCTCATTATTCTTCGTTGACAATAAGCGAGGCTTAAAAGCGCTTAAAGGAGTAAGGTAGATGGCTTAAAATTTGCATTTAAGTTGATTACTGTTGCACTTTCGTATGCTGAAGCAAATGTTGAATTAACGATGAACTATTAATAACGTTCTCTGGTATACTACTAATTATATATGATGAACTGCGTTGTTTCTTTTAAATGCTTTCCTATAACCCATATTTAGATCAAGATTTATGTTTAAACTTGTATTCGTTTAAATGCAACTAAAAATTCCATTTCCTCAATATCAGAAAAACTTGTTAGATGGTTGAAATCTCTTTAAACAATTGAATTATAGGTAAGATTTAAGTTTATCAAATTTCCATGTACAAAGAATGTGGAAATTTTTCTTTTAAACTGTTTAAAAAAACATGGAAATTTTATTTGCGCTAAGATAATAAAAGACTTAAAATTTTATATTTGTTTTAAAATGAATTGAAAAAAGAGACGGAAATGATGTGTGAAGTGAAGGGAAAATAAAATTATTGCATACTTTTTTTTCTTTTTCATAAATACTGAAAAAAATTATGATTATCATTTTTATAACCATTTTCATTATTTAAATATTAATCCCTTAACTTTTCATCAGGTAGATATAACAGTGTTTCAACATCAAGCTAATAATAATGGAGTGTTGAAAAGTAATTTCAAGGGTCTTTTTTCTAAACCACAATTCTTATAAAATTTTTAAATTGAAATTAAATCACCCTTTTTATGTATAAAAAGACGCGGCAAAAAAAAATCTCATTTGGCAAGAATGGAAATTGTTTGGAACTAAACCATTTCAGTGAACTTTAATCTCTAGTAAAACAGAAAAATAGAAGTAAAGGCTGTTAAATCCTTCGATTTTCTCAAACTGTTTTGCGTTTTTGGTAATAAAGCATTTTTCATTGTAAAACTTATCTTTTCATTTTTAATTTTGAGTTGCCAAATAAATATCTATTACGCTTTGTTACAGAGAGATAACCAAGAAATAACAAGAAAGATGTCTCCTAATTTATACAACCTACAAGCATATTTTCAAGTATTTACTTAAAAATGAAAATAATGGATTGATCAAACATAATGTTGTCTTAAAAGGACCTTTTAGTTTCATAATAAATTTCGTCGCAAAATATTTATGTTGTGCGTAATTCAAGAGCACAACATTCGCGCTATATATTTACAATAAGAAGTGTTGTTGGTATATGTATATTTTAGTTATATTATTGATTAACGGTTCACATAAAAATTAATTGAAACAGCTAATTATACATTCAGTAGTTGTTTCTATACAAATTTTGATTATATGGTAAACTTCGCAAAGAACAGGACATGCACTTGGTTAACAACAACGAAACGAAAGTATAACATTGATCCAACAAAATGCGTAGAGCATTAGAGTTTGGAAGATACAGAAATCGTCTTGAAGTGGATACGTATCATATCAAAAAATAAAAAAAAAATGCCAGACACTGATCCACGAAACACTCTTTCAAAGGCTACGGAACTTTATTTTGAAAAATCAACAATGGATCTTCGTTTAGAAAGTCTGCAAGGTAAAAATGTTTGTGCCTCGTGATTTGATTGATAGTAAAAAAAAATAAAAGGGAAAGTGTCACCATGACAAATGTTCACAATTTTTTTTATATTTTGCAATAAAAAACACCTATTTTTTTACTGCAAATGGAAAAATAGGAGGAGAAGAGGATTCTGTTGAGCATTATAATGATTAGAAACGCTTCAATAAATTCCAATATCAACATATAATTTTATAGAATAATAATCAACAATATGTCATTGACGTTCAACATTTCCTTCCGATGGAAGGAAAAAACATTTTTGCAAACACAGATCTTTTTTACAAACACAGACAGCCTGCATAAATGCTGTTCTTTAAATGCTTGTCAAATTAAAGCTTTACGAAAAGATTAAGGCTGTTATGTAATGGTGGCTTACAGACAATGTAGCGAATTATAATTACAATAAAAACATCTGGGAAGCTTTCCAAGAAATCAAAGAAATACACAAAAGTTTCGAGAATTTACCTACAATGGGGTACAGAAAAATACTATTTCTGTTTCATGAAAATTCCAGACGATTCTTTTCAAAATAATTTTGCGTAATTTGAATGAATAACGTTATTAAACTCCGCGCCTATGTTTCTAAAGAAGGTCGAGGTGGCCTAGTGGTACGGTCCCGGCCCTGGGGCTGGAGGGTTCGAGGTTCGAAACCCGATTCCACTGATGATTCGTCGTGTATTGGGCCTGTTGCACACCAAATCATACACAGGGGCCAAACGTCCTCCCGTTGGCGTGGCGTGGAAGCTTGGAGAGGGGATGCCAGCTCAGGTGTCGTCCTCGTCATCTGACCGAGGTTCAAAATTACGAGGTCCGTCCCAAAATAGCCCTCGTGTTTCTTCAAAATGGGAAATTAATGTAACTAAACTATATTTCTGAAGCTTAACTGACTATTTCTTTCTCAAATATTTGGACAACTTCTTTCAGGGGAAGCATTCGCAAATCAAACAAGTGCTTTCGTAAAATTTGCTATCTTTTAACAATATTGAATTCTACTGTGAAAAGAAAAACAAAGTTCATTTCAGTTTATAGAGATTTTAGAATCTAATGAATATTATTTTTATTATAAAGTTTTTTTTCTGAATTATGATATCCAAATACGATTTTAATGCATAAGAACCAACAGTGTGCTTCTGTATCATTTCAATATCGTTAGGCTTTTTATTCGAATGGGGAAAAAAGAAACATTAATTTTTACACAAACACACATTATCTTCATAATTTCTGTCCGGTAATTGCTTATCATGTTAAAGCCTTTTGAATAGAAGTTAATGATTGTTGATTAATGAGGATTTGTAGCATGTGAAACATTTTATAATTTGTTAGAGAATAATGAGCACTGACAGCTCAGGTGTAGTGTAGCAATTAAATAAATATGGAATAAACTGCGACAACTCTTACCTAGAGTGGGAAAAGAAAACTTCTATTTCTGTCCAAGAAAATTCCAGACTACTCTTTTCAGGAATAATTCTACGTAGGTTGAATGAATAAAGTTACGAAAATATGCAACATTTTCTATATTCTTCCGGCTTAACTGACTGTCGCTTTGCTCAAATATTTAGATAACTTCTTTTGGGGAAAGTATTCCCAAATCAAAGGGTCAAAAAAATATTTTTTTCAGAATTTGCAATCTTTTAAGAATATTGAATTCTACTGTAAAAGTAAAAACGAACTCCGTTTTTGTTAGTAAAAATGTGTAGATTCCAATGGTTATTATTTTGATTAAAAAAAGTTTCCATGAATTTTGATATGAACATATAATATTGAAGAAAAAGAGCCTACAGTACGGTTGTATTATTTCTATATCTTTCATCGCTTCCTAGTGATGGAAAAAGACCAATACTTCTCTTTTTTGCACTGAAAGGAAAGGTGAACATCTTAACTGCCATGCTATAGCATAATTGAAAACCATCTTTTTGCAGTTGTAAATAAGTAATGGAAAAATATTTTTCATCAGAAAGAATCGAATGTTTGCAAGGAAAATTTATGCCTGTACATATTTTAAAAGAATCGTTAATTTTAGATCTAGGTAACGCTTAATTGCTCCGTTTATAAAGTTTAAAACATGTGTATCGAAAATAAGCCAAATAATATTTAAAAAAAGATACGTTTCCAAAAATGAAGAGGCCTTAAAGTAAATACAAATTAGAAAAATTAAATCTTAAATTAGACGTTTTAGAAGTGTAGATAGAATTTCTGAACATATTTTTTATAAATAGTAGTACAAATAGAAAAGGTGAATTCATCACTTATAAGTCGTTTTTCATATGAATGCTATTCTCTCATTCACTATATATTTCAAAAATTTCTGATTTTCATGGAATCCGTTAATTTATAATTAAATTGATTTAATTGTTTCAAATATCTAATAATCGTTAGATAATTTAAGGTAGTGATATTTCAATTGATTCATATTGTATACTTGTTATAAATATTCCAAATTTTGTCAATGATTCCCTTATTATTAAAGCATTCCAACTATATTTTTGAGAATATACACTGTAAACATTTGCATTTCTTTTCAAAAAACCGATTTCTGGACAGAATTTGTTAATGATAACTTTTTTATTGATAATCAAGGGGTTATATATACTGCTAACGGCAGGAATTTTTTTTCATTGTTTTGTTTTTATTATTCTTATTATCTATAATAGTTTCTAAAAAATTTTTTTTAAAAAGAAGATATTTTGCGGTAAAATTATTGCATTCTTAATTTATTAAGATTCCTTATAAATATCTTTAAATGAGTATAATGTAATATTTCAAGTTACCTGCATATCTATTTAAATTCACTATAAAAAAAGAAGAAATTTTGAGCTTAAATTACATTATGGTTAATTTAACCATAACACGCTCGCGAACGTGAGTGCTATAGCATTCCATTTTTCAATTCAGTTCAGTGTAAAAATAAATCGCCTATCTATTTTTGCATTTCATCAAAATGTTTACTTTCCTTGAGGTAACGTATAAACGTTTTGAAATGGTCAAAATAACTATTTGTCAATTACATTACATTTTAAATATCTATTTAAATTTAACTGTACAAACATTTCAAAATTTATCATTAAAATTTCTTATCGTTCTTAAAATAAAGATGAGAAACCGTAGCCATATGTCCAAAACTGTTCGTAGCAGAATTTCTCTCTTTCTGCATCAGGTGAAAAAGATTGTTCTCTATACAAATACTGACGGTTTACCTTTAAAACAACAAAATAAAAATTTTGCTTCTGAAATCAAAAGAAAAGCCATGAAAGAGAAAATACTTTTATCGATTTCTCTCTTCATTAATGGATTTTGAATCCCGAACTTTTGGAAAAAAGAAAATTGACTTCAGTGCATTTGGACAAGAGTTTGCTGTTGGTTAAAAGAGATCTAACTATTAAAGAATGTTACCCTTCATTTTAAAAACAGTTATCAGAGAAAATGTTCGTTTCCAGCAAAATATTTCGATAAATAAGATACACCATTTTTACTAAACATAAATTAGAAGGCTTTCTCCTGAATTTCTTGGATGAAAATTCAGAACTCTTTTATATTATCTTGGCCGACCTTGTCTAGAAAGATTGCATAATAAGTTGTATTCGGGTATTTCAAAAAAGAATATTTCAAAATTTGGAAATCTCCATTCTGTTGGGATTTTAAGAATATTGAAACAGGAAATACTTTTATCAAATTTTCTCTTCATTAATGGAGTTTGAATCCCAAAAAGTAGTCTTCAATACATTTAGACAGAATGCCGCCCCATGCCCTCGTGCCTGAAATGAATCCGCACTGGCCTATGGGGGAAAACATTTAGACAAGAGTTCACTGATAGTTAAAAAATCTAACTATTAAAGAAAGTTACTCTTTGTTTTAGAAACAATTATAGCATAAAATATTTGCTTCTGGCAAAACGTCTAGACTTTATTTCAGTAAAGCATTTTTGCAACCATGCACCATTTTTATTAAATAAAAATTCGAATTTTTTTTAAATTTTAAATTATTTGAATAAAAGTACTTTCTATTTACAGAATGATACCAGCTTTACATACTTGCCTGGAAATACTCTACAGTCTAAGCTGGTTGGGTATATCAAAATTTAGAAATTCTCATTTTGATGGGATTTAAAGAATGCATATTTAGAGAAACTTACATAGAACATACTTGTAAAAAGTTTTCATCGGCATGAATATTAGCACCCAATGATAATTTTTGTAATAAAGTCCCAATTTGAAGCTACACGAGGACTACTGTGTATGGAACCCAGACAATGCCAAAAGGCGAGGACGACATCTGAGTGGATGTGATTGCACACCACAGTGTGGACGTTTCATTCCCGGCGACAAAATTAGTATGAGATAGGCTCACAAATACGAAAGTGTTTTGAAGGGATCGAGTCTCACGACTGTGAACCGTCGACCTAGAAGCCCGGACTCAGACAACAGACCATTTCAATCTCGTTTAGTACGGGGGAGGATTTAAGAATGAATATAAGCTTCTTACGTTTTAAAGAGACCTTCTAATAAATTGTACAATAATTAAAATGTAAGAAAGACGAAAAATATAAGCAGATTAAGCATATACAAAAGATGCAATTTATTTTCTGACTTTGTGGAGCCGCGGAGGCCTGAAGGTCAAGTTACAACTTCGGAAGAGGAAGTTTCCAGGCTCGAAACCATCAAAGATCGCTAACCAGGTGAACGCTAAATATGACATCGATGGTCAAGCGTCCTTCCGCTGATGTAGCTTTGACGTCTAGAGAGGGAGAGCCGGCTTAGATATCGTCTTAGTCATCTGACCACTATAAAAATTACGAGGTCCGTCCCAAAATAGCCCTTGTGTTGCTTCAAGACGGGATGTTAATGTAACTGAACTAAGCCGACTTTGTGATCAAGGCACAGAATTTTTAATCACTTTCTTCCTCAACTTACTTTTCTGCGTCCTGACTAAAGATTCACGAATTCGAGATTCAGTTCCACCGAAATATCCACCACACAAATATTCTTGGTACTCGTTAAATACTTCAGGGTCAAACGCCCTCCAGATGTGTGAAAACTTGAAGAGGGAGATACTGGCTCAGATATTGTCGCCTAGGTTCAAAATTGCGAGATCTTCCTCGAATTACCCAGATTCAAACGGGATCTAATCGAATTAATAAACTTCAAATCAAGCAAATTTTTTTATTTAAAAAATTGATCATTTCAAAAATTTATTATTATTATTATTATTTTGTTTTATAATTTTTTCCAAAGTGAATAAAAAACACAATACATTATATTGGATTTAAAAATCAAAGACAGCGCAATTGTTATTAATATGTCACATGAAATTTGCTCCACTTTTTCAATGACACAAAATCCTTCAAATAGCTTTTATTCTATCAGTATCAGCTATTTTTAAATATTTTTTATAAATAAGCTCGTTGTTTTTCACTTTTGCAGTACTTTAGATAAACAAATGCTGACACAAGATTTGTAGGGGAAAAACTTCTAATGGTTATTCATTCTTCAGACAACGGTTATGTTTTTGAGACGCCTTTCAGAAAGAAAGATTTCCATTTGATACACAAAAGGCTTTTTAAGCGGTCTACAATTTTTCCTTTATGGAGGGGGGTTAAAAGAAAAAGCATGCAATTTATTCTACAGAAATCAAAAAGAAACGCTCAAAATCTCTTAGAATTGTGATTTGTAATCTAGATTTGAAAAAAAAACAGCTAAGCTTTTTTGTCTGAGTTTATGGTTTATTTATATTCCAGCTCGCTTTGCTTAAAAATATGAAAATGGAAAGAAAAAATTCAAATACAGAAGAATAAACCAATAGATTTATTATCGAATCTTCAAAAAAACCAATTTAATAAAAAAAACCATTATGATAAAATTAATGATCGATACAATAAATTGTAATCAGTTTTGTGATATATGCCATAAATTGAGCGAACATTTTTTTTAATAAAGACATAATAGTCAACTGAATATGAATACCAATGGAAAGTACACGAATTGACGAAACGTTAAATAGCAGATGAAAAAAACTTTAGAAATAAACTGTCTTTTGCTCTGTACTTGTCAATGAGTGAGGAATATATTTTCATTTAACTTTCCAAAAAATACATTTCGTTCATTAAATACAACTCCACAAAAATTTGCAGTCTGAAGTTGTATAAAAATGGACATAATTAAAAACGTTTTTCAAGCCCCAAAAATTAATCAACTGATTCTCTGAAATGCATTTCTGCTTCTTAATGCAACATCAGTTAAACACGATTAAGCAAAACATTTTATCAAGCATACTAAACTGAAAACATTAAATGGAGATTTATATCTTACATACAATTCATTACATCTGTTTAGTAGACAAAGTCATCCTATGCAACAATTAATTATTTGAAACATCTATTCTGGCTGATTTGACTTCCTCATACTTGAAGCTTCATTCGCTAATTATCTTGATTGATTACAAAATGCCATTGTTGTTAATCCTGATCAGTAGAGCGATTTGAATGTATATCCTTATACACCCTTTAAATCGCATTCCTGAGCCAGTGGTCATTTAGGCAGACATTGCACGGGACGGTTGTAACTCGACGAGAAGAGGGAGTTTAAGGAGAATATATAAGCGTGTATAGGTTTGGTAAGTTGTTATTAAATTCGGAAAAGAAGATATCTTAGTTTAGAGTCAAGTTAAAAAAAACAATTTTTAAAAACACACTTTTATAAGTGTTCTAGAAAATATAATATTTTAATTATTTTCTTCTTTTTCTATTATTATAAACATTATGGACTCCTGAAGTCAATTATTCCAAAACTACATGCCAGATGGCGCCACTCGCATGAATAAAAATTTGATTAAATTAATCGATTAACTCCTAACTGAATTATAAAAGTATTAAAATAGTATATTGTTATCAAGTATATATATAAGTGTAAAAAATTAGAAAACTCTAGAACATCAGGAAGTGAATGAAGAATCGATTACAAAATTCCAACCATACAAATATGAAACAATTCAAGTTAAATAAAAATGTATCGAAAGAACTTATTCCAATATATCTGAATTAAAAGTTTATCAATCATGGTTTAAATAAGAGTGCTAAGATTTCATGCTATACGACTCTTTTAGGCTTATGTATCGCAATCTATTATCCGCAGATTTCTAAGAACTGCAGTAAAAAATTGTAAGTACAAAATCATTGATTTCCAGGTAATTATTATCTGAACTAGGAGGAAAGGTTCATTTTCAAATATTTCTGTACAACCCATTAAAAGTTGCGTTTATTGGTTAATCGGGAATATTATGAAAATAAAAATCCATTGCAGACTATTAAAGTTGAAATTATGTATCTCTTGAGCCTAATTATTATAATACCTTTTTCAATTACTTTTAGTAGAGTTATTTTATTAGATAACAAATAAAAACTATTTAAAATTGTATTGAAATTAGAGTAATGAATAATATTCCAAAGAATCTATTCAACCAGAAAACACAATCAATTATAAAATTATTCGAATGAAAGCAATACTTTTAAGAACGCTATTCTTAGTCTGGGTCAGCATAGACAAAGCTGACACCTGCTCCATAAAATTCCAAAAACTAATCAACTCTTAGAAGTTGAGTTGAAGTAGTTAGCCGCAGCTGTAGTTGGTTTTTTTTTTATAATTTTATGGAGCAGGTGTCATGTTAAGTTATGCTGAACACAAACTAAGAATAGAGCTTTTAAAAGTATTATATTTTTTATTCGAATAATTTTTATTACTCAATGTGTTCCCGGTGGAATGGATCCTTTGTAATATTGCTTATAACTCTAATTTTGAATGATTATTCATTTGCAGTAATCAAAGATACGTTTCATTGCAGTAGAAGGCAGGAATAACTATAGCAAATTTATTTCAAAATAGGTATATCAAGAAGCGAGATACAGAATTAAAAAATATTGTAATAAAAAATATTTATATTTTATGAGTATTTTTCTCACTTTCAAAAATAACTGTTCATTACTTATATTTTATGCATGTTATGCGTGTTATTTTCACTTTCATAAAGAACTATAAATTTTATTCCACATACCGTATCTTGAAATACCATCAACTTTATAAAAAGGCTGCCTTTGTTGCTACCGATATCTCCTCTTATCAGATTTTTCACGTCACTGCGTTTCACATCCACTTCTGAAAAATGCCTTTCGGTAGAAGCACATCATGTGCTGGGGCAATTTATGGAGCAAACCCATTTCCATCAATCCGTTCCATCGGATTTTAGCTGCTCCATTTAGTTCTCTCTAACTGATATGACCAAGTTATTAAAGATTTAATTGATTTCACGCCGCTATTGCTATAATAAATGAACTCACTCATTTAATCAGATAGTAATCACGCTCCTCTCTTCGAAACGTCATTAGAATAATTCATACTTGAAACATGGATCCTTAACAAATAGCATTTTCCTATCCATAACAAAGTGGAGCTGGGAGAGCGGATTCGAAGCTTGTATACAGCCGACATTAAGAAATATTGGGGTATATGCTCCAGAAGAAATAATGCATTTTTCTTTGTAGTTTAATTCGTAAGACACTTCAGACCTGGTGTCCGGTATACCGGATATCAACTTTCAACCGCTCCTATTAATTCAATAATTGATGAAATTACATACTGTTTTTTATTTGATTCTCGATTTATTTGATTTATTATTATTATTATGTTTGCAAGATTTTTTCCTTTCGGGTAATTTCATTTATTTAGCTTTTCCAAAACAACTGCAGAAAATCTTTGTTCTTCACGAAATGGAGTTCTATGATAAATTCTGTCTTTCGAGTAATTTCTTGTATTTAATCCTTTTTTACCATTTAAAATGGTTGTGCAGTATTTTATTATCCTTCGGCAACCATTTAACAATGAAATTTGAGTGATTGTACGTCTTTTTTCAGTTGAAATATCAGGTATTGTCCGGATACTGGACATAGGATAGCTATTTTAATTTTTCACCTATAAGATAGAAATTTTATATATAAGATAATTTTTCTTTTAGGATATATTAGATAATTTTTCCTTTATTTTATATATTAATAATTTCCTTTGCAGTAGTACACACCAAAGGAAAAAAGTTTCACTTCACTATTTCTTAGTTCCGGCTGAAAGATCACCCAGTGGTGAGATTTTCGGCTATTTCTATATCTGGGAAAACAGCTGCTGAGCCAACATTATCTTCAAATTTTGAGCCATCTGTATACACAGGAATAAAGTTATGATATCGTTGTCTGTGTTCATAAAAAAGTTTCTGGAAAATCATATCAGATGTAGATTTTTTTAGGAAGTTTTCGAAGTCATCAATAAAATCAAAATGTTCCTCCTGCCATGGGGGAGCGTTAATACTAACAACTACTGGAAAGTCTTGAATTTTAAATGTTCTTAGAATTTCTCCGATACGGAATCCAAAAGTTGGCCTAAAGGACAATTAAATAGAAAATAAAGATCCGTAGATAGGATTAATAACCTTGATGTACATTGGGCGGGATTCAACACCCTTTATTTTATAAAAATAGCAAAGGGAAAGTCTCTGCCGCCTGAGTTCTAAGGAGGGCTCACCACCTGAAACATGTAAACTGGAAATGGCGATGTTCTAAAAGACCGCAAAGAGTCGTAACAGCATATTTCTGTTTATTACAAAGCGGGTTTAGTTTAGTTATATTACCATCCCATTTTAAGCAACACGAGGGATATTTTGGGACGGACCTCTATATTGAAAATCATGGTCAATTCGTCATCAAATAGATGACGAAATTGGCATCCAAACCGGAACATCCTCTCCAAACTTCCATGCCACACCAGCGGGAGGACACTGTGGCGTAATGAGCGTCCAGGTCATATTTTGCATGGCGACTCTTCGATGGAATCGGCTGACTCTGTTCCGAAACCGAGACCTTACCACCAGGCCACCGCGGCCTCCTATGATAAAACGGAGTCAGGAATGTGGCATTTTAAGTTTGTATTACCGGTAAGAATACAGCAGTAAAGAAGTCTAAGGGAATTTACACTTAAAAAATGTCCTTTTTTATTTATATATTTAGTACCATGATTAGCGCAAATATATCCAATACTGAATTATTCCTATTCTGATTTTCCTTTTAACAGGCAAAATAGCCTTGTTATAACAAACTGATGTTAGGAAAGTCAATTATTTTATGTTATCCGTGTAAGCTGTAAGTAATACGTATAAAAAATTTAGAAAATAAAAACAGAATGCATCGTCCCATGCATAACAACGAGGAGTTAGGAATATGGGATGCCAAGTTTGCATTGCAAGTAGAAATATAGCTACCAGGGCTGAGAAAAGGCTTCTAAGGTAAATTAAATTATGCATTTTTCTATTCGCATTCTTTGGATTTTGATTTAATTTATCAGAAGTTGAAATATTGATGTTCTAACTTCAATAAGACAATGCAGTCTAGTTAAGACCAAGTAAGTCAAAGTTTTTATGTGATGCAAGTCATTTATGTTGCACATAATTCATGACAAAAAAATAAGAAAATAATATAAACATAAAACGCATCTCTCTATCAATAACAAAGTTGAATCAGGAGCATAGAATTACAAATCTTAATCTTAATTATAAATATAGTTGCAGCGGATAAGTAAATTTCAACAATGACTACAGAAAAAATATAATGCAGGGTTTTTTTTATACATTTATCAGGATTAGATTACGTTTTCCAGACCTTAGACAAAACATTTTCTAAATTCATGTAACAATAATATTTAATCAAAGATTTTGTAAGAGTAGATTCGTTTAAGCGGCATGTAAGGTATAAAAAAATCATTAGGCGAAACTCTAAGGCAAAGATTTAGAATTTTTGATAGAAAATCCAGCGAAATCGATTTTGTTATTTCTCTTTAAACATATCTTTAATGTGAAAATCGATAGACACATAATCGTGTAGCAAAAGAATTTTTTTTGCCCTTTTAAACCTTTGCATTTCGATGGTGAACTTGATCCACCATGCATGAAAGTGCATCATTTTGACATTTTCAATAAATTTAGAACTACAGGAGACCTTGAGGAGCAGCGAATCAATCCCGAGAAGAGGAAACAGCCGTTGAATTTCTCTGCTGCTTATATAACTTCTTTTTAAAAAAGGTCATTATTTAGAACTTTTGAATGCACAATTTCATCACTAAGCATTTAGATTTCAAAATGCTAAGAGTCTCATTATTGTATTTCCTTTTATACTTTTAAAAGTCTCACTTAATAACTTAACTATTATAGATTTCGGTACTGCTTAGAAGATTATTTTATAATGAATGGCGTCATATTTAAGTTGTAAAGCAGCTATAACGCAACATTTTTCAATTAAAATATTAAAATATTTAATTCACTAATTGTAAAAACTTTGCATCCACAATTTTATCACTAAGCATTTAGATTTCAATTAGCAATTTGAGGCCGCGGTGGCCTAGTGCAAGGTCTTGACCTCGGGACAGGAGGGTCGCAGGCTCGAAACGCGATTCCACCGAAAATCCGCCGTGCATGGGGCCTGGTGCACGCTGAATCATACGCAGCGGCCAAACGTCCTATCGTTGGTGTGGCGCGGAAGCTTGGAGAGGGGGTGCCAGCCCAGGTGTCGCCCTCGTCATCTGACCGCGGTTCAAAATTGCGAGGTCCGTCCCTAAACAGCCCTCGTGTTGCTTCAAAACGGGACGTTAATATAACTTAACTTCAATTAATAATCCCATTGTTGCATTTAGTTTTAATCTCTTAAGAGTCTTACTTTAAAAACTTAATTTATTGCCTATATGCCCATGTCAAACAATTCGGTAATGTGTTCAACATTATTTTATAGTGTATACCACTATATTTGAGCTGTGAAACAGCTGCAATATAGCATAATTCCATTAAAAAGATAAATTCTTTCATGATATTATTTTGGGAAATCTGGTAATCAAAACTATCTATTAAAAATGTTAAATTTTTTATTAAAAATCTTTTTATGCTAAATTTTTATAATTTTTTATGATTCTAGGTCCAAGGCTTACTGGGTGGGTGATTATTTTATTTCCGTGTATCAATGTATTTATGTATCATACATTTTAATTTTTAATCAAAAGTATTCATAAAGATAAAGGCATGAAAGTATTTTAAAAACTTTTTTTAACCTATTGCTCTCTAACTCGTATTTTGAAATGCTCCTATGAGTTAAGAATTTTTAAAAGCACGAGTAATATGTTACAAACTATTGATTCAACTCGGTGTCAGCTTGCTCTTTTCTAAAAATATTTGTAATTTTTTTCACTCCAGCATTCTAAATCTGTTTAGAATCTGAAAACGATGACCTATCATAAATCTTTTCTTACCCCTCGAAATGAAAAAGTTTACTACCAAGAGCCATATATAACGTAAGAGCTAAAGCTTTCGTAGAAGTTGGAGGTGCATAACAAATGATTGCTGCCGCAAAGACAAAGGTAAGAAGTATTTATAAAATCGATTTAGCTAATCTCCTTTATAAACAGTTTAAAAGTCCTAAAGCCAGATATTAAATAATAACGCGTTTCCTTAAGCTAAAATTTAAAGGATCAAACCTGACATTTGGTGAAGGGTATCTATACGAAACGGTAACAGATAAGTTTATAGGGTAATTCGAAAGGGTCCTGGCAAACTTTAGGGGAAGATCAGGTATATCTACACAAACAATTTTTGCAGAGAAAAATACACGCGTAAATGTAATACGTATGGGTTAGTTTTAGTGAATAGGGCTGTCCAAATATAATTATTCTAGCCACCCTAAATCACCCTGCCTATACCTATCGCTAGGATAATTTTCTGTAGTTAGGTAGGATAGTCATATTTTTAGTAAGAATATTAGGTTTCTGGTTGCCAGTATAAGTTCATTTTGCTACATTATTCCATTATATACCAATTTATTGAATTTCAATACCAAGATGATTGACTATATATCGAAATATTTTCCCTTTTCTCAATTTTCCTTGTTCACCATTCCTTTCAATTTAGTTACTTTTGACACGTGTACTTCCTGAACAGCCTGTCATAGCTCTCGTGTTGCTTCAAAGCATTTCGATTTGAAAATAACTCTTATGTTCAAAATGGTATAAGTGCATCAAAAGTCTCAATATTGATTTATTTTTGTAATAAAAAAATTAAACTTTAATTTCTTCCTTAAAGTTTTGCTAAATAAGATCCCTTATCTTCATTAGCAAGGACTATTCTAATAAGTATTTATATCATTTGTGGTTTTTGTTTAAGCCCTAAAAAAATACCCTAACTTTTATGATAATACTTACAAACGTAAATTATTTATTTAGGAGCATATGACCGAAATTTCGCGTCATCTTGTTAGAATATTCGTCTGAATTTACAACAAGCTAACTAGCCAAATAATTAGACAGCTGTAACTATTCAAATTACTCATAATATACACTGTTGATGCAACAGTTGCGTTTGGCATGTTGGCGGCATAGCTAAGTGAATGATGCTGAATTTTCGCATCATTCACTTAGCATCACACCAACTCACCGCTCGTTAAAATATTACTTTTGAATTTACAACATGCTAACTATACAAGTTTGAACTACAACTATGCAGATTTACATAGTATACGCTATTGACGCCCCAATTGTGTTTGGCATGTTGGCGGGATGGCTAAGTGAATGACGCCAAAGATTTATTTGTTTGCGTCAGATAAGTTGTGGGAATCATGGTGTAGAGATGCTTGATTGGCTATTGAGCGAAAGGCTTAATGATATATTTTAATAAGTTAAAGCAAAATTAATTCTACGAAATAAAGAATTTCAGAATATTTTATTGACATCTCCGCCAAAGAACAACCTAGTAGAGAGCGAGTTTCCAGGCGCCTGCGCAGAAAATGCCAGTTTTAGCGAAGCGAGCTTCAGAACGACAGCGGTATAGAGACACGAGCGGGCTGGCGACAAGCTGCGAAAGCCGAAGGAAACGATATATGAAAACGAAATGTATTTATAACGGATGACATAATAATAAAAATGAGAAAAAACTTGTAAATATATGTATAAATAAGTTATTGTAAATATTAAAAAAGCATCATACTTAACATTAATACAGCGATAAAGAAGTTAGTTATCTTCTATAAGAGACTAACGACGATGATATTATATCTTCTAATAATTTATTAAGTTATCAGCGTGGAAAATATCCGAAATTATTTTACACCAAAATATAAAAAAAAGCTGTCAGTGTTTTCATCGATATAATATTGTCAGGGAATCAGGGAAATCACATTTTCTCTGCACAGATAATGAGAGCTTTTCATCAAAATAAAGTTAATTTTCCAAGATATTTTGTCATCAATAGCCAGAATGTCATATGAAACGTTAATAAAGATTAGAATAAAGATTAGCATTATCAATGTATTTCAAACTGCCATTTACTTTGTAATATTACCATGATAACAAAAATAGCAATAAAAATTATAACGCTCAAGCTGTAAAAATATTGCATATTAATACAGTGTGCTTTTTTTTTAAAAAAAGTTTACTCAGAAAATATATGAGAAGATGTTATCATTTCATGCATTTCTGATTGAAATAAACATCAGTTTCCTTATCAAAAATAATAAATAATCAAAATACTCCTTATTTTCTTTTAATTTATTTTATGTCCAGTGCGTTTACATACGAATCCACTTTTCATGATTTTTACCCTCGAGTTAAAATTTAGTGAAGCGTCCGAATATTTTTTTTCCTCCATCACAGTTGTGTATTGTCCTCTTAATAACATAACTCTGAGAATTTCAAACAAAATTAAAGTAAATTAAATTAAGGTAGCCAAACTTAAGGAAAAAGCCATTTCCTTAATACCTTTAGGTATTATCAAGCTCGATGAAAGCCTAAGAAGATTTTTTCTAGTTTTATTCGAAGAGAGTAATAACGAGACAGCTTTCGGTTTCTTCTTTAATTAAATAGTTATTTTTATTCTTAATTTTCTCCAAGCTTCAATCAAAAAGAAGCAGAAAAAATACATTAATAAAGAAAGATTACAGTATATATATGTTTATGGATCCATGAATGAAAGTACCTGATGTAACAAATGAATGCATTTTAATAGAAAGTTTAAAGACAATATTTCGTCTTACAGATTTAACAGTATTGAAAACTATAGCTGAAAATTTTTATTCCATAGTACTCTTCAGAATGTAATGGAAGTATATTTTAACTCTAGTTTTATTAACCCTTTGCACTCGGAAACGTAATTAGATGCATTATTATTTACTGATTACAAGGACTCATTTTATTGCTTGGAAACGTAAAAAATAGATATGTGTAAGTTCATTTTTCCTGAGAAATTATTCTGCGACTTCTTATAACTCTGTAGGCATTTTTTTGACCAGCGAAATCAAGAAACGTCAAAATGCTGCACCGTCTAGAATGGCGACTGAGAGTAACCTCTCGAGTGAAAAGGGTTAAATTACATTGTGTGCTTGCATGATATGGCCAATGCCTCAAATAAATTAACTAAAATTTTGTTTCAAATTTTTCGATCGCTCTCCAGATTCTTTAACCAAAAAGAACATTCTTATTCGAGAAAAATTTAATATATAACAAAACTCGTTTTCGCTTCAAAAGAATGAAATAAAATTATGGATGCAGATAAATTCTCAGAGTTTTTAAATATTATTTGAATGTTGAGTATAGAAACAAGTCCAAATACAAATCTCTCAAAGTAAAAGAAATGGTAAATACTTCACGAATAAAATGTAACGTAATTTTGTTACTAGTATCCTTCCTACTTAGCCCGCCTACGCAAAATTTCGAATTTCGCATTGTATTTACGATAAACATAAGAGCTTAAGAAAATTTGAATTCACACCAAAGTTTTGCTCTCAGATTTTTATTTACATTAAAATTAAATGGAGTAAATGGAGACGCGCATGTAAGATTTTAAATTTGTATTTACATTAAGCGTATGAATGGAAGATAATGTGAATACAAATCAAAATTTTGTATTCACACTTTTATTAATATATAAGATAAGACGAGACATGTTCTTTTATAAAATCATTTAAATATTCATGTGTCACTTTATTTGTTGAATACTAAGAAAATAGCGGTCTGGGTCAATTATTATCAGGAGATCAAATACAAAAGAAAGAAATCCTTATTTAACCCACAGAAAAATAATGAAATATTAAAAACAATCATGTCCCCGAATTTTCGTCATGGATTTTAGTCAAAAACGAAGGACTGCTCTTTAGAATATGAGTTTGTGCTGTCATAACTTGTAATAAAGATGTAATACAACATCAAAGAAAATCCATTTCCAATTTCCATGGGGGGTTTTTTTGGCACTTCAAAGCATTTTTGGCTTTAACCCAAAGAAATGAACGTCGAAAGAAAAATATAATTTATTGCACATAAAACTGATTGATAACTCAAATTACAATAAAATTCTGAATAATCATCTTTAATTAGGGTGTGAGATTGAATTAAAGGATTTCGCCTTTTTAAGATGCTGCATAATCGTCATTAATTAGATAGACTAAATTAGATTATTTCAATTCTGTAAGAAACTGAATAATCGTCACTAATTAGGGCATGAGACAAAATTAAATTTCATTTTTTTTATTGTTTCTTAAACATATAGCCCGTTTGTAATAGTATAAATGAGGATATCAAATTGAGATATTCATCTTCCAAAGATGCTTAATAAAAGAAAAAAATCAGCATTTCCAACAAAAGTTTCTGGTCGTAAATTTATTTATAAGTAATTGAGCATTAAACTGAACTATATACACTTACATACAAAGCGCAAGATGGTATGTAGATAATTAAACTGTAGAATTTTGAAACATTATTAATTATTTTAAGATACAAAATTTTATAAAAATTCCAAAACTAAAACTGAAGATAACAGTTATAATGAAAAGATTTTCTTTTAAGTACAAATTTTTAATAAAACGTGTTTAAAACGGCGACTGTTGAGATTTGAAAGTTTCGCCGTGTTAGAGCATCTACTACGAGGACGGATCCAAAAAAAAGTTTACAAGTGTGATAAAAAATTATTTATTAACATTAGACAGAAAATACAAACGGGAATTAAGAGGCAAACTTGCCGATAATTTTTCCACATAATCACCGAATCTATTTAGGTATTTATCTGAACGCAGGACGAACTTGTTTAACCCGGATTGATAGCAATAAAGTCCCTGCCCATTGAGCCAGTTCTCGACAGTTGTTTTCACATCACTGTCTGAAGAAAACCTTGCTTCAGATAAGTGGTCTTTCAATTTCGGAAAAAGGAAATAGTAAATGGGCCATCATGAAGGCATCCGACGCAAACGCCCTGGCATGTTGAGTGATGGTGTCATCCTGCTGTATGACAAAGCCGATACTTCTCGAAAAACTCAAGAATTGCTCCAAAAGTTCAAATGAGAAGTCTGGTGCCTCCCCTATACAGCCTAAACTTGGCGCCCAATCTGGGTTCCAAACACTTATCTAGAACAAGGTTCTCTTCAAACAGTGATGTGAAAACAGCTACCGAGAATTGGCTCAATGGGCAGGGACGTGATTTCTATCAAGCTGAGTTGGTCCTGCGTTCAGATAAATGCCTAAATAGATTTCGTGATTATGTGGGAAAAGTGATCGGCAAGTATTCCTCTTAATTCCCTTTTGTATTTTCTGTCCTAATGTTAATAAATATTTTTTATTACACTTGTAAACTTTTTTGGATCCATCCTCGTAAATGAAAAATGGAGAGCTTAACAATTTTTTTGTACTACGAAACTGGAGTAAACGTGAACATTTTCAATTGGCAACCTCTTACAAAGAAGGGAAAGCGTTTTTTCAAAAAGTCAGTGATATATCTTTTTTAAAATGTGGGTGCCGACAGTACAATAGAAAGAATTAAATCAATACTGAATTTTATTTATCCTAATAAATAAAAACACAAAAGAATACACAACTAATTTATAAGTTTCCTAATATCTGTGAAACTTTTCACCAGAACAGAAATAAAACAAATTTATTATACTAAAAATTCCAAACCTTGCAATTTTTTACACACATGTTCTTGATATATTCCTAGATAAAGCATTTATTGTGCTTTTTTCTCTCTCTTTTACTAAGAGCTGTCATTGTTACAGTACATAGTTAGAAAAATATGTTCAAAACATTTCTATTGTGTCAAGTAAAAAAAACTAACTTTTTGAAAGAACAACATCGTTTCTGTCAAAAACATTCTACTCTCAAAGCCTCATTATACACTCTTTTCCTTTTCCCTTCGTAATTTTTAAAGAGATGATGGAAGGAAAAAAACCACCGCCATTCTGTAGTTATTTCATGCGTCCACCAATATTATACTGCCGGTTGTAACGGACGTTTCACGACGAACAGCTATAAAGCATTCTATCTCGAACTGTTGTTCTGACGATGCTTTTTATGGCTTAGAAAGGTTTAAATGCGGTCGTAAATTTACATCATATTTACAGCTTGTGTAAACAAAAAGGTAGCTGATGACAAGAATAAATACACTGACATCGAATCGGAAAAATCCGTAAAAACTCCGAGATGTGGCTCATAAAAGGAACACCGGGAGACAAAGAAAAAATTAATTATCGTTTGAGTTGAGATATTAAAAAAATTTTAAGTCGTTTCTCTTTTACGTTCTGTCATGTGAAGCCTTATCTTATGATCGAATTTTTGTGAAACACCTTTTCCACGACGCCATGAAATTCATCTTTCATAAGGTAAAACTGTTGACTTGATGTTGCAAAAATATAATAATACGTCCGCATTTTTACTTTTTGTAAAAGTTTTTTATGCCAAAGAATTTTCATAAATTATCACGTTTTAGACCTCCATTTTTGGAATTATGATTGCCAGTCGTTTTAAGTCGGCATATACATCAATAAATGTCTGTCGGTTTTATATAAATCAAGTAACGCAATAAACAAGGTGGAAGAAATTTGACATTCGGTCTTTACACAAATATTGAAGATTTCTGTCAAATTTTGAACAAAATCCCTCTATGGGAAATCTGTCTGTCTATTGGTGTGCATGTGAACACGACAACTTAAAAACTCAACTAGCTGCACACATGAAATTTGGCAGATAGTTTTATTACTAGAATTGTAGATATGAATCAAAACCATGAAAGGGTTTAATGTCTGTGGATCTATATATTCGTAACTTCCGTTTGTTTGATTACCCATGTATATGCAAACTTAAACTCGATAACTCAAAAACACACAGCAGCTTAGTTGAGTTACAAGCTCTAAATATGCTACGATGTATTTGTAGCCGAAAAATAAATGCATTTCTTAAGGGTTCAATCTTGTTTGAAATTGATTTATTAAAACGCATTTAACCAAGCTTTATTACTTCATATTATATTTATCATTGAAAATATTAAATATTAATCCTTATTTCAATTTATTAATGCATTAGACATATCACTTATTTGAACTTGGTGTAAAACATTTTTAGATTCAAGAAAACTGTACGTGGACATATATTCTTATGTTGGATGAACATCTCGTTTAGAAGAACACAAAGGCTTTCAGATAAAGACTTCGTACTTTGAGTCATAGTTTTATGGACTAGGAAGCCAGTATCCCACTCTCCAGTTTGTTTCCAACACCGCACCAATGTGACGACGTTCAACTCACGACAGAATTACTGTACACCAGTCCATCTAGATCGATCCTATTTGAGGTAAAGTTTTCACATATAGACATATATATATTCCAAAAATGGTGTTTTTGTGTTTGGGGAAATCTAAACGTGGAGATACAGCGAAGTCTCGAAGTCGATTTTGACGATTACAATACTTTCTACACTTCGCACACGATGAAATAAAAATATAAAGGAATTCACAAGTTCACTCAGAAGAAATTACAGCTTGCTGAGCGCAATATAATTCTTTTTCCGCTTAATGCAAATATTTCACTAGACTTGAACTAACAACCATAAATACCCATTTCACACAAGTTAATTGTTCAAATGCGTCATCAATTACAGTTAATTTACAAAGTAATTAATACTATGTAGCCTTCGTCCGGAATTGGGGAGTGATGCTCGCTTGATTAATGAGGGTAATATTACACAAGCCTCAACGTTTAAACTCATGCATCAGCTTTGCATTATTAGCTTGTTAGAATGCAGTGCAATATAATGCAGTTAAATGTGCTGGTAAATGAGTTTGGTTGACATTTCAAAATCTAACTTCATCAATTCAGCCGTAGCAGAAGTGATTTTATTGAAATTATCAGATACTGCATATTAGATTTCAAAGGAATTCAAATTACCCCTCGAAGATTGTGTAATTTAAAAGTGTAATGAGACGAACAAACCACTCAGACATCACATCTAAAGCGGAAGAAACTTTATATTTTCGTTTCCAGTATCTCTCGTGGAAGATTCTAATGAGAGACAGCGGGGTATATTTAAATCTAATTATATAAGGATTCGTTAAAATATTTTGAAATTTTAACGATGACACATTATAAGTGTGTTTGCCTTTTCCAAGAGTTTTGAGATGAGATGAATTCAAAGGAAAATTCTTTTATAAGGAGACACTTATTCAAAAATTTTCTTCTGAAAATAATGCAGAAGTTATTGGAGAACTTCTGCGTTACTTTTAAATTAAAATTTTCAACGTATTTAAATAAATATGCAATTTTAAGAAAAGATAGTAATGTGTCTCTTTCCAAATTACTTCGTCATATATTTGTCCTTCTCATACTGATGAGCTATTAGTATTCTACCTTTCAAAATTTGAGCTCTGTGTATCCCAAAATATCTATATATATTCTTACTAGACTTTGAAATTTTTAGCTAACTGATATCCGATATCATTTATTGCATCTTCAGATGGATTAGAATATTCAATATATCATCACCAAGCACTGAAGATACTGAGATTTTGTCATTTTAATCCCGGTATGAAAATGGCATTTATGGTCATTATCCAATATCTTGCTTTTAACTTATTTCAATAAACTTTTCGTTGTTGAGCAATAAAAATCAACAAAAAAAGTAAATTTTTCGTTTAAGAATCAAAGATTTTACAAATGCATCTAATGGTTTTTTTAAGTTCATGCGCAACTGATCTCTTGGCGATGAAACCACAAGGTGTGGCAAACTAATAACTAATTTTATTAGCTTGTAATACGCTGAATTTTATTCTTGTTGCAGATTTAAAGGTTGAGAAATAATAAAATAGTAAGATTTAGAAGAAAAAAAGTTTGTGTTATAAAGTGCTATTGGAAGTGTGAAAATGCCGTAGAAGTGTAAAGACCGATTTCGGCGACAAATTCCACATTGATCCGCCAAGTAGACTCACCATAAGACGAATTAGAGATAAGTTTGAAACAGATGTTCACAGACAACGTTCCGGAAGATCAAGATCACCAATTGAAACAGACAATGCTGTTGGAAATGTATCGTCTGTAGTCAAGAACATCGCTACGCTATACTACTAGTACAGTAAGAATATCCGTAGGGTAATAGTGATTTATGTGGAGAAACTGCATATCCAAATTAATACACGTTCTCAATGAAGATGATCCAGCTAAGAGAGTTGAGTTTTGTGATTGGTATTTAGTGAAATGTGAAAAAAAACAGGAGTTTCAAAGACAATGTGGAGTGATGAGGCTCATACAACGGACATTTTATTGTAGGGTTTTCTTAAGAATAAAGTTTATGGTACAAAAGTTAAGAATAAAGTTTATGGTACAAAGTTAAGAATAAAGTTTATGTTACAATCTGTAACCGTTCATGAATTAGATTCGTTCGGTTTGTTTGGGAGCTTATGGCGCAAGGGCTAGTATTTGGACAATTGCCCCAAACAAGTTAGTGATTATTTATGAATTAGAGGTAGTCGTCGAAAGGGAATGGGATGAAATTCCGAATTAAATGTTTTTAAATGTGCACGATTCCATAACTTCACTATTCTAGAGCTGTATAAATCGGAATGGTCACCAATTCGAAAATATCAACTAAGTAGAAAAAAAAATACCTTAACGTAGTTCGTTATAAATATTTAAAGAAAATTGTACGATATTTAGTAAAACTTTTTAAACAATCAAAGCGTGTTAACTTCTTTTGCGACATCCTGTATATGGAACACATAAATATTGAAAATGTTAGATTCGCAAATACCTCCTTAACAGAAAGGAAATTTTAATCTGCATTTTAAATGTAAAGATCAACACAATAAAGAAGAATTGTATCGCTTGCATTTTAGCAAGATAATGTCTCTGTTGCCGAAATCAAAACATAAATTTAATTTATCTTTAACAAGCTTTACAAGGGAAAGAGTTTTCTTTATAGGTTTAGTTTAGTTATACTAACATCCCGTTTTGAAGCAGCACGAAGATTATTTTGGGACGGACCTCGTAATTTTGAACCACGGTCAGATGATGAGGACGACGCCTGAGCTGGAACCCCCTCTCCAAGCTTCCTCACCACACTGGCGGGAGGATGTTTGATCCCCTACAAATTTTAGTGTGCAACAGGCCCATAGTGGAATCAGATTTTGAACCTAGAACCCTCCGGCCCCGAAACCTATACCTTAACACTAGGGGCCTTTTTTTCATAGGAATAGACTTTTGTTAGAATCCTTTATCGTGGTAGATCTAAAAGAATTTGATGCCGATTGTGATTTCGGCAAATAATCAAGAAAAATTTTATAAACAGATTAAAATACTTTCCTCCATGCCAAATTTTTTAAGCTTTAGTTTTTGATTGTTTTGGGAATCCAAAATAAGAGATTTATGTATATCGAAATTACATTGAAGCAAAGCTTTTTGAGAATTTCAAAGCATCTTATGATTGAAAAATATCAATGAACAATTAAAATTGAAATGAAAATAAGCGTTTGAGCATATTTTGTAGCTTAGAAACTTAATTTAGGCAAAACAGCTTTGTCTATTTATTTTTTTATTTGTATATTTATGTTCATTTGGTTTTCTTTTCGTTTCTTCCTTTTTCTCATTAGTACTTAAACATTTTGAGTAAAGTACTTCTTAAGTTTCGGCTATCTTTAGAAAACTCAATTTTTTTCTTATATAGATTGATTTTTAATTTGTCGTATAAGAATTTACAAACCTTTATATTAAGAAATGATGCCTTTTTATTAAGAAGCGAAATAATACACCGCCTAGCTAAACTTTTCCTCATTTCAGAAAACAAACTTTGGAGATACATCACCTAATCTTAATTTATGAAACCCGATTTATCTGATATTCCCACTACAATAACGATTAAAAATCGATTAATTTCAGAGCAATAAGAAAACAAACGGGATATTAAGAGAAGATTCGATTAAAAATCATTCGATTACGAAGCATTGGCGTTTTATGGGGGCACTTCCGTTCCTTTCCAAGCACCGTTAATTTCCAAATAATAAAAGTTCCTTTTTCCTGTTTTGTGTCATGACCAACTACGGAGCGAGGCAAGACCCAGTTCCGTGAAACGAATTTAAGATTCCCAGAACCGAGTCGACTCGAACAAAATAAAAGAATCTTGTTATATTTATGACGTTCAAGGGATCTCAGCGTTCTTTGTAGTGCTGGAGTTCAGTTAGAATCACGTATATAACTTTAAGAAATCTTCCGAGGATGGTGGAAGTGTGGTATAAATTATTCCGGAAGTTAGCGACTGCGAAGAGAAAGAACACCAATTCTCCCTTATATTGTATCGTTTTGTTGGAATAAATCGCAGGATGAATTCCGATATCAAGTCCATCTTGTGCGAAATGACTTCCAATGCGATATAAAATGTGCGACTTGATACAGCTAGGGCAAATGTACTAGAAATTAGACGACTTTCTTCCGGATGTCTTTTTATGACTTGCTATGGAAGAACTTTTATCGAATTTTCAGAGTTCTCTTATATAAGATTGGTATGGGTGATGGGTTATCTTTGATTTTTATGGTTTCGGCGGTAATTTTTGGTCTGGAAGTACTTTATTAAAGAATTATTTAAATGAAAGTGAAGAGTGTATGACAAGATATTTATTTTTATCTCGTTTGCATCTTAATTTTTTCTTCCACAAAAAGTATAAATTATATATGTTTTATCTTTTGCTGTTGATAATAGTTTATATCACATCCTTTATAAGGTTATTGATCATTTCATATGAGGTTTGTTTCTTCATAATTTTTAACCTTTTTAAAGTTTGAAATCTTGTAGAAATTTCTGAAATAACTCATTTATTTTCTATCATTATCTTCCAAAAATTTGTTCAAATCCAGCATCACAAAAAAATTATTATCTGTAGAATATTTTTGAAAAAATTAATGATATGCAAAACTCCTCTTGAGAAAATAGAAAAAATAGAGTGCTCACTAATTGATTTTCAAGTCACTTTAATTTTTGAAAAGGTAACGGCATATTTTCAGATAGTCTTCCTAATTCTTTCATACCTTTATAACAAAAATAATTAATTAAACATGTCTATATTTAAAAGGCAAAATCTTAAATGTAATTTAGTCAATTCACGTGGAAATGCCAATCATCTGAAAAGTCGGTTAATAAAAAAAATTCTTTAAAAAATTCTGAATGACGGTAAAAAAAATACATTAATAAATTCTTTTTGACAACAATTGCTTCAATCGAAACTAGAACTGCCTACTGCATTGTATTCCATAAAATATGGACAAAACGAATTGTCTTTGGAAAGACGATTTTCACCCTCACCATTAATTCTGCTAATTACTGAATCTTGACTGTTATTTCTAGAAACGTTACCTGTTTTTAAAAATTCCAACAATTTTTTACATAAGTATTTTCCAAAGTGACACTTTCGATCGTTTTTATACGGAAATAATAAAACCTTAACTCGGCGTCTGTTGAGTATGAAGAATAAAACTGGAGTGCTTTATATTATGCACTTTGTTCCGTAATATTTTGCCATTCATAGTATCAAGAGAAATATAGAAAAAGAAATATGTCACACAATTTCTCTCTCTTCGTATTCACACGGTGAGAAATTGACTGACTGTTACAACTCCCCAAGTAAATATTTACGCATCTGCCAAGTGTTATATTTTTATCTGGATAAAAAAGGTATAACAAGAATATTTCTCGAAAAAGGCAAAATGCTCAGATTTTTCTCCAATGCAAAATAGTACGAGAAGTGAATTATGCGAATTCGAATAACCTCAGTGATTTCATTGATTGTATAAAGAGCTTATTCTTTTTTTAACATATATTACTCTGTACCACTTTAACAAAAATTCATTTTTAAAAAGTAGTCAAAATTATAAAAGTCAAAAAGTTCTGAATCTCGGACTTATTTTACATGCCTAAATACTCTTCAGCAAGATCTGTTTTAACTTCACAGAAAAATAAGATATTCAGTTTTTCTGCTGTTTTGCGGAATGACAATCAGCTTCTTTCAAGACATTTCACCCTCCCCCTTTTGTTTCTATTCTTTAAGAATTGCATTTCCTTACAATGCTAACTTCCCTAAGGTAAAATTCAACTTCCCTCTTTTTATAAACTTCCTAAGTTTTGCATATGCGCCTTGCGGAATACGGAAAACTGTTGGAAGAAACACAAACTATTCCTTTCAATGCGAAAGCAGCTGTTTATATTTGAGACAAAACTCCAATACTTTTATTTTGTTATCTTACTACGGTGGGCTTAACATTGTTTCAGAAATATTATCAATAGGATTGTATTTTACAAAAATAAAACTCTTTATGAACCATTTTACAGTTTTAATTAGAATAATTTCGTTATTCCAGGAAACTAATTTAAGAAAATTAATTGGTTTGAAATATCAGAAGGCTCTTTTCTTAACAGTAAAATGTCATTCTATCGATCATAAGTAAAATAAGTTAAACAAAAATATACAGGCTCTCCTCGACTTACGACCAAGTTCTATTCCGACTGACAGGTCATAAGTTGAACTGGTTGTAAGTCGGATTTATTTTTTTCAATACCATTTTCATTCAAATAATAAAAATTGTATTATGTTGTTATAAAAATTGTATTATGTTGTTATAAAAATTGTATTATGTTGTTATAAAAATTGTATTATGTTGTTATAAAAATTGTACATAAAACGCAAACATTCAATCTATGTACGTATAATTATTGCACGTGTGAAAAATACATATGTAATCTATTGTATTTATGTAAACAAAAATACAACCTGTTACGTTTTAATTTGAAACTCGAAATTTATTTTTTTGTGGTCGTAAGTTGAGGAGAAGGCGTATTAAATAATTTCTGATGTTGTACAAATCAACCATGTACTTCAAATGTAATTTTGCGTTTCTTCAGATATATTTTTCATTATGCAATGAAAATTAACAAATCTCAGCTCTGTTTGAGGTGAATACATAAAAATCAGTTTTTTCGAAGAAGATGAGATAACAGCAAGGCCGAGGTGGATTGGTGGCAGAATTTTGTCTTTAGGGCCATAGGGTCGCAAGAACCAATTGCGATTCCACCAAAGACCTGCTGAGTGCGTGGAGTGGGTACACGTTAAATCTTTCGGGGACAAATGTACTCCAGCAGGTGACATAACAGCCAGGATCGCGGTGGCCTGGTGGCAGAGCTTCGGCCTCATAATCTGAAGGTCTCAGGTTCCAGATTCGATTCCACCGAAGGCCAGCGTGGGCACGGGCCTTGCGCACGTTATATCTGTTGGAATCAAGCGTCTTACTTCGGCAGGTATGATACGGAAGAGGATCGAGCACGGTTTGGAGAAGCAAGTACCAGCTCAGGTGTCTTCTCGTTATCTGATCACCGTCCAAAATCTCGATGTTTGTCTACAAACAGCTCTAGTATATCTTCAAAATAAGACGCTAATTTAGTCAACTGATCTGAAATAACAGCTCAAATAATATAAATTCCAAAATTGTTCTTCTTATATGCTTTAAAATAGCCGCTTTTTCGTTGTAAGCATGTTTATAGAGTACACTCTAGTTGTAGAAATCATATTCCATGATATCTGTATAAAATGTAGCAAAATGGCTTTAATAACAGTTAGATAAACCTATGCTCATAAAGTTCGCTACGGTCATGATGAGAATAGTTATATAGCGTCGAAGCTATATATATCTTCTCCTTTTTATGATCGTTTCGTCCATAACGATTTAAATTTTCACGAAACTGTTTCTCTTTAAATTGCAAAGTAAATTAACTCGGTAACATGGTCAGGAAATTAAAATGAGCTCTTGGAAATAAAGCTAAAAATCCTTAAATTGCCCTGCTGACAAGTTATATTTTTTAAAAAAATCCATTGTAATAAATTTCCCATTTTTTTAAAGTAATTCAACAAATAAAATCCCGAAAGCCAATTTAAAATGAAAAATCTTAAAAATTCTCTTAAACTGAAATTCACAACTGAATTTTGTTTTAGATTTACATTTCCCACCTTTAAAAAAAGCAAAATATCTTTTGGTAATCTTAAATATAGCATCAAAATTGGGCATATTACCCATTAGAACATATTTTGTCGAATTCGGAAATCAATTTTATTGGTGATTCTATACGGAGTGCCTTTGTCATATGCAATCCTTTTGAAAGGGGGAGGCCTCGCTGCGGTGGCATTGTGGCAAAGTCTCGGCTTCGTGACCGGAGGGTCGCAGATTCGGGACCTCATTCCACATAAGAAACACCGTGTATACGGACCTGGTGAACGTTAAAACCGTCGAGGTTCAAACACCCTCCTGTTGGTGTGGTACGGAAGTATGGAGAAGGGGGATGCCAACTCAGGGATCGTCTTCGTCATTTGACCACTGTTCAGTATTACGAGGTTCGTCCTAAAATAGTCCTCATGTGACTTCAAAACAGGACTTTAATAAAACTAAACTACATCTTTTAAATAGGAATCTTTTAAAGTTATAATATCAACTGTAGCGTAATAAAAGTATTAGAAAGATCTGAAATCTAGATCGCTCTGTGAATAAATGGTTAAACAGAACATTGGTTTTTCTGTTTTCACTATAAATGCTTCACTTAATTCTTGATTTACAGAAAAAATAACAAGAAAAAGAAATCGAGTAAAATTGTTTTGATGATTCGAAGTTTTTCAATGATTTGTTCAAAAGAAACATATATCATCCAAGGTCATTTAAGACAATTCAATAAGTCTTCAAAATAAATCACGTCTGGATTTAATATAATAACTTTTATCCTCTTTCTGGTTTTTCAGATTTCGACATTTGAGAATGGTCGATGGGGTTGGGTTTGTATATAATTGATGTTTCTCTATTTTATACGCAAGAAATGAGATGTCGAAGGCGAAATAATAATCAGATTTGCTCAAGAATTGTTCAATTGCTACCACTTTAAGATTACCAGATAGCGTTGAACATTATTCAAATCGAGAGACTTTAGATGTTCTTTTGAACATTTTAATTTTTATGTCACAATAATTATCAAAATAAATGCACATTAAAATAAGAATGTGCAATTACATACGCGCATGCAAGTGCTTCTCATTCGATAAAAATAATTGCACTTTTTCCCATGTTTGTATTGAGTTTTCTGAAGATATTTTGTTTGTTATGCTTTGATATGAATCTGAAAATGTGACAAATCAAAAATCCACATTATAATAATTCTTTTTGATAGATTTTCGAAAATTTGGACCAAAGTTTGTGCAAACTTAATAAAAACTTGACTTATTTAAGGCTAATATATCAGTCGATTTCGAACGCTAATTTTCGATTCGAAAAAAACGTTGAAACAAGTTTTACATGCATTAAATACAAATCTCATACTTTTGTAAAAACATTGAGTCGAATGTTTAATATTTTCTATCAAGAATCTAATATGATAAATAATAATCTCTGTAAAAGTAAATTTGCACCAGGAAGTTGCAAAAGAAAGTTTTTCCGTCTGTGTAATGATGTATTAAATGAAATACATCCACACATAAAACACAATGCATACTCTAAACTTTTAGTTTGTTTCTGTATTAAATGAACAGAATTTTTTACTCAGAATTATTGAAAGGATTACGGAATTTGAATTTTTATTTACAGAATGAAACGAAGCATTCAATGCATCAGCATAACATCCTGTATAATGAATTAACATATGCACTTTAAAAATCAGCTTGTTGAAGGAAATCCACGCGGACAACTCGTCATGAAAAAAAAAAATGCAAGACGTCTCAAAAGTTGAAAATTAAGTGTAAGAGTTTCTTAATGATGTTCTTCAACCAATGAGACGGGGAAAAACACTTCAAATGAGCGCCAAAGAAAACTTTTTAGAATGCAGATAAGATAAAAATCAACATGCATGAAATAAGATTCTAAGCAGCTGCTTCTCGTTTTTCTCCCCCCCCCCCCTCTTCGACCCTCGAATTTCGCCTTTTACCAAAAATTCTATTCGGTAAATATATTTTACATGTTCTCAAAAAACAGCGTGATTTATTTTTCGTTAATACGAGAAAAAAAATGTCAAATTTAGTTCGATTCAAAAAGAACTCACTCTAATTTTGTTTCAAGTCTATGTATAATTAAGAGCACATAGGTCTTCAAGAGGACTAAATTTTTCGGGTTTTTTTTATTCAATGTTTAGAGAAGATTTGATCTTTAATGTTATCTCGTTAAGGGTTTTCATTCAATGGGGTTAATTTTAAATCCATAATACCCTTACAAGGCATCGTCAATATCCTGAAATAAGTTTAAAAAATTCTTAGCATTTAAAATGGAATTCTGGAATAATTATAATACATATATACATGTTGAAATCTGGAATAATTATATTTCATACATACATACATGCATTATATTTTGGAATAATTGTAATGCGTATGTATATGCACTGAATTCTGGAATAATTGTAATATATATGTACATATGGGATTCTGGAATAACTGTAACACATATTGAGAACATTGCACTCGCGCTAGTCATACATGCATTATCTAGAAATCTTGGTTTATACGAAAGACGTAATCCAAAATACAATACATCTTCCTTTCCTCACAAAATAATATGAAAGTATGCAGATGATGTTTTATGCATATATTTGAAAGTAGAGCCATCTAACTGCAGTATCAATTATTTTGCTGAATTCACTAAAGAATACATTATTTTTTGAAGAATGAAGTCTCTCGTATGTGTTAAACTATTTCTGTTTAACTTCATGCTTCATATGTGTGGTAAATTATAGATTGAATTTGGCATACAGCTATCATTTAATGAATTGATTTTCATACAAGTTCCACACACTCTACACACGCATTATATTTGTAAATCTAAATAATTCCAAATATTTGTAGATGCGGCAAAAGATTCGCTCATTTTCTTTTCGCATCTGAATGCCGTAGGCATACATTTGCGTTCTGTAACACATGTGTCGCCCATCGTGGTTAGATAATATACTTTTTATGTATGATAGGCTACAAGGTCAGCGCGAAAAATTTTAATATATTACTGATGAATTTGAAAAAGTAGTTTATAATCATATTGAATTTGGCACCAATTAAATGATTTTTAAAATTATAGATTCAAGCTGTTATTTTAATATTGAAATAAACCTGATTTATTTCAATACCGATTTTCCAAATTTTTTTTTAAATCCAAATTACTTATTGACCACTATTTTACAGTTACCATTTTATCATTTAACAATTTAAAATTGTTTGGAACTCAGTGAGCAAGAATCGCTTTAAAAGCAAGTTAAAATACGAAACTGAGAAAGTTTGATAGTATCCAGATCTTGTAGAAACAAACATTCGCGTGAAAATTATTGGTCTTAAACGTTATCTAGTCTAAATTACCCAAGGTCATCTTAATTACTTTCGTGATTAAGTAATGGTTGGGCGATCAACGAGTAAATCGTAAATTATTATTAGTCCCGATTAAAATGTTACGCAGCACAAAGTTAGCAAATGTAACTCACTTTCAGCAGATTTTTGTTCTCACTTGACACAACAGGAGCTATGTTCAAAAATGCGGAATATCAATTGTATTGATAAAATTTTGACTGCCCATTAGATCAAAAGAGATTTTTAATTATCTTATTTTTGATCAACCTTCGTAGCATTTAACTGAATTTTACAAGCTGTATAGTAATGATGATCATTTCAGCAGCTTTAAAATTTGTTGTCGCTTTTAACTACCGAAGAAACACTAATATTTTTTGCCAGAATTCTTGACTTGCCTGTTATGTTATGTATCAACAATAGAAGCGTTAAACAATGTTTTTATACTTTTAATTGTATGGCAAAGAAATCTGGGGGGTCAATTGTTTGCTGCAGCTTTAAAGCAAATAACTGAAAGTGTATTTTTTGCAATTCTTTAGAAACTTTAAATGTTTCGCAAAGAAATATAGAGGAAAATCCATAGTTTGCTGTGCGCTACACCATTTTGGGCAAGTAGGTGAAGCCTGTGAGGGTTAATAAATTAATAAATAATCCATAGTTTATTCAGGCTTTAAAGCAAATGAATGAATATGGATTTTGCACAATAATTTACTAGGAGAAACTAGCCAATTCTGAAATCAGCAAATTTCAGAATAGTCGTACACCCTACACTCGAAGACTATGGTGGACTGCTGACAGAGCCACGACTGTTTGATTAAAGGGTGAATGTTCGAGTCTCGACTCTTCTGAATGAAAACATCAAGTGTCTTAAATTTCGTCAAAATTCAAATGTTTTCGTGACGATCTGGCATTAAAATTTAATGAGTGGGTCTCGCTTCTAATCGGGTCCAAATTACGAAAGACGTTTCGAGCAACCCTCATTTAGCGATACAAGAAGGCCTTAATTCAACATTCGAATTTTGAACCAACATCAGGTAGAACGCTATAACAACTTAGAATGCGTGTCTTGTCTCGTAAAGCTAAAATCCGAATTTTCGTTTCACCCTAGAGGTAATGTCGTATAACTTCAAAGAACTTGTCTGATGGGTTGTCATGCAACAATGTTTCAAATGTATTTACGCGTCTCTACTCTAATAAATCTTCTCTATTAAAATTATCTCTATCTAATCTCAAATATTCTAAATCATATCTATGTGAAAGAAAAATGGTCAAGATAATCTCACACAGGAAAATAATTTAAAAGTTCTAAAAGACATTACAACATGATATTCAATCATGTCAAATTTCACTGCAGATGAAAAATTTTAATACATTACTATTTTCTTACCAATTAAATTCGGTTCATTCGTTTCATATGTGCAGAAAACCTGAAGTATCGTGGTAATCTATGAAATTACTATACGCAGTTTTAAAATCAATTTCTCATATCAAAATATCAGTTCTTGGTAAAAATTAAATAGATTAAAATTCGAATAGCATTAAAAAATTTATTTCTCTCTGAATACCACCAAAAATTAAATCTAATATAAGGTTTCATAATAACCAGATTACAACTGGTTTGTTTTAGCGCGTGATTTTCAAAATATCAGAAAACGATAACTTTACATTTAGAATAAAACCTAAAATAAGCAGCCTAATATTTAAGAAATTTATAAAATATACTCTCTTTAATAGCAGATGAAAATAATACCCTTTGAAAACATCGACCATTAATATTTTTAGTAACTGGAGCTTAAGAAACCGGGAAAAAGATGCTTTTTAACAAAATAATTCATATTTTTTTCAAATAGTTACGAAAAATTATCTAATTCTAAAGCTATGCTTATAAGTCCACTAAACATTTTCCTGTACGGAACTTTAAAGACGTGTAATTCGTTGATTCACAGTTAACTATAAATTAATGGTATTTATAAAAAATATCTTCTCCTGATACTATTTTAAAACTTTCGTCAAGATTTAGAAAAAAACACATTTCCGAGAAGTTTTACATTCATCGCGATAAAGCCACTTAACGTCCATTAAATTTTCAAATTTTTTGCTACTAAAAATGCTTTGGTGCTTTTTGAATGAGCCAAACTGGTTAACTTCAGGACTTTTAGACATTCATTTAATATGACTTTATTTAGCTAACATTTAAAGATTTTAGAATTACTTGGATAGGACACTGATGCCTTTACTTTTAGTTAATATTTTTCACAGTACATTTTTCGTATTGGTTTGACGATATTTTAGGCATAGGTTTGAAAAAAAATTAATGTCAGGTTCAAGAAACCAGAGATAATTGTGATCATCCTTTTAACATATTGACACATTCTGTAAATTGGATTGAACAATAAGAAACGAATAAAATTTCATTATTTTTATGGTATTCAAAATGGTGATAAAAAGCGAATTAAGTTGAAACCCTTTCTGATTAGATTGAATATCATATTGTCATTATTAATTAATTGGATTCAGCAGGTTAATAGGGATAGTTTATTAATCTTTGCCGTTTGGAAACGTATAAATACCTCTTTTGTAATTAGCTAACATTTACACTTCATCTTAAGAATTTCATTTAAAACCATTTTAGACAAATTTTGATCAATTAATAAATCTCTGTAGAATATTTTCAACTGCTACTTTTATAATATATAAATTTAACTATTACTACAATGAGACTGCGTTTAATTCGTTTACGACAAAAAATGAGTTCATTTGAATTTAGAGAGACGAATTTTAATTTTTCTATTGGGATTCATCGATGACAGGAGCTAATATTGCTTTCAACAACGAAAGATGCAAATTCAAAGCTTGGAAGCCGTGCAACAAGATTAAAACGTCTTCATACGTTTCTTAAGTACTAGATTGTGATAATAATTATTATAATACTGATATATTTAAGGTTTTTAGAATCTCTTTAAGAATAATTAAACGGAAACAGCATAGCACACAATAATATGTTAAAGGATTTAAAACAGCAAAGTTCAAAATAGAAAATGTTCTTTAAAACTATATTGGAACGAAATTGTTATTTCTTTCATGAAGCTAAAATTACGCATATAATAATGTAAAATATTGAATTTCATATCTCGTGACTTTGCAAATGCTTAGCGAAATTCTAATTCAGAGATTTTAGCGATCGGTTGCAAAAGCAAATGATACAGTCAAAGACTTCAATAGAGTCAATTCATGCTTGTATCATGCGCGTCAAATGCACCTTGCCAATATAATTTTGGAGTCTATTGCTCATTTTGCAAGAGAATAAGGGACGTGACGTCAAAGCACAACTTAAAACAACATGAACAGTTAGTTACGTTTGTCATGTGACTATGACGTCACATGAATTGACTCCATTAGAATATTCAGACTATTCTGGACAACATTTAAAAAGGAAATGTTGCCCCTTTGTGAAATCCACCGATCACATTGCAGTTTAAAACTTTCTTGAAAACAATTTTAATAGAAAGATAATATTCATGAAGACGTATCTAGAGATATCAGATTGGTAGCTGTGGCCTAGTGGTAAGGCCTCGGTCCAGCAAACCGGAGGGCACCAGGCTCGAAACCCGAATCCATTGTAGGCCTGGCGCATGGTAACTCCGACGTCGCGGATCAATCGCCCTCCCGCTGGTGAGATGGGAAAGTCTGGAGCAGGAGATACCAGTTCAGGCATCCTCTTTGTCATCAGACTACAGTTCAAAATTACGAGTTCCGTCCCAAAATAGCCCTCGTGTTGCTTCAAAACGGGACGTTCGTATAACTTAACTAGAGTTATGAGATGGACTCGAACATAAAACCAACAAGTAATAATTATTAAAAGATGGTGAGAGCTGAAAGAAGCATGCAATTTTGTAAATATAATCAAATGTTCCTGTTTTATAATGTTTATGGAATGAAACTTATAACGAGAGCAGTGCTCTTGAATATTTCTTTATACTTTTATTATTTCTAAGAGCCAACGCAAAAAAATTATGTAAAAAGTATTGCTTCTTTTGCATCGTCAAGAAAACTCTGAAAATAAAGTATGTTCTTTGAATTGAGAATTCCCAGAAAGCTCAAATAATCTGATCTCAAATGACATAACAGTTAATAAATAAACCAAACCGATTTATAGCTAAAAGTAAAAAAATTATTGAACTCATTGGACTTTTTTACTCATTCTTCTTTCAACATTATACTAAAACTGAAAAGAATTTTTTCCGAGGCATAATGGTGAGCAAATAAATAAAATTACATCACAATACATCGCATCGATCTTTGATGACATTTATGGTACTCCCATCAATTTTAGTAGTATTCATGGTTTCTTTTAAATGGTGGAAATTTCAGGGGCTTACTCTTTCCTCTTACCGAAATAAGTAATTCAGAAGTTATCCACTTCCTGTGTTTTCCTTTTAGTAGAAAAATACCTAATCTAAACCACTTTGCGGCGCCGTGTTGCTGAATCACCTTTACTTAAAAGGCTTACAATGGTTATTCCGATGTCTCTTTTGCCTAACAAAGAAGCTAAATACTCTTTTCTACATCAAGGAATACTTCAACTTCCTTTGAAAACTAGCATCGCACTGTGAAGTACATATTTGAAATGCATGAATATTATTTGATTTGGAAAAAAATATGATTTCCAGAATTTGATATGAATGCAAGATGGAGCAATTCAAGGAACAAAAGATCAACAAATAATACGAAAATTGAATTACTCAAAATTATTCATTCACCACCTGTGAATGTCTGAGGGGAATCTATTTATTAGAAATTGACCAGAAGGCGTATGTTTAAATTGCATGAGAATTACAAAGGCAAAATTTCATTTAAAAAATAATTCCTAGAATTTGATATGAAAGTAATATGCAGCAGTTCTACAAATAAAGAATTAACAAAAAATACAAAAACGTAGACAGTATAATTCATAAAATACTTTGGAACGTATGGTGGGAATCTATCAGAGATTCAGTAAATGGAATATGTTTCAAGTGCACGAGAATTACAAACGCAAATTTTGATTCTTTTAAAAAGTACATGATTTCCAAAATTAGATACGACTGTGAAATGCATCAATTCTAGGAACAAAAAAATCAACAAAAATGCGAAAACTAAATCAAAATCCTTAATTCAGTAGCTTTGAGCATGTGTTGGGAATCTACTTATTAGAAAAGCAGCAGAAACAGAAAAATACTTAAAATTACTGCATTCATGGCTCCAACTTCACTTCAAAAAGTAGTTAAAGTATTTGTCATCACATTTTGAACTCACTTAGCATTTCACCATCCATAGCTTCATCATTCAGCTCAATTCTATTGAAAGAACAACTTCCATTATTGGCATAAAGAGATTCAATTTCATTAACATTTTCAACTTTGAATTAGTAAAGACATTTTGCACTGATCCGCTAAACCAAATGAAATTAAGTATTCACCTAGAAATCACAGTTATTAGACATCTAAAGAAATTTTATTCATTACTGGTGAATAATTTTTTTTTTCACATTTCAAATACAAGAAATGAAGTGAAGAGAAACCAGTATCCTGTTTAGCTTGATTATCAGAGAAGTCGTTAGATAGTTTTCACTATTCTGTGATCATAGCATTTCTTGAAAGATAAATATACATTCCAGATATGAATTCCTCAACCCCTTCTCGAAATAGCTGTTCTCAAAGAAATTTCAAACATGTGCGAAATTTCACTAACGAATGCATGACAATTTCTGCTAGATTCTAGTATGCAAAGTCGTCTAAAACAAATCCACGCCATAGACCTTTTCGCAATCAAATATTATAATGAGTCTGTCGTATGGATGAACAAACGCTGCTCGAAATTTGCAAGAAAAGTTTCTATTCATTCTAACGCTCTATTCTAGTAACTTTTTCATTTCCCTGGTCTATTTCCAAAGCAAAGAGGGGAAAAAAAGAGTTCCATGTAAGTGAATAAGTACACATGGCTGTGGTCAATACCTAGAGTTGCGAGATGAAGACATAGACATTTGACACGTGGTCAGCATCAAGGAATTTCATTGTTAATGGACATGCCAATATTTCCGAAGGCATTACACTGTTTGCTCTGATATCGATTTGGTCTTATTTTACTTATAGGAAAAATTACCAAATTACCTAATTTCCCCCTTCTACTTCATACAGTTTTATGAAACAGTATTCATTTAATTTGGCCGAGTCGATATTAATAAAAAGCCCATAATAGTTTGGCTCTTTATAATGTATTAACAGTCTAATTCATTTCAACTAATACTTCTACATCTAACTTCGAACTATTAAATATCGAAAGAAGAAGAAGATTTCTTAGGCATTTGCTGCAGCGATAAGTTTTCATTGAAAATTACCAAATGTAAAAATTTTCTCGTAAATTATTTTTTTTTGTACCCGTATATGGAGGCTGCTGGCTTAGTGGTAAGATCTCGACGTCGGAGAGCTCTGGGTTCGAAGCCTGATTCCACCGAAGATACGCCGTGTAAGTGGGCCTGCTGCACGCAAAAACCGATATCGTGTGTTAAAGGCCCTCGCGCTGGAGCGGCGCAGAAGCTTGCAGAGGGGGCGTCACTTCACTTGTCGTCCCCGTCACCTGACGTCAGTTCGCCAGAGCGAGGTCACCCAGTGCTAATAAAATTAAACTACAATGTATCCGTTCATTCCGAATGATTTCCATATACGGTATTTACAAATTTCGATTTTTTTTTTCAAACTTTGACATTCGATGAGTTTCAACCAAAAGTAATTTTGGGTAATGGTCATTACATTATGCGGTATGATAAAACTACCTTCCTTCTTTTTAATATTTGACAAAGATTTTCCGTAGAGCTGATTATTTTTTAAAGTATTTCGCTGCTTACTTAACAGAACGGGGGAAATGTAATTTCATTTGAAATTACTTATAAAATTACTAGAAGATAGGTAGTGTGTTTTGATTCCAATACAAAGCTAATGTAGTACTTTAACGATAACCAGCAGGCATTTGGCGCGTTCAAATTTGATTTCAATACAGATAATCTGCAGGCATTTACCGCTTTCAAATATTTATCTTTTAGTTCTTAATATAAGTTTTAAAGGTTTTGATATATGATGATTTGCTATTTCATTATGTATCTACAACAATTCACACTATTTGCTCAATGGTTAACTATTCTGTACCACCATGTACGTTGTACCTTTATACTTGAGGTCTTTTTTTCCGAATATATTTTACTTGAAAGGCTAAAATGCTACTTGGTAGGATAAAATGTTATCATACCAAAAGACTTTCAAAAAAAGATTACACGTGAACTATTAAATCCTAAAAAGTACACATTGCTAGTTTTTCGTATGATTTTGAAAAACTTTTGTTTTCAATTGACAAAACGTTTGAATTAAAACTATTGAAATATGTAAAGGTAATCATTTCTCTTATTTCACATTGAAATATAATGCTGCTTCAAAGTATGTATGTAATGTATGCAAAATGTATGTAAACTGCACGTTATCGTGAAAGATGAATACTGTTAAATTTAATTTTGTTCAACAAGAATTAAACATTCTTCTATAGTTAAGATATTTTAAACATATCATGAATCGAAGTTTGAAAATTCGGCAATGAAGACATACCATCAGATGACAAATTCAGATCGGTTTAGTTTAGTTTGATTAATATTCTTTTCCAACTACATACGTCTGTTTCGGAAAGGGCTTTGTAACTTTGAATGTAGTCAGATAACAAGAACAACATCTGAGCCGCTTCCCATTCCCCAAACTTCTACGCCAGACAAAATTAAGGGCGCTTGACCCACGACCTCAAAAAATAGTAGGAAGAAAGCATCCAAATAATCTGAAGTCAGAAATTTAAAACAAAAATTTAAATTAATGAAAGGAAAATAATATTTATTATCATTATTTAAATTATTAAAAAAAATCTCATTTTTCATTTTTAAAAACTTTTATTGGGTGTTTCATATTTGTAAAGATGGAATTTCGTATTCGATTTTTCACTCACTTCCAGATATGCTAGAGTTTTGAAATTTTGTACACTTGTGTCTTCTCGATGACATTACACTATTATATTTTCTGAATTTAATTATAAGTCAATCAATCAGTTTAATTAAGTTTTGAATCCATATCAGTGTCGCCACCTGGTAGTGAATTTCAAAAAATTTTCAGTGAATTTGAAAATTGGTTTCAGGATTCTATAATATTTATAATAATTAATTATAATTTAAAGATTAATAAGTATAAAATAATTAAATTAAAAAATCCATGTTTTAGTACACAAATAAAAGCGTGTTTTTAAGAGCTGTTTATTTTCCAAAAGAAGTCAAAGAAGCATTCATTTAATCAATCCCGTACTGATATTGCTGCTTTATTCCCTTGTTTCCTAAACAACTAATAATATTTTCATAAAAAATAAGTCCAACTCTCTAGGTATGTTTCCAAATACCAGAAGTAACTTGAAGATGAATATTTTATTAGCTCTCGCTTGTTTTTCGCATACACGATGAGGCAGTAAATCTAAAATTCCAAATATAATTGCTCAAATATGTCTGAAAATACGCACAAACTGAAGTTTATTTCAGCCCTAAAAACCAAAGGAGAGACTTAAAAGGAATTTCAACATGAAAATACTTATTTTTATATGCGCTTTTTCTCCTCCATTGCTATTTATTCCAGCAAAATGAAAATCCTATGCGATCTAAAGCTTGATTTACTCAAGCACACACGAAAGAGTCCATTTACCATTCGCCACAAAGTCCCTGCAGAATCGCCTAAACATCAAAAAACATCCCCCTTCCCCGCCCCTCCTTTTTTTCTCCTCCCTAAAAAATATCGTTTGCAAAAGATGCTTTAAGAAATTGTTTCTGAAATCATAAATCGAGGGCCCCATACATAATTCTGAATTAGTTGAAGAGAGCTATTGTTGTTCATGATTTAAGTTTACCGTAGAGATTTATTTTTTAAAAGTATTCTGGTCGCGTAAGGAGTAGTTTTAATACAAAAACAATCTTTCTTGCTGCTTCTTTTGAGAACAAACGGTGGAACGGTATTAAATTTTGCATACAAAAGTTTAAAGAAGTTAGGGAGTTTTTTTTAAGTTCGCTTAAAAAAACAGTTTTCAGAAAAAAAACATCTACTCTTCACATTTTCGTTTCCCATGATGTTCTTAAATTTATGATATAAAAATATCAAATCTGCTTTTTTAACTTAAATGCCTTTTATTCATGAGTTAGATACCTTATTCGCCTCTGCTAAAGATTAAAATTTTAATTTATCCTGCATTTAAATGAAAAATATTTTCTTTAATTCCGGGCTTCTTAAACTTTTCCCACTTGCGACCCTTTCGGGAGAGAAAAAATTGAGAACCCAGTTCCTTTAGGAAAACTTCGCCACGACGTCAAAGATGGAAAATGAAAAAAAGAGAGAGAAAAAAATGAAGCATTAATGAATGGCAACTTAAAGAGAATGGAGTTCACCAGTGACCTGATGGGTTAAGGCGTAACCTGAAGAAGAAGGTTATGAGTTCTGTCGTTTGGCTGAGCTATTAATCAGTATTATTCAAAAATTGGTAGACCGATATGGCTCTAGCAACGAATTGCTCGCTACCTTTGGGCCAGCTGGTTGCTGGAAGTGTTCCTGGTTTTTCTCTAAGTAAAATACAAATATTGGTCAATTTCCCTTTAAAGTCCTTCAGGAAGGCAACCTATTCCCGTTTATAGGAGCTAAGTCAGACTTCTACCTCAGGTGCCCCAAGGTTGCTTTGACTACCACAAAATGTCACATTTTCCCTTTAAAATGAGCCCTTGATCGATGGATATGGTAGACCGAATGGAATTATAACCACCACCAATTGCAACTAAGAGAGAATTCAATTTTAAATAGTTAACAATTTAAATCAAGATGATTTTCTTAACTATTTTTGCTCACAAATGTATATAAAGGTCCTGTGAGAGTTTTGGCGACCCCATTTGGGGACGCTACCCATAGTTAAAGAAGTCCTGCTCTAATACATTATCATCACTACTTTTAGTCTGCATTTATTTAAACATATGTACAGTCTTTACATGTGATATCTTATACAAGAGATATATGATACGGATGCAAATGTTTGTAATTTTATTTTCTAAGCTTTATCGTAAGACTTATTTAATAATAATTCATTACAGCCTCTTTAATTATTCAAGTGTCATGCAAGAAATAATTCACATCTCTTTTATTTTTAAGACAAAAAAATAATAAGAAGGTCAAAATAAATGCAGAAATAAAAAAAATGTTCATTAATTTAAATATTCATACAGTCAACTTTAATTGCTATATGAATAAATAATTTATAAATCCTGTCTAGACGCTTTGATGCATTAACTGGTAAACATTTTCTCTGAAAGGAGGATAGATATTTTCCGATTAAAAATAGGATAATGAAATGGATTTAAATTAACTAACTTTATCTCATAAGAGAAATAAAATTCAAGTATGAAAATGACAGTAGGATTTTTTTCATAAATGTAAACTGTATTCTGGAAGAATTCAAAGCAAATAAATACTTAATTAACTTTTTGTATTCGTAATTATCCTGAAATATTCTTTCCGAAAGCTACGATATTTGTGCACTCAACGTATTTTTCTTTCACTAATTCTTATAAATAAACAATTAAACTTAAATAACTAAGAACATTCGCATTTAATCGAAAGCATTATAACTATTCCATATCGGAGTAACATATTCTTTTCGATGGTTGTGATATACATATATTTTTCTTTCAATAAAGCTTAAGCTTAAAGTGTGAAGCTTAAATAAGAAAACTCGTGTTAAAGCTTTATGACTTCGTATTTAAATAAAAAGAAATATAAACCGAAGTTAAATGAGAAGGCAGTATTGACTAGACACCAAATTGATTTTTCACGTACTTGTTCATCCACTGAGAATACATACCCATAAAGATTAAACCTCGTCCTATCGTAATGTCCGGGTTTCTGAATGACCAGGCGCCGTGACAATAACACGGGAATTGTGTCCTGCTACCTAACAGGTCATCACCGGACCCGGCAGAGACCCCTCCCATAGGAGGTGTGCCCCGTCATCGGAAATGAGGCCAACACAACTACACATCTATTAACCCTTAAAAGCCCGATTTTTTAAAAAATTGATTTTAAAATGTTTTTTGACTTTTATTTCTTGAATAAAAAATGGGAAAAATACTTTAAAAATCCTAATTTATTTTAAGTATATGATTTATAGCTAAAAACCAGTTTGTTACCAACTCACAACACTGGACTTGATTTCAGAAAAACATTTCCTTGATAAAATTCTATAATGTTAATCACAGATGAACTTTAATAAATAATAATAAGGATAAGGAATTTCCTTCAACATTGTAGATTAAAATATGGTATTCTCAAGCATACAAACAAAGCTAAAAAGATGCAGCCTCAAGTGAAAAACATAAATTTATTTTTATTTTTTTCTCAGCACTCAGGATGCCATCTATATGTTGTACATTGATTTAATAAAAATTTCAGTATGTATTCTATTGGCAACAACAGGCATTAAAGCTTCAGCCTTATTCTCAAGATTTTAAAAGACAAAATTTGGTAATGTTGCTTAAAGGCAACACTGGGCTTTTGAGGGTTAATATGCCTCCAGGAGAAGCGAGAACCTGCTTACTTATCAGGCGACTTCTTATCCACATACTCGTGACGCCCCCGGGATGTTATGAGAACACATAAATCGGGAGGGGGGATCTTCATATCTTATATTACTATAAATAGTCAAATTATCAATTTTCTTAATTATCTTTTCTGCGAAACTTGCAATTGATATCCAAAAGAAAATAATATACAAGCATTTCTTACTAGACATAATTAGCTGTCATAATTGCCTTTCATTTCTTAATTTGGAAGAAATTTCAAAATCTTCTCCTCTATATAAAACAAATATTTGCGAACTACACACAAAAATTAACTAACAAAAATTTCAAATGAAACTTTTTTTTTTCGTACAAAACATACTTTCATACTTTTTTTCATATAAAACAATAATTCAATTCTAATATTCCTTCTGCGTTCTTAAATCTCATTTGAAAAGGCACTTTGGCAAGATCCTAAATCTTTAAAAAATTGACAAGTAAAATCAAGCTAAGCAATTATAAAAAGCAAAGAAAAAACTGGAAAATTCTTAACGAGGAAATATTTGACTCTATATCGTAACTTTCGTTCAAATATAAAAGAAAATCGCCGTACTACATTCCTAACGCATACGGCTATCTAAATTGAACGGCAATGATTTAAAATATTACTCAATAGTTTTAATCTGTATTGTCTTTTCCAAACTGCTGTAACCTGTTTATAAGAAGTTTATAATATATTTTCATCAGTTGAAGACTGGTTAAAAATTGGTTATTGGACAAGTCTGTGTTGACATTTTTCTTGCTTTACTTTCTTTTAAATTAATCGAGTCATTTTTTGGGTTGTATTACAGCATTTATATACTCTGCCTTCGTTAAAATAAAGAATTTATCCATTAGATTTGATCTCATTTTATTTTCTGTGCTCTAATTTAAACTCTTGCGTTGTTTATTTCATGATCCGTTTCTGAACCTGATTGACATTCTTGTCATGTTCTATTCTTTTAGTTTAGAAATATCTTCTCTTTTTCTGTACATTTTCAACTTTGCTTTAAAACATGTAAATTATCTGCTTATCTCACATGTTAATGTAATTTCAATTTCTTTAATCTAGAATTTTAAACCTTCCATTTTAGCAAACTATTTTTGCAAGGTCAATTTTGACATCTTGTTTTTTAATATATATTAACATGAATAATTGATTTTATTTGTTGAATTTTAACTCATTTCAAATAACATCTGCATATCCGCCATAAACCCCAATACTCGCACACTTATTGGAACGAATTCTGACCAATTTTATATTAAAGAATAATAGTTCATATTAAGTATTGCAGATAACACAACTGATATGTGTATCATTGGAAGTATTATTTGCATCTATGAACAATATTTCACTACTCTACGTTACAGTAATACGAAAGTGTGTGTTTTACGCATTTGTTTTTAGCAGCTTGCATTTTTCACGAAACTATCCCGAGTATTCGAAATAATCCAAGATTAAAAGACTTCAATGTTTCCCCAAAGAAAACATAAACGAATAATAAAGTGGAATTAATGAATATGAAATGATTACAAAAGTGACAACAGTATGGTTTCGTGGTTATTTTACTGCTGTTTATTTCTGAAAAATATTCACAAAATAAATGCATTTGATTTATCAAAATTAAAATCGTATATATAAGGGTGCTTTAAACTTAAATTAAAATTATACATTCAGGTATTATCAGGTACAAAACTATACTGATACATAAATTTTATTCATTTGCAATCTTTTATTTCCCTAACCTTTATTGAAAATATTTGTTTGAAAATTATATCAGTATTTGCGATTTCGAAGACTTAATTTGTCATTAAGTTGTGGTGTAATGTAGTTGCCCTTCAAAATATTTTTTTTATTTTATTGCTAATTGTTTCTGAACAATATTAATGATATAAATGCATTTGACTTATCAAAATTAAAAGTGAATATATAAACATTTTTATTAAATTAAATTAAAAGCAAATATACTGCCAAACTTATATAAATATTTAATTTATCAAAAAAAGCGAATTTTGGTTACGATTTTAGAAATTTTCCTTTGTGATTTTAAGCGAGGACATTTTTTTCCATTTTGGCATTATTTTAAATCAGAGAAATTCAACATCCCAATTTATTTTAAATCGTTTTTATAAAAAAACAATAATTGTCAAGGTTTCAATCTACTATATAATTTAAAGTTACTCCATCATCGACTCACCTTAAATGTCCCCACCAAATCAAACTCGCCCCCACCTATTAAATTGTTAAATGATTTCAGTTTTCTACCAAAATTATCCATATCACCGAGAAATTACATACGTGCATATATTTTGAAAACCATTTAAAAACAGTAAAAAACAAAATCGGGAAAAACTAATATTAATATTAGCATGTTCAGGCAATATAACCCAATTAAGGATTTCATTAATTAAAAATTCTTGGTTATTGATGCAAAGATCTCTTGTTCAACTAATAATAAAAATCAACATAAAAAGTTCAGGAAAAAAACTCAAACTTGGCGTGACAGTTACTGCCCACTTTCTAGTCGGCATGTTTGGAAAACAATAAAATAGTGCTTTTGTCATAAAATTTCGAAATGGAAGAAACACACTCGCAACATTTGTAAATTTACTGATATATGAATTTTTCCCATTCATAAATTATGAAAATCGTGAGCACAATTGAAAACACTTTCACTTCTTATAGAAGAAATTCTAAAACTTTTCCCAAGACAATCAACAAAATTTAAAATTATTTTCATCTTAGAAAAAGAAATTCTGGAGTGTTTCCTATCAAGCAATAGAAATTGAATCTCATTTCACTACTTATAAGAGAAATTTTAAAGCATTTCGTATAAACAACCGACAAAACAAATGTTGTTATATTCCCATTGAAAATTTAATAGAATTCAGGTGTAAAAACGTGCTTATAAATCTGAACATAAGTTTTGAAAAATATCTGAGAAACTGTAGCATTTAATTCTGTTATAAATTATTATAAATAATATTAACAAAATATAAAAAGGGAAACTACAAATACTGTGTTAAACAAACTGTGTTAACTCTCCGCTACCAGTTCGAAATAGAACGGACGATCAGTTTGGTTCCGTCTTAGAAAAATAGGTTTTTCCCTCTTAAGGTCAAGTGAAAACAAACTTGACACGTTAGTCGACTTGCTCCAAATTCAACCGTGACCTTAAACTACAATACCGAGAACTAGTGGAAGAAAGTAGTAGTCTCACAAATGCGTATTTTCTGCGGTATTTCAAGGCGTGTCATGAGAAAATTTTATTTTAATAATCTAAGTAAGGTATCAAAAAATAAGCAATTCAAATTAATATTCCGGATTTTCTTTATTAAAGTTCTCAGCGGTTTTCCTGTATGTCAAATAAACTTTTAGTCAAAATCAAAACTTTAAAAGGTTCGTTCCTTACGAAGAAGATCGTTCCATCAAGTGAATCTTTCCTTTCAGAAACAATTAAAACTCCAAAACTTAGTTTAATGAAATTCGCAGTGTCTTTTGAATGTGCCAGACAAACTACATCAAAAGCAAAACTTTAAAAGTTATGTTCTTTCAGAAATCGAAAGTGACGTAACAAAAGTAGCCAAGATAACTTTCAATTACAGTGACTGTATCAAACGGAAAACTAATGCCCATGTAAATAACCACATTTGATTTTTATAAATTAATTCTTTAATAAAATTTTGTACCTGAATTTCTTCAAGTATTACACATAATTTATGAATTAATTCAGCAAGATAATATTGTCCTCTTTTTTCATTTTCTTTATTAAAAGTAATTTGGCATACATTACACTGTATCTAATTAATCATCATGTTTCCTGTTTGGGTTATGGACTGTATTTAAATATGTAATTCAGCTTTAAAAAATATATATGTTTGAAATCTCAAGACGCTAAGATTACTCATTTCACATTTTATCATCGCCGATTTAAGAATTACACCAACAAGAAAGAAGTTCTTTAAATATTGGAAAAGAATATAACGAAAGCAGACAGATTTAAAGGTCAAAAATATATTATCATATTCATTAATAGTTTAACTACACAGAAAAAATTAAGCATAAAATTTTTAAAGTAAAATCGTCATATAAGTTGGCTCGGCATTTTAGCATTTAATAAATTACTTAGAAGTAATTCGAAGATGTTTATTAAATTAGCCACTTAACAGCTTTGTTTTTCCTACTATCTCATTAGATGACACCCTCTTCTTTGGGAAATGTGTGGTCGTTTTGATTCAGCTAAGATATCAAGAAATATTTGTAATGTTTATGAATGTTATGTAATTTTTGTTTTGAATTCCAACGTTTATGACAGCTATGTAATCGCAAAATAAGCAGTGCCGGAACACTCTAAAAGCAGTACCGGGACGCTCTAACCTGGGTGACAAAGATTGAGCTGTTTTAAGGACGTTTTCATAATTTTTTCTTATTTATTTGTCTTGAAATAAAAGCAGTGCCGGAACGCCGTTCTGGTGCTTTCCGGCTCCACTACACCCCTGGTTTATGAATGACTTATTTTTAGTTTATAGTTTTAGTTCAGAAATAGGATAATTCCATACCCGCTCGAGCAAAACAATTAAGTTGTTAAGTGTTTAATCACAACCTCTATTAGTAAGATGTTAAGAGTTGTTTTTCGTGATTTGTAATAATATTACCGTTTTTTGTTTCCTTTACAAAGTGAAATATCTGTGTCGGAACTTTGTTAACACTAAAAGAAGTAGTTGGTTTGATATGAAACATTTCCTTTAAGGTATAATTTAAATGAAAGTTGATTGTATTTTGAAATCTTTCATAACACTTCCTCGTAAAAAAAAATTAAAAAACAGAAATTGCTAGCCATTATAGGGATGAGCTAAACTGAGTTCAAAGCTGAAACTAAAATTCTGCAAAATCTTTACAAAATAAAGCACAGTAGCTTCCATTTTAACTATTAACAGTCTCATCAACTAAAAATGATTCATTATAATTTAGAAAGTAAGAATCGTATGTGAGAATTTTGTTCAAGATTTACTGTTAAAGAAAAACCTATATTTTTAGGATGCTACCATCACTCCAATTAGTTCACACACAAAAGAGCGTGATTAAATTTTAAGCGTTAATTATGTTAGGGTGATTAATTTTTTAGAATATATTAAAGAACTTTCTTCCTTCCCTTTTATGCTATGATATTAGGGAAACATTTGTCAAATTTAACAATAATTGTGAAAATTATTAATCCAAAGTATTAATCCAAAAGTTGAATATATAACCTAGAAGGAATCTTATTTTTAAAAAATTTTAAATTGTATGTAAAATTATAACGCCCCAATATACATGACTGAATTGGGAAAAAAATAATTTATAGAAACTCTTGAAGCACTTCTTTTATCCAACATTTTTTTTAAATAATTTTATCATTTAAAAGTTTCCAAAACAAATTTTCATAACGCACTTACGCCGTGAAAAATAATTTCAAGATTTACCGAGATGTTAGTACTTTTGAAACACTTTTTTTTCTTCTAACATTTTTGTAGCGGAATGAACTGGGCCAGCTCGCACATGGAAATGTTTAACATCTTTCGATCTGACAACAAAACTTTTTTCATGAAAATCTTAAAAAGCTGCAAGAAAGTTCATCATTTTTCAATTTCCCAACACTTTTAAAAGGCGATAAAAAGAGAATACTGAAAATTGCCAGGAAGAAATTAGGCAGATTTTCCTTACATTGTTTCAAAACACCTGACATCATTTGCAATAATACTGGTTTTTAACGTCATGAATCATCGGACGAATTTAAAATACACGAAATTCCTTCATTGCAAAATTTAAAAACGAAGATAATTTCTGAAGTAAAACAGATTATCAAATCAAGTGTGAAACCAGTAGAAAAAAAACCCTTAATATTTCTTCAACTTTTTAATGTTATACATCAGAAAACATTAAGTCTACTAGCTATACATTGTAACAAAATAGAAGATTGCTTCAAACATTAGCAGTTTAGCATGATTCGCATATAACAAATTATAAAATCCCTCTCGAAAATCAGAAACTAAAATTAAAAATATGCGGCAACTAATAAAATCCCTAAAGGAAAACAAGTTAGCCACTCAATTGGAAAAATTGTGCGGAAATAAAATTTAACATTCCTTCAAGTTTTTTACACACATACTTAAGTAAGCGACAAGAAAAAAGTTTTACAGAAACAGAGAAATTAAGTAAGCAAAAAAAGGCTTTTCCAAAACTTCAATGACCAAACTTTGCAATATTTCCACTTCTTCCAGTTTCTTAAATACATCAATAAACACCAAGTAAAAATTTCTCAAAGAAACAAAAAAAAGCATCAACACATCCTAACCAAAGAAGAAAAAAGATTTCCCAAAACTTCTTCAGCAACAAAAATTAACCACAACACGGGACGGGAAAAAACCCAAACTTTTGTTTTCTTCGTCCAAAAACAAATACTGGTTCCCCCGAAAGAGGAAAAAGTAGGAAAAAAGCAATCCTCTGCGACCAATACAAACGCGCCAAGAAAGTCATAAATAAGCTAATAAAAAACAACGAGGAAAGAAACTCACCACTTTTGTAGGTCACCTGTTCAAGCCGATGCAACCCACTCGTTCCTCAGCCCCACTGTTCGAAGATCCGAAGCCACTGCCTCGGTCAGGTAGAATGATAAATTATTACACCTGGTATACTTGACGACATGTAGCCAGGCGCACATGCGCATGATGCGTCGGAAAAGCGCTCCTGTTTTCAACACTCCTCTTTTCGCGGCGGGTCGGGAAAGGCGGGAAAAACTTTGCCCGTGCTTGACCAAGGGAAGATTTCGCTTTTAGTCGGACTGGGTCGGGAAAATCCGAACCGTAAACGAGACTTTAAAAACTTGCTCTCTAGCGACCCCAAGCGGACATAACTTGAAAGTGGAGGACCGGTTTAAGTGATACCTTCCTTTTGCTGAATGTTTTAGAAAAAGAAGCTTCTTCGGTAGAGTTCAACAGGTATATAACACTTTTTTTTTTATCAGTACAGTAGAATCTTTCTCAACCAGCAATAACGGGAGTTCGCCGATTCCGAAAAGGAGATTTTTCCAGTTAATTGAATATATGTTTCTAGAACTTAACCGATTCGTGTTTGTGATGCTATCTGTGGAAATTCAAACATGCAAAGTTCGTTGGTCATATTTTTCGATCCATAGGCCACAATTAAATAAGTAACATCGAAAATTGTACAGAATAGAACTCCGTTTCATATCCCCGTACCCGTGACCATTCCGGTCACTGAACGGTTTAATGAGTATGACATGGAAAAGATTTTATTTAAATCAAAGGCTTCACAGAAATTCACACTTAATTAAACAACTTTGCACATTTCTCGGCTAGATATCGTGATTACATTTTTTTAATTTTATAGTAAACATTAATGATATAAAAAAATAATAATTATAAAAGTACGTTTTTATTTCATAAAAATATGCAGATTATTTAAAATTAAAACACATACATGTAATTTCATATTTCAGAAAAACAAAATTAAGCAGTGTTTTAAAAAAATGCCAGAGATGTTATCACATGAAAACTTAGAAGATAATAATGACATACAACTTCGGATGTCTATGAGCCGCTAAGAGTATTGTGCAGTCACGGAGGCATGGATTTTACATATCACAATGCTTCCGGATTGTTAGTCCATTACATATCTTTTTGTCTCAAGATCTAAATTTCTGATTAAAATTTATACTTACAAAAGTGGCGTTATTTTGATATTGTCGGTTAACTGAATGCAGTTACGAGAGATTTTACTGTATATTACTGATATGGGCAAGTTGATTTTTTAAAAGAATTCTACTGAAAGAACTCTAAAACGGTAAAGGAAATAAACTCGACGTTATTCTTTTCAGTACCAGTTGGAAGTCCAAAGAAAAGCTCAAAAGTTAAAAACTACGTGATAATGTTTTCATTTTCATTTAAGTATTACTTTTAAAACATCGAGTGTGTGTGATAACCTTTTCAGAGATTGTTTTCAAAATATATATCTATACATTGAATATTTTCAACCTACACTGCACGATTTCTTATTTATTTGTTTCAACGGTAATTGTATAAATCGGTATGAAGGAGTGTAAATAACATAGGGATAAACTTTTAAAAAATTAAATTTGCAATTTAAATTAATTAAAAATTGTAATTGTTTAATTTAGAAATAAAATTGCTTAATTACTTCATTAAAAAAGTTCCAACTTCTAGTCAAAAATGTAATAAATAATTTTATTTATTGATAATTAAATTACACAAATTTAATTTCAAAACGGCCAAAATGTAAATGATGAAAATGCGAATCACTGCTCAGTGTAGGATAGATCTTTTGTAAGTCAGCAGTGATTTAAATCTTTATTGTCCTTCGTATAAGCCGATTATATACGCCGGTCATATGATTTAAACAAAATTGCTTTGCAGTTTCAGCTATTGTCTTTTGATTTCAATTTCATCACTTTCGCTCTTTCCATGAAATATAAAAGTGGTCACATTGCGAAACTAAAGAATACTACAAAAAATTGCTAACTTGTATCTCATTAATATTATGAGAAGAAACTGAAATGCGATTTCATTCATAGCATCTTGGCATGAGTGACTTGTGATTGTGTGTTGTCTTATGTTTTTGCTTCAGTTCAACAATGCATATAGAAATGTTTGTTTCTATTACAATATTTTTAAAAGGTGTTTAAAACTACTAGATGTATTCTAACATTCTAAGGAAGAGAAGAAGGTTCGAAAGTCAAAGAGTGAAATAGCACATAAATTATTAAAATGAAAACTCCGAATCATTCTTTGGCCCCTTCCAAAGCTTTTTGTGTCCGACTTGGTCACTTTAAATTTAATTGTCTTTGCGGTTTAACTGCCATAGATATCATTCTTGAAATAACTATTTTCTGAAGAAGTTATTTCAAGCATATTGTAAAGAAACTATTTATATATTATTTTATTTGAGTTGTGTTCGTTTCAAGTTAAATTTTGAAGCTGCAAACGATACCGTAATTTTCAATAAAGGTTATATATAGTTACGTGATTTTGGAATTTGGCATATATTATCACGCAATTTTCAAAAATTGCTAGATTCTCCGTACTAGCAACTCAAGATGGGTGAATTCGCATTTCATAAGATAAAAATAAAGAAAAATTAGTAGTATTTTTAGCGATTTATTTCCCCTAAATTGTAAATAGAATTTATTTTTGATCCATTTGTCTCCTAATGTCGCACAAAATAGTGCTCAATTCCGCATTTGATTTTTTCTTATGAAACGAAAAAATAAGTAATGCGTAATAGAAATAAACTCGTTTTTAATATACGCTTTTAGTTCAGAACTTATTGTAAAAAAATACTATTTCATTTTATTTCAGTTGTGTTCGTTTAAAGTTGCATTTTGAAATTGCAAAGGATGTGATAATTTGCAATCATGGTTATATTATAGAGCTAGGATTTTAAAATTTGGCCATATATTATCAAGTAATTTTCAAACATGATTATCTGCTCCATATTCCATTCTCATATCAACTCGGCATGGAGAAATCGGCTCTACACAAAAAAAGAAAAGAAAAATCAGAAATTTAGTAATATTTTTCCACTTAATTGTAAATTTAACTTAATTTTTATCTATTTGGCTCCAAACGGCATTCAGGAATGCTAAGTCCCCATTTGAAGATATTTTTTCTTTCTATACAAAGAAATAAATTGCGTAACAGAAAGCAACTCATTTCAAACTTAAACTTTCAGTATTTTATAATTTCTCTAAACTCTCGATTTCTACCAGTTAGTTATTTACTGAAATTGTATCGAATGGAACAGTAATTTTTCAAAGTCATTTCAGCGGTTAATACATAATGCATATTGATGTGACTTCCAGCTGTCTAACAGAATATTGATTTTTCTTTCATCTGTGGTATTCTCATTACATGTGTAAGACGAAATCATTTATAAGAGTTTGAACGACAGGCAGAGAGTAGATCTATAAGTATCACTCTTTCGATTTGATTTCATCTCTCAGTAGAGAGAAAAATAAAAATTCCTTAGTTTCAAAGACTAAGGCAAAAAAAACTTACTTGGAGTTAGATTAAAAATTGATTGATGAAGTTAAAGAAAATCTTACCTGAAATTAGATTGAATAGTTATTCTATGTATTCGATGTAGAAAAATTTTCTTTGATTTCAGAAAACGAAGTTTTCACCGAGAGATACTTATATTGCTGGTTCTTCTGTATGGAATCCATATTTTTCCTGTCATTTCCATGAGATTTTTCAAGGATTTTAGACATTAACGAATCCTGAATTGTAGGCTTGGTTCGCATTGCCTTTATTCCATAATCCGTAAGTGTACTTTAGTGCAAATGTTACAAAAAGGAAGACATAACATCTTTAAAAATTACTACAAAAATCAGTTTGAAATTTTGTAAACATATTGTATAACCTACAACATATAAAAACCTACTAAAATAATACAAATTAAATTATTTATTTTCAAAAAACAAGAAAGTGAGTGATCTAAGAAATGTGCTGAAAGGGAATATAAAAATTACTTGCGATATTGAGTATCGAATGTTTATTATATAAGGCTGAAAACCTATTGGCATGCTGTCCAAATTAGTTCAGAAAAAAAATGTCATTCCTTTTTTCAGGAAAACAATTTGAAAATTCCCTACATTTCTTAGAGAAGGTTTCAAACCTATGATCTATCCTCTCAAAGAGAAAAACGATTCACTTATATAGGAACATCACTCTCCAGTGTATATATGCGATATACAGATTAATATTAAGATCCGTAAAAACTTTGAAAATCAATAGTTCGCAAACGAATGGGGATAGAAAAATGCCGTTCGCGCAGAAAGGACAAAGACGAAGCCGGATTTCATCATCTTTTTTTTGTCTCGAAACTGGAATTTATTGGTATCATAGTTGCAAACTAAATTACCAAATGCCTCTGTAGCTGATGAAGCGATGCATTATATGAATGCCGCACTTGCCAAATCGATTAACTCAACTTTCTGAATTTTTTAAAATTTTAGTGGCAAAGCACTTGATTGATTCCTAACTGTTTATATTCAAAACAAATTTCTCTAATAATAAGTATTAACACCACTAAATGCCAAATTTTTTTAGCCATTGAATAATAAATAATTTATTTCAGAAGCAAATCTGATTAACTCCATACTCTAATGTAAATCGTTGTTAATTGCATCATTGCGAGATAAAAATTTAGTTAAAAAACTTTTTAATGTAATAATATTGTTGTAGAAGGTATCGTTGTCATTTCTTGTTTTATTCATCTCCTTCTTCTTGGGGTTAAATAATAATAAGTTATTTATACCTCCTCCTTAAGAATGATCCCTACATATGTGAATTTTATTCGCGTTATTGTCGGATTTACCGTTTGAAAGGATGTCTCAATTTTGTGTCTTCCCAATTGACACACGCTCATTTGGTCTATTTCTGTTTTAAATGCATTACTATATTTTTCATAAATACGATGTTGGATTTCGATACAGATAGATTATTTGATATAGTTGAGACAGTGGGCACTATACTGTGTATATGATGGACTTGTTGAAATTTATTCCTACCATTAAACATGATTATTATAAAAACTTAAGGACAAACCGACATGACTATTTTCAATTTTATTAAAAAATGGGAAGTTATGGATTTAGAGTCTTTTAGCGACCACAGGTATGTCAGTGTGCAAATGGATTTTGATGTTCCTAACATCAATGATTTTCATTTTAAAACCACGTATAATAAACCTAAATTTGTTAAAAATTTTCAAAAGTTGCTGCCAGATTTGTACAGTAAACTTGAAAATGTAAAAGACCGTGTTTCTTTGGATTTGTTTTTCAAATTTTTTGTTGATAGTGTTTCTGAATGTGCGTATAAATCATATCGTAAGAAGGCTAAAGGTAGGCTTCCGAGGAAGTTTTCTTTCTGGAATCCTGAGCTTAGAAGTTTAAGGAACAAAGTAACGGCTTTGTACAAAAAATATGATATTCTGAGGAAAACTGTCGTAGATGGTCCAGAGGCCCAGGCTGCGGGCTCTTTTTATAGAAAAGAAAGAGCTATTTTTAAACGTAGGTTATTACACTTTAGGACTTTAGCTTGGAGGAACTTCTGTATTCAGCATAGCGAAAAATTTGGAGCTATTTTTAGGTTTGCATTCAAAATATGTAAAAAGGTAAATAATCTGGATGTTAGAGTCGACAATGTTTCTAACCCTCCACTTGAATTAAGAGTTAAAACCTTACTTGATAACTTTTTTCCAAATAATGATAATTTTGAGGCAAATTTTTATGTTCCTAATAATGATTCCTTGGATCCGTTGGTCGAGGAAGATTTAACAATTGTATTTAATGGCTTAAAAAGTGGAAAGGGCCCTGGTTTGGATCGTCTGGACTACAAAATGTGGAACGCTCTTTATGATGTGGATAAATCTTTATTGTTAAATATTTTTAATACTTGCTTTAGATATTCTTATTTCCCTGTAAACTTAAAAAATACAATGGTCTTCTTCCTGCAAAAGGCAGGGAGAGATCCAAGCTTGGTCGGGTCTTATAGACCTATTAGTTTATTGCCATGTTTAGGGAAAATTTTGGAACGATTGTTCCTAATTAAATTACAGAGTTGGTTTTCCTCCAATAACATAATTCATGTTAATCAATATGGGTTCCGAGAAAATAGATGCTGTGAACTTGCAGTTACAAGAATTTTGTCTAAGATTTGTTTTCTTACTAATAACTTACATGCTGCATTGGTGTCAATTGACATCAAGGCCGCCTTTGATAATATGAATTGGATTATTCTCTTTGGCTTGTTTGATAAATTTAATGTTCCTTTTGCATACAGAAATTGTATTTTTTATTACTTGATTAATAGAAGTGTTGTTTTCAATTATTGTAATTTATTTGTTAAGAATAAGATTTTTAAAGGGTGTCCCCAAGGTTCTGTCCTGGGCCCCTTTCTTTGGAATTTTTATTTTGATCATATTTTACATTTAAATAATGACTTGTATTATCTTCAGGCATTTGCTGACGACCTGGCCCTTGTCACTTTTGGTCGAACTAGGAAAATTTTAGAAACTAACACTAACAATGCATTAGACTTGATTTCTCAGGAATTAAATATTCTAAAATTAGACATCTCTATCGACAAGTGCCAGGAGTTGGTTTTCAGATCAATTAGTTCTCGTTCATTGTCTAAGCATAATACTACTGTTTTTAATAACAACCCAAGTTTTAAATTAAATGGCAGATCAGTCAAAATTACTAAAACCCTAAAATATTTGGGTTTAATTTTTGATAATAAACTATCTTGGAATCCTCATATTTTTGGTTTGTATAGGAAAGCTTACAATTTGTGTTCAAATTTTAATGGATTAATTGCCTCAAATTGGAGTGTGTCTGCCTCTCTATTAAAATTTTGGTATTTGACAGTAGTTGAAAAGGTACTTCTTTACGGCGCTGCTGTTTGGGGTGGTGCCTTGACTAAATCCCAGATTGCTAAATTACACTCTATTCAAAAAATGTTTTTATTGAAATTGTCTCGAGCATATAAAACTACTCCAACAAATTCTTTAAATATTCTTTTAGGTATTCCCCCACTTCATTTGGTTACCAAATCACTATTTATTAGGTTTAACATTTGGAAACTTAGATCGGATAAGTTTAGGGAACTGATTGATCCTATTTCCCTAGATTTTTATAGAGATATAAATTCTATTTCTTCGAATAGAAAAATCATAATTTGTGAGGACTTTACTCATTATGATTATGAGGTGTACACTGACGGGTCCAGGATTGGTGACAATGTTGGATTCTCGGTGTGCTTTTTTGAAAGAAATTCACTATTACCTGTTTTTTGCTATAAAATGAATTCTTTTAACTCTGTTTTCCAGGCTGAGCTGGCAGCAATTAATTTTGCTGCTGGTTGGGCCTTGGAAAGAAATGTTAAGATCAAAGTGTTTTCTGATAGCAAATCCTCTATTGAAACGATTAGAAGCCCCAAAGTCAAATCTAATTTTGTATTATCAGTTAAGGATAATCTGTACAATGCTAAGGATCTAGTCAGCCTTGTCTGGGTGAAAGCTCACGCCGGTAACCCGGGCAATGAGCTGGCTGATCACTTTGCAAGAATTGCTTCTTCTTGTGGGGCCGATATGTCTATACCTGCTCCTTATTCTTATGTAAAAAGAGTTTGTAAGGAATTCCTTATGAACGAGTGGAACTCATACTGGAAAAATTCCACCACTGGCAAACGTACAAAAGAAATTCTTCCGTCAGCAAATCTGGACTTATTGATTAGCAACAAATATGTCATTTATCTGTTTACCAATCACGGACCTTTTCCAGCATATCTGTGCAGGTTCAAGATTTTGAACAATCCTGACTGTTTGTGTGGTGAGCATGGAGATGTTGACCATTACTTGATTTCATGTATGTATACCAAGGACTATCATTTACTACTTCCGACAGGACTAGAAAACTTTGTATAAACTATTTATTTTTAAACAGGTTGAAGTCAATTTTTGAAATTTCTAGGAAAATTTGTGATAATTTGCAGCGTTTGTGATCTGAATTGTATATGTATATATATATTGTTATGTAAGTAATCCCTTGATTGAGTTTCTATTTTTTATCATTATTATTATCCATTTTTGTTTCTTGTGTTTTGCAACGCTGGTTTTGTTTTGTAGCACCGTTGGTGCTTTTGTGTTGTATGTGTTTGTGTATGTTTTTGTCTGTGTTTCTGTGTGTTTTTGTTTGTATTTTTTTTTCTTTTCTTTTTTTTTGCACGTAGCTATGTAATCCATACCCTCCAAATATTGTAACTTTTTTCTTTCATGACTGGTCTGGCTCCTCCCCGTCGATCCTTGCTGACTCTAAACCCTTTGGGTGAGTCGTTCGGCGTGGGTTATGTATGTATGTATGACAGGAGCTCAAATACAGCTGACAAATACGACATCATTTATATTGCTGATGAATAAATTTAAAGAAAGTAATAATAATAACTGTAACAGTAACAGAACAGTTATTATTCATTTTTGCTAAAATCTTCAATAAAAAATGTATATAATGAAGTTTTTCTGTAATAAAAAATAATTTGAAGGTTGAATTTGATTTAATACTTTTCTTTCACTTGCCAAATTGATTAACTCCCTTAATCACGCAAAAATTGTAGTAATAATAACAATTACTCCAAGGATATTCTATCTTATACTTTTTATATGTCGTTAGATAAAAGATACATCTGCAGTAATGCAGTCTACAACGTTTATTTGAATCTATAATTTAAAAAGTATTTTAAAAAACAATGTATTCTATTTTATCACTTTTCTCTACTTTTTGTTTTATGGAGTTAATCGATTTGGCAAGTGAGGCATTCATATAGCATAAAATAGTGATTTATGCTCAGGAAAGGCGTGGTTTCTCGCCTGACAACTGTGTTCCTGAATAGATAACAACACACTGAACATTTGTAAGCCGTTAACCCGCCCAAAAGTGTAAGCTATATAGCACATCGTTCCCCCAACTTCGGAGCCATTTGTGCCAAACTGTGCTACCAACAAATTTGGTTTTCGTGACAATAAAAGTTCGGCTTCATTTCATTTTTTTTTCTATGCAAACGGTATCATTCTCTATTTATTCACTTTTTAGATATTTCTATTTCGGCTGAAAACTACAAGAATTCAGAACTTATTATAAGAAAATGTTAATTCAACTGGCAGTTAATATTCATAATTTTAGGGATTAATACTAAAATGCCAAGATGTCGTCTCGACAAACTTTTGCAATAAGAAACCACTTCAGATCATATAAAAGGACAGCGACCACTTTTCAACTTTTTTTTTCTTCTTAACAATTCTCTATAGCTACTCAACTTATGGAGAATTCATAGGATAAGTACAAAATCTTTTCCAGAATACAAAACGTTTGACCGAAATATCCATTGAAATTAGTAATGTAATTTAAATCAGCCCATAGTCCTATTCTTAAAGTTTTTTATCTTCAAAAAGTTAGCGAAACTATACTATAAACATGCGTAGCGAATAGTGACCTAGTGGTAAGGTTTTGGCTTCGAAGTCGGAAGGTTTCAGATTCGAAACCCCATTCCTCTGAAGATTCGTCGTGTATTGGGCCTGTTGAACGCTAAATCATACATAGGGGGTCAAACGTCCTCCCGCTGGTGTGGTGCGGAAGTTTGGCGCGGGGATGCCAGCTCAGATGTCGTCCTCGTCATCTGAATCTGACTGAAAATTGTGAGGTCTGTCCCAAAATAGTCCTCGTGTTGCTTCAAAACGGGACGTTAGTATAACCAAAACTAAATCAGCGATCGTAAGTGAATAATTTGTTAAGGCTCTTAATTCAATCGAGAAATTTAATATTGTATAATGTGTTCAATCAAAAAACCAATAAAAATGTCTCACTTTTAAAAATATTGAACACGTTAAATGTGAATTATACTGTTCATTTCGAAATTATATTGTACAGTTTTTGTATTCAGAATGCTCTATACTCTTTATTAAAATTACTTACTTATTTAACTTACTTACTTAACGAGATTTTTTAAACAATTGTAAAAAAAAGAAATAAAATTCTAAAAAGAAATGACAAGAATTGACCTTCCGAAGTCTTACACATCCCATTCATGAATATTATTTGTTTTTTGCAACTATTTTCAAGGAATAATCTCAACATTCAAGAAATCTGAAACCCAATTTTCATGTCTTTCTAAAATGATATGGTTTCAAGTTTTATTACCTATCGCTATCGTATAATTTGATTGTTAGTTGAGAAAACTTTAACTCATCAATCATCTGCTCTCCTTTGTAAAACAGGGCTTTCATAAATTTTTTTTCGCGTTCTCAGTTTCATCTGACAAATATTATTTTGATCTCTAAACTGAAAAACAAAATAAATAAATAACTTTTAATTGACTGATGACGAATAATAAAGAGAATCAATTTAAAATAGCGATTCAGCAAATTTTAATGAGGTGGTTTAAGTCAAAACGGTTTTCTTAAATATTTTTGCTTTCAAATATTGCTGAATCTGAAAGAAGTCTTAGAAAAAACTAGAAGCATTTTCAGTGTTGTTTTCTAGACCCCATCTGGAGTCTCGACTCACATTTTAAGATATCCTGGTAGAAACAAGTAATACCGTGAATAAATATTATGTCCAAATCACAATTCAACCATCTGGTAATATGCAAATTATTTTCAGCCTTCGATAACTCAAGGTCGAATTTCCGCTCATTTACCTCATTCCTGATTTTGACCTCACAGAAGCTAATCTCGAAGTAAGCTTTTGCTACTGGCAACATTAGAAACTGGATTTTTTCCCCCTCAGGCTTACGATACGATTTTTGCTGCATATTCTGCGAAACAGAAGCCACTTTTGAGTTCCACATTTTAAGAAACCCTGATAGAGAGACTGTACTAACGAAACATCTACACAGATAATAAATGCTATGCACAAATCACAACGTAATCACCTGGTAATATGCAAATTCTTTTCCGTCTTCGAAAACTCAAGGTCGAATTTCCACTCATTTACTTCCTTTGTATTTTTGAACTCAACACTAACTAATCTCTAACTAAGCTCTTACAACTGACCGTGGCTCTTGAAACTGGCAGTATTAGAAACTGGAAATGCTGTTTTTTTATAACTGTTTTACGATTTTTGCTGCAAATTCTGCGAAAGAGAAATCACTTTTTAAATTTTATTCTGGTTTAAACAAAATAAAGTTTTCCCATTTAAACCAATTCTAAAGAGTTGGAAAAATGTGAAGCATTTTGTATTCATTGCACAATTAAATTGGGTAAATCGGATGAAGTAATTAGGTTGGTTATCAAACAAAAAATCTCGGAACATCCCTAACTAATAACAAACTGCATGTTTTAATAATGCTGTAAAAAGTAAACGAGAAAAGTAAATTGTGCATGAAAATGCTCCTGGCGTAAAGCACTGGGACAAACAAGCTAATTCTCTTAGTATATAAGGTATGCTTTGACAATTTATTTTCTGCTATTTTGATTCTTGCAGTCTCTCTTCCCTCTGATTTATGACTTTACGCCAGTGAATTAAGTTAAACGGAATCTGAAGGAGAGAATTCTTATTTATTTTCTCATTAGCTGCTTTTGCTTTTAAAATAGAAATCTGATACATGTAATCATTTTGTCATTAGCTTTGTTTAAATGCATTTCAAGTTCGTTTCATCTTATGATTTTTCTCTACAGTACTTATATATTAAAAAAATACTTTAGTAAGCATTTTCTCTTGCTAACTTCAGCCGCCTCGTTAACTTTAAAAGACACTGCACGGAATTTCATAATTAACTTCTATTATCTGTTAAATACCTAGCAGAACGTTTTTCCGAATTCTGAAAAAAGTGAGTTCTTGAGTTATTGATTTTCGCCTCCATCCGTTAATTTTCAACAAAATCGATGGATATACGATGATGAATTAGGAGCTATATTCAGATACAGTTCATGAACTAAATATGAAATGTGATGATTAATTATATGCTGTGACTTCTATAATGTAATATTAAATATTTTGCAAATAAGTAGAGATTAGATCCAGTTACCTTTTGATACACGTGATAAATTTTATCTACGGATAGGTAGGTTGTATTTATATCATTAGATACTTTCTTTCATTTTCGGAGTGTCTCACTTTCCTTTTTCTGTATTTTACATATAGTTTTAGCATGAGACTTTATTTTATGAATTTCTTGAAATGCTTTTGAAACAGCTTTCAATTCGTTGGCTATCAAATCACTAAACAATAAATGAGTATGAAAACTTTTGCAAATATTTCGTAAACATTTTAAACGTTTTTTTTTAAATAATTACTTTTAGATTTTAGTTTAGAGACACGCTATGATATTTTAAATGAAATAACAAATGCAATAGTAAAATCATGCTTTTAAAATTTTCAGTTCTGCACATGATTTCTGTCTGTTTATTCACTTTCTTCTCGACTGACAACCTATGCGACTAATAACCATCTGTACTTACAACCCTAAAAAATAAATTTCAAAATAAATCACAATTTCAGGTTGTATTTTTATTTACAGTACGTACAATAGAATATATATTATGAAATGAATTTTTCGCATTATGTACAAAAATTATGCGTGCAATGGCTGAATTTTTTGTTTTATGTACAATTTTTATGACCTGTTTAAATAAAAATATATAGTGCTAAAAAATATAAATTTGACTTATGATCACTTCGACGTACGAACTGTCAGTCTGAACGGAACTCGGTCTAAGTTAAGGAGGGCCTGCATTGTTCTTTTCACAGCAAGAGACAAAATGAAGTCAGTTTCACTCTGTATTCTCAACATTTTACTAATCTTTTTAAAGGATATAATATTTATGATACCAATACTAATATTTATTAGTGTTAGTATATTTCGTACTCTTGGGTAAAATCATTTTATAACAAGTGGTTACTGGGTCTTTCAAACACATATGAAAATTATTTAGAAAAATGTGGAATAAAAGTAAATAATGCCTGAAAAAAAGATTTAAAACGTGAGAGAAATCTTATCAATCTGCATGACGACACTATGGAAACAGATCAAATCTAATAATCATTCTTAACAGAAATAGGAGAAAGTGGAGTAAAACCGGGTAGCTAAGACTCAAAAGCCTGTTGGAGCTAAACTAGTCGACATAGAGCTTGTCAAATTTTTTTAAAAATATTTATTGTTTATCGGAGTACAATATATCTTTTCAAAAAAATCATAGTTTCTCTACTTTTTTTATCAATGATTTTTTTTTATAAAAAAAAAAGTCAAACCACCAGGTTTTACTCCACTAGTTCGGTAAAACCAGGTAGACATGTTAACTTTATTGGAAATTAGGAAAACTAGATTTTCAATGGAAAAATAGCAGACACTTTTATTTTATATGACAATTAAAGAATATTAGTTACAACATTCACATGTAAAGCAGTTGTCTTCTTCTCCGCATCACTGGAGCTTTCGTGGGCACAGCTAAGACAGCTTTTACATTGGATTAACCCTTCTCATTAATTTAAATCAGAAAATACATCATTAAAATATAAAAAAATCAATGTCTGATGTGATTTTATCGTCTTCAGCGGAAGAATCCTCAATACTGTCTGGCCCGGTCTTGCGCCACTTGGGGTACCCGGTTTTACCTCAAGTGTAGAGCTTATAAAAACGAAATAGAATCACGCAATTATTGGACTGAATCTTCATTGTTTGACAGGGTATAAATCCTTAGTAAACTAAGCTTCGTAATAAGCTGTACTAAATATAGTTCTTATGATTGTAATAATTATGAACTAAGGATAGTTTGAAAGCAAACGAACATTAGAGAGTTGACGTTAGGGATGGCGGTTATTGCGGAAATAACCGGTTTTCTGTTATTCAGGTTTTTTTCACCTCCAGTTTAACCTGGTGGTTATAACCGCTCAAAATAACCGGTTTTCGGTTTTTTTTTTATTTAAAAAAAAGCGCCGTTTCGAGACAATATTTTTTTATTAATATTGCTTTTACAGGAAATCAATCGATTGGTCAATATTTATCTGTTCATAAAGACTCTTTCAGTAATTCGCCAACCAACAGACGCCTCGAGGAAACGGTTGTCGTCGATTGGTCTAAGATGATGAAATTCAAAGCTTCAAAACTTGGTAAATTTTAGTTTAATCGAACGTAAAATCAAGCCTATCTTCCAATCCAGTTTTTTTACCCGATTATTGGAATGGTTTTGAAAAAAAAATAACCAAAAAACCGGTTAAGCGAAACAGAAAAAACCGGGTTTCGGTTAAAACCGGTAGATTTTTCCCATCCCTAGTTGACGTTTTAAAACGAATAAACATTCACAGAGGCAATAAATTCAAAAGCAACAATAGTCAACCCTAACTGCTTTTTTTTTTCCTTGACTAGTGGAGGGTAATTCAGAATCTCTCCGCTAGAAAGGAGAACTAAATAACGCCAGAATCAAAGTACCCGGTTTCACCCCACTCTCTCCTATTAATGATATTTGCTTTTTTCCCTTTAACTGTGGAGAAAATTCAGTAAGTTTGTATTTTCTTGTTTCCGCAAGAAAACTTCATCCAACAAGGCTAATTCACGAGACGTCACAGTCACACGACCAGCATAACTGTGTATGCCGTCTAACTGCACGTTGTCTTTCGATATACTGTGTGAAGTCAAGCCTTTTTTTTATTTTCTTTACAAAATACCCGTGGCACCCATGAAGTAAGTGTATCACGTGAATCTTATTTGACAAGATAGTTAATACCTTTATCTTAGGCTAAAACTTAAAACCTTATTGCATATGTCATAAAGTTAATTTGATTACTAATTTGGTGCATAGTTTCAACTTTTTACTGAAAACTAAAAAATTTTAAATGAATGTGTCGCGAAGAGTGGTGAAATTCCCATATCTGTCCACAATATCTCGTCATCACAGTAATTCAAAAATGCATCATTTCTCAAGAACTATGTTTTTAAAAAAAAGCTTTTTGAAAGTTAATATTTCAGTAAAATCTATTTATTTTTGTGATATGTTAGCAAGCAAAAGCAATTAGTTCATTTGTTATCTTCAGAATATAATGAAAACTTTGGAAGAAAACTATACGGTTTATACATTAAACGAGATAAAATTTATTATAGCTATTTTTCCTTTTAAGAAATTCTTGTAAAACAACGAAACTTATGATGGATTGCAAAATCCTGAGGAAAATGCATTTATCTATTCCTTTTCCGCAGAAGAAAGATATTTGTATTCTCTGCCATTGTTATATTCTCGTTTTGACAACAATGCCTATGTTGACATATACTTCATAAATACTTATGCAACCGATATATCAACATGAAGTGCCACATCATTCTAACTATTGTGTAATCTTGTTTTATAAATGATCATCAAATTAATGAAATAGGTTAACTGAGACCTATTTCAGAAGAGCATCTATAAATCTGCAATTTAAACCCACATGCAACAAAAATACATATTTATTTATCTTTTCGGAGTGGGAAATAAAGGGTTTAAACAATACAGAAACAAAGAATTCCCTACCTTAGAGTTGTGCAAACTGTTTTAGGAGCTGAAAAGAAACAAAAAAAATTTGCAGGTCAATATAATTTTTTATAATACTCATGAAGGACTAAAAAATGATGAATGATGTTTTTACTGCGTTTCTAAAAGTTCCTCATAATATCGTTCGAACCCGGATGCACTGATTCTACTGTTATACTATTATTTAAAATTATTATACTATTATTTTAAAATCTGTGAAGGATCGGATAGAACCTCTAAGCAGGTGGCGTCTGGTCCGTGGGCCGTAGTTTGCCTATCACTGACCTACCTTATTAGTCATTGAGAAAATCTATTGTTTGGTTTCCAGTCTATTCTTGAAATATAGACAGTTGAATATAAAATATTTTCCAAATAGTTACTAACCAAATTCGAAAACACTCGAAAATTTGGATATGAAATTATTCCCATGTTTTGTCTCATTTATCACTACAAGAAATTATTTTCATTGGTGAAAAGAAATAGATCTCCCGTAAGATTCTGAATTAATGACATTCACTCTTTATTACTAGAGATTACTGCCAGCAAGATTTCTTCCCAGGTAAGAAAACTCATAGCAGCGAAGGTATGCCAAGTTTCAAAAAGAAAGTATTAATTTCACAGTTGAAAGGACAATTTTGTGCTCTTTTCAAAAAAATCTATCTTTCTATAAAAATATTTTTTTGGTCCTTCCATTGTTGTTTGCCTGTTTGTTTCCCCCAATTAGCCTTTGAATTTGACTAAAAACCAAACGTGCAGAATATGCATTGGTTGCAAATAAAGTCAAGGTAATATGGGAAATGAAAACAAAAGAGAAATCAGTTTTTTTATTCAAATAACTTGTCATACTACATCGGTACAATCAGAGAATGCTTTCATGTTGTGCATCTGTTATTTAATGTGGACAAGAAATAGAAGGTATTCAGATTCTAATCAAAATTTTCGGATGAGAATTATGACGAAGCATTCGAAAGTTCTGACTCTATCAGGATCTTGACGCACTTCGTTCAAATGAACTTTTCATTTAAGGGGCATTATACCTAGCAAGCTATTCGTGAACAAATAAAAAAAAAGGAAATAAAGCAATAAGGAGAAAATATCAGCAAATTTATGATATTTTATAGTGAAGTAGTTACAAAATAGAATAATATTGTTTTTGTCTCAGAATCAAGATGTTCTACCCAATCAATTTCATGCGCTCTATTTAGATAAATAGGAATAAAAATTCCAATTTGAAGACAAATTTCTCTGACTTTATACTTCATTTAATCAATAAATACATTCCTGCTGCTTTAAATTACGACACCAGCAAATAATATATTTCTATTCCTCGGTAATGAAATCCGTCTATATAATGGCATCATTTCATGTTCACGTGGTACAAGTGAAATGTGAAACCAGAAATTACATCTTAAAATCTATAGCGCATCTTGTAGTATTACTTCCCTGCACAATGTAAGACGACCTACAGTAGTTAAATGTTAGATGACATGCGCCGTAACGTTTACCATGTGACTTTAACGTCAAGCGGATTGAGCGGGCCGCTGTGGCCTAGTGGTAAGATCTCGGCTTCGGGGCTGGAGGCTTCCAGATTCGAAACCAGATTACACAGAAGACCCGCTTTATATTTAAGCCTGGTGCGCGTTAAATCTGACATTGTGGGTCGAACGTCCTCCCGCTGGTTTAGTGCGTGATCTTGGAGAGGGGACGCCAGCTCAGGTGTCGTCCTTGTCATCTGACCTCGGTTCAAAATAAGGTCCGTCCAAAATAGCCCTCGTGTTGCTTTAAAAGGGAGTGTTAATCTAACTAAACTAAAGTCACTTTATTTGACCCAGCTGCAACTCCGTAAGTTAGGATGAATTTGTTTGTTCTTGTTAATTTTTTTTATTTCTAAGAGTAGGGGAAAGCGGCGTAAAACCGGGTAGCTAACATTGAAAGGCCTGTTGGAGCTAAAATATTCGACCTAGAGCTTCTCAAATTTTAATAAAATATTCATTGTTTATGGAGTACAATATATCTTTCCAGAGAAGTTAGTTTCATTACTTTTTTATCAATGATTTTTTTAGAATAAAAAGTCAAACTACCGGGTTTTACCCCATTAGTGGGGTAAAACCAGGTACACATGTTAACGTTATGCGAAATCAGAAAAATTCGATTTCCAGTGGAAAAGTTGCAATCACTTTACTTTACATTACAATTTAAGAATATTAGTTACAACATTCACATGTAAAGCAGTTGTCTTCTTCTCCGCGCCACTGGAGCTTTCGTGGGCACAGCTAAGACAGCTTTTACATTGAAATAACCCTTATTCTTTAATTAAATTCAAAAATTAATCATTAAAATATAAACAATCAACGTCTGGTGTGTTTTTATCGTCTTAATTGTAGGAATCATCGATACTGACGATCCCGGTCTTACGCCACTTGGAGTAACCAGTTTTACCCCGGGGAAAATTCAGATGCAGAGATTATAAAAAACGAAACAGAATCGTGCATTTATTGGAGTTAATCCTTATTGTTTGATAGGATATAAATCCTTAGTAAACGCATAATAAACTGGACTAAAAATAGATTTTATAGCTGTAATAATCTTTAAGTAATGACAGTTTAAAATCAAACGAACATTAGAGAGTTGACGCCTTAAAAGAAATAAACCTTCACAGATGCAGCGAATTCAACAGCTACAACACGCCACTATGACTGTTCCTTTTTCATGATTAGCAGAGTGTAATTCAGTATCTGTCTGCTAGATAGGAAAAATAATAGAGTCAGAATCAAGGGTACCCGATTTTACCCCACTCGCACCTAATATTATTTTCTTAATGAAGTTCTCCTTTTTTATTTGTATCATTTTGTTAAAATCCTTAAATACTGAAATTTAATACTTGCTTATCGAAAAAATTAGTGATTTCTTCCCGGATTATTACCTCTAGAAAAGTTGTTCCGAGAATTCAAAGTATGGCAATTTCTTTATCTGAGAAACACAAAATTTTCCCTTTCGAATAATTGTTGATTATAGCTAAAAAATCTAAACACGACACGGGAAAATTGATTAACATATGTAAATCCTAGTAAAAACAAAAATGAGATAGTAAGAGTCAACATTTTTATAGTATTCATAAAATTTCTAAAAGGATAGTTTATTTTCGCGGGAAGAAAAGTGAGAATAATCTAGAAATGCACATTTTCACGCTCTATATTTACATGAATGCAAAAAAATTGGTCATAAATTTCAGTTTAAAAAGAGAATGCATTTTACTTTACTGAATATTCGAAAGAGAATCGACATCCAGCTCTGATACAAATGCATTTATGAAAATGCATATATTTAAGTTAATGCATAACACTGCCAGATTCAACACTGTTTTATGTTCATTTTTCAACTTTCTGTAGAGTTGTAAGATTACACTCCTACTACACCAATCACAGCAGAAAAGAAATTAGATAAGGAATATTACAAAAGCCTTTATTTCGAAAGGCCATTTAAAAACGAGAAATACCCTTACATTTCCTATGTTTGGCAAATATGTTATTGGTGCATTTTTCAAAAAAAAGAAAGAAAGAAAAAGAAAACAGGAAGGAAGAAACATCATATTTCCTATTGACTTAACAAAACAAATTTTAAACAGCGGAAGTATTCTCTTCTCGACTTTCTCGTATACTTATACAATATGGTGCGTTTTGTGCTTAGCTTCGTCATATAGTGAAAGTAATCTAGTATGCATTTTGTACCTCTTTTCGTTGACCGACTGGATCCGAAATTTGATACAGATCTACAATTTTGATGTCAAGACCACATACCAAATTTCATACAGCTAGCACGTTACGTTTTTTGAGTTATCATGTTCTCATTACACGGATAGACAAACAGGGAGACTACCTGTCGATGGGTTTGATCGAAAATTTGATACATATCTACAATTTTGGTTTAAATATCACATACTAAAATTCATTCATATAGTTTGTTGTGCTTTAGAATTGTCGCTTTCACACACACACACGCAAACAGACAAGCCGATAGACAATGAACGACGTAACGGATTTAGTCCAAAATTTAACACATATTAACTTTTGGTGGTTTATATTATTTTAATATACCAAATTTCATCCATTCGTCTATCTAACTAGTTGGGTTTTTGAGTTATTGTCTTCAAATACACGCAGACGGATAGTCAGACAGACTTCCCATCCATGGATTTCATTCAAAATTTGACAGAGATCTACAATTTTAGTGTAAAGATGGCATACCAAATATCATTCGTCTAGCTTGTTTCGTTTGTGAGATATCGTGTTCACAGAAAGGCATAATTCCAAAAATAATTCTTTCTGACTTCGATAGATCTAAAATCCATCAAGATTTGAAATCGAATTGAAATTTTTTGCCATTAGAATACTTTTTATTTGTATAATTCGTGTAAAATAAAGTAAAAAAAAGATTCAGCAATAAAAGGTTCTATTCCTACATTTACAGTCGAATTCGATACCCTACAACTACAATATCTTGTACTATATAAATTTACTTCTTAAACCTTACTAATTAAATTCCTTTTGCGCTGACTTTGGTTTCAGTTAATTAAAGTTCATTGCAGGCTACAAATCTTGATATGCATTTAATTGTTCCCAAGTTAAAATTGGCCATTCATTCTGAGTCATTTAAATTGTCCCATTTAATACAGCAAGTGTCATCGCTTTTAAATATGCGTCTATATGAATAGCTCTTATTTACACCCTTGCTGATATATTTCGTCACCGTCTGATAAGAGTCTCGTTTTCCAGAGCAGTTAGCATGATATTAGAGTGCATTTATTCATATAATCGCGGTTTTGTTTAATGGATGGGTTCAACGAAAGAGTGATGATTATGACACAGAAAATCAGAACACGCTCTTTTAAAATATAAGGATTATAGAACACCGCTCTCACTCCCCCGTGTCTGTAACCGTTATGGCTACTGAACGGTTGAACGTATTGGTATTTGGAAAAGGAAAGACTGATCTCTGATGCTGCCGATAAAATTTTTAAAATTACTCAGTATTCTAACATAAATATTTTTTGTTATACTATAGATTATATTAAATTACCTTTTTAGAGTTCTATACTAAATTAAAAATTTTCCTGAAAAATTTCTACATCTCCAATTTGTGTGAGATTTAAAGCGGTAAGAGATTTCAGATATCCAAGAGAAGATTGAACTTGGTTTTTACAAATATATAGAGGAATTTCATCTATCTTTTTAAACACCTTTATTTAACTTGACTTTGTTTTATGTCAGTGAAGACTGAATGTTTTATTTGATTCTTCACTTATCTCCTGAAATGCTGAAGTTATGAAATTTTTAAAAACTTGTATGTTGTCGATGAGAAGTCGCTGTTTTAATATTTTCAGAGCACAACTGTCAGTTAATCATTAATTTAATTAAATTTTGAGTCAATTCTAGTGGTGCTACCTATTAGTGAATTTAAGAAAAAATCTATTTGAAGATTCCATGATAATTATAATAATTAATTATAAATTTAAGACTAAAAAGTAGAAATTATTTAAAATAAAAAATCTACTATAAAAGTGTTTTTGAGAACTATTTTTATTAAATTTATTATTATTGAAATCATTCCATATTTGAAACAGCTTGTAAAGTGCATTAATCTACTTTCAACGCGTAGTATGTTGGGCCTATTTACGGCTTCCAAATGGCTGGACTCCTTCGTGTTAGGGCAGTGGTGGCTAACCTATGACTCGCGGGTCAGACACTGACCCACGAAGGCTTTTAAAATGACCCAGGCGTTGATTCCTATAAACTTATTTTTATATCATAAAAAAAAGAACAAGTAATCTAATATATTAAAAATAAAGTGTAAAAATCTAATATGATAAAACAAAAAGAAACATAATTTTTTAGAAGATTTGAAAAGTGAGAATGAAAGAAGGACAACTGTCAAGTCTACCTGTTAAAAAATTTTCGGTGTTTCCAAATTATTGGTACCCTTTTTGCCACACACACACGCCTTTTCCAAGTGTCGTCACTGACTTAATGACCCACGGGCTGGTAATAAAAAAATAATGAAGAAAATTTGACCCGCTTTTCAAAAAGGTTCGCCATCACTGCATTAGGGATTCAATTTGAAATTGAAAACATTGCAGAGCGATTGTTTACTATGTAAACAATCGCTCTGCAATGTTTCCTGGTAACCTTCCTTTAAATCCAATAAATCCTGGAATTTCGGTGGAGGCAAAGACGTCTTGTAATCAGTTCCTTTCCGATTTTCTTAAACATGCTTCTTTTAGCTCAAATAAGATAAATGAACTTTCCGCTACGCGTCCCAAAAATTATCCGTCACAGTGTGTATCAGCTATTCCATGATGATATCCGCTTGTATATTGTCACAGTAAACTCCTGAAAAAAGTCATCTGATCGTAGATAAATTATTAGAATGAATGAATGTAAATCTTCAGCAGCGATGAGCATGGACTCCATAGATATGGATGAAATCAACCAGTATAGAACAGTGTGAACGCAGAAAAATATCAGAGTTGCGAAGTATCTCACAGAACCTTTTTCTTTCAGATTCTTCATAGTTCGTAAAAAAAATAGTTTTAGAAAACACCATGGCTTAAAAGATTTCACCGAAACCTTCCAAATAATTATTTTTAGTTAAATTTCGTTTACGTTATCATAAATTAAGATTAATTTTCTTATTTATTTTTCACTTTTGGGGTCGTGGCAAAATTTTTGGAAATGGAGTACGTGAATCGAATAAGTTTAAGAAGTACTGGTATATAAAAATGTCTTGCGCCAAAACAAAGCTTCAACAGTACTGAGCAGTCGTTCATAGATAAGATGGATCCATAGATATATGCAGATTCTGAGCCTGCCATCATCACGAGAAAAAAGAACTTGCTCTTATCTGAGCAGATAGCTTTCTTCTTTTTATACATCATCAATAGACCAATATTTTTGATTTGGTGTCAGAAAAAGGTGTTATCCTCGTTTTTGCTAATGATAAATACAGCCGAATCTGGTATGGGATACCAAAGCACATAATATGAAGTATATTGTTAACAAAAAATTTTCACCACCCAGCATGGAATGCCGTGGCGAAACAAAATGGAATAACATGTCGCAGAATGGATGTATTATTCTTGATAAACTGTTGAATTGTGGTCTGTGAAAACCTCCTATAGGCAGCAGTTTCAGATGTTCTTCTACCAGAGCGTCTTTTTTTATTATTGTTACCCACACCGACCATTCTTATCCAAAGGGTGTAAAGCATGTCACGAGTCGGCGGGAAGAAAAATTTCAATACAAATATATTAGTGTAATACAATACATTATAATGTGAGTAATACAATACAAAATAAAAATATCAATATATATACAATAAAATACGAAAAACAGACATAATAAATAATTACAAACAGACATAATAAATAAATACAAATATACATAATAAGTAAAAAACATACATGAGAGTACCAGCATGTCTTGTACTTATTCGACGTGACAATTTTCAGAGTTTTTTTTTTATCACTTTTCTTCAGCAGAAACATTGCTCTCTTGTGCTGTCATTCAAATATTGACCACATGCCGCATACATATTCATGTTTGATAATCAAATAGAATGACAGTGCTCTGTCAAAAATTATAGCAATGGCAATAATCAACTAGGAAATAAAAATATACTAGTACAGGTTTTAATACACGAATTGAACATTCTATATTGACACCACAGCTGCCTTGTTAACTCAAGTTTCAGTTTTTCCCCCTCCTTCTCTCGTAATATTATTAATTTATGTCAATCTTATGTTAATCATAAATCAAAATACTAGGTGTTTTAAACGAAACCTACGTATTTTTCGAATTTTAAATTGTACCTTAAAATTATTTTTTAAATAATTAAATACACACCTTAAAATTTTGCGATTTGAAACAAAGACATATTTTTACATCAGTCGATTCAGAAATTTTTCAAAACAAAAGCGTTGCAAATGTTTATTTATTTATTTATTCTAAATTACTTACTGAGCTACAAAGCAAAATTAACTCCGCGGTCTTCTAGGTTCGTGACAAAATCTCGTAAAAACTCTCTGTGAAAGAGTCTCTTGAGTAAAATGGGGGGGGAGGGGAAATGCTAAAAAAGTGCCAGTCGAATTTCTATATGGTTGAACTTGAGCTTGTATGTTGAGCATGAGCTTGTTTGGAGTTCTTGAACCTAAAAAGTCCTTCACCTCCGATCATGACAATTGCTGGAAGGCAAGAGGTTTTACAATCAACACTCCTATTAACAACAAGACGAACTGATATACATTTATGGTTTGCCAACCGCAGTGGCCTGATTGTAGAGCCACAACATCGGAACCGGAGAATAACAGGGCCGAGACCCGATTCCGCCAAAGATACCTCGTGTGCGTGGCCCCCTGCGCGTAGGCGTCAGGCATGCTGCCGTTTATACGACATGGAAGCTTGGAGAACTGAGTGCCGATTAGGTTGCGTTATTGTCAACCAGACCATTGTTGTTGACAAGGGTCCAAAATTAACAGGTCCATCCCAAACTCGCCATTATGTTAGCTTCAACGCGGGAAGTTTATTTAAGTAAAAAAAATAAAAAATGGAAGAATTTAGGATTACTTTCATACATTCTGCCGGATTCATTAATCAAAAAATGAGTTAAAAGTTGGTAACAATTTTCAATATTTCTTTAATCAATTGGAATCAATCAAGATTGGAAACATTAATTAAACAAATCACTCATTCATGTTTGAATATATTACTTATAAAGTCAGTACATCAGTCATAATCAAAGTAAGACCACGCTGTTTGATTATGACTAATTCTACGCCCTTCATTTTTCAACAGAATCGGAAAGATAGCTTTAAACTTCATCAAATGTTATTAACTTCCTTACTCTGTTTCTTTGATAACGTTTGGTTATAGATCTTGGATGCTGTCTCCAAATAAACATTGACTCCAGTGATAACACTTAGGTATTTAAAGTATTTATCTCTTCTAATGTATTTTATTAAATAAAGTACCTCTAAGTTATATTAACAGCATGCTTGCCAATGCTGGGATCTGATTTTGTTAAAATTTCTTGAGTCCTGACTGTACTTTATTTTTCTTTTTTCCTTAACATTCGAATAACCAAAAAACTTCCACTTTAGGAATCTCCGAACCCTTAGGAATCTGAGTAGCAGGGAAATGATTTGTCTTTAATTGTATACTTTGTCCTATTTTGGAAATCCATTCTTTCATAAATCCCAAATTATGTCTTGTAGAATTTTTTCCCTTACAAATTTCAATAAACCTGGTGGAACATTACAACTCTTACTTTGTTTGGAACAGTAACCATTTCAGACTTGTCTTAGAAAATCGAAACGTTTTTATTCTAAGTTATGGTCATCTGTTGATTCATACATATCAAAGTCCCATATCATTCAAAAATTACGGCTTATCTCAGAAACAACCTGCATGAAACACACAAGCAGTCTCCAAAATTTCTTTTCAGCAGCGTTGCTTTGCCTCATCAGTGCAATAGGATCCTATGTCATAAGAAATGAGAATTTAAAAATAAGAAGAAATTGTTCCAGAGCTTTGGAGCAAATTTGGAGGATTGCCGCACCTCTTAAAAAATTCACGAACCATTTTGTGTATTTTGTCAATACTCACTTCGTGTAAGTAAAGTATACGCATTTCTTTTTGAATTATGTACACAACTGAATTACTGTTAAATAAAAATTGAGCTACAGTAAAATTACAGTAAACGAGAGAGAGAGAGAGAGTAGGGAGTTTCGGTATAGTACTATTTCTTAGGAACATGCACGAATCGACCACACCCCTATGAACATGATTCAAAGAAGACAAAAATATATTCCTTTTGGTCGTAAAAAGCCAACACAAAAGTAAAATCAAGTAAAACAGAAGAAAATGCTTGCCCGAATCAGACTCGTTTTCATTTCTCATTCTAATCTTTTATTATTTGTTTGAGAGAAGGGGAGAAAGATGAAGAGAAAGCAAGTAAATAAGTAAAAAAAGAGAAATATTAAAATAAAATTGGATAATTTTTAAAAAAATAAATTTCCCAATTTCTCTTGGGGGCATCGGAGCCCGGACGTGAGCAGAGAAATCCGCTCCTTATTCAAGTTTCGTTTGAAAAAGGTAAGTGCAGTACAGTGGCGTAACTAGGGTGGGGCAAGTGCCCTGGACGCAATTGCAAGGGGGCGCAAAATTAAGGAATTAATTGGTTGTATTTAATATAAAAGTAGGATTTTTTGAAGCTCTTATTCCCAAGATTCCCAAGATTAAAAATTGAAATAGTTTCAACAAAGTGTGGGGAAATCTTAAGGATGGGGTCATTTTTACAACCCGGAAACCTCAAACTTCGACAAAATAACAAGTAATATTATACTTCAGAGATTTTCTCGACAAAATAACAAGTAATATTATACTTCAGAGATTTTCTGACCGAAACCCTCATTGCGAAATAAAACACTCGTTTAGAGCTCCCAACCTACCAGGACAAAAATTAGTTTCTCGATGGGGTGAGAAATAAGGGAAGATGGTTAGGGATAATTATCTCCGCAGGGTTCCTGTTTCTTTCTTCTGACCCGATGGTTCCTATGGTTTCTCACAGTATGCATACTTCATACTGAATGATTGTCAGCTTCTTCGGGAATTGGTCATAAAAGGTGAGCAGAAGTGTCATTCCTATTTTCAATCAGCAAAGAATGAAGAACTGAAAATATACCTCCATTTTTTGTGCAGTGTAAGTGCTCTCCAGAAAATTTAAAAAGAAGCTCTTTGCATTGTTTTTAGTACTGAATATTTGCATAACTAGTATGTTCAAAATGTCATAATGTTTATTTTAAATTTTTATTTGGCAAAACCTAGATGAAATTGTTCTACAAACGAAAAAAAAAATTAAAAGAGAGAGAAAAGACCTCATAAAGTTTTGCAATTGCTGGTAAAAATTAAACAGATCTTGCAGACCTTGCAAACAGATCTTAAATTGACATTGAAAAAAATAATTAATTAATTTTCGTTAAAATAGAAAAGATTTTCTAAAAGAATTTATATTTAAAATGCTAAAGAATTAAATAAGCATGTAAGAAGATTTAAATTATGAAGTAAATCTCAAATGTTCTGCTATGTTTACAGCAGATTTTTTCTCAAAAAATGATTTTCAAATAAATTAATTATGCCTTTACTTTACTTTTTTGTATATTGCGAAAAGATAGTTTTGAAGATTGTTATCCTCAACATGATAATAATTAATTCTAAGAAATGATTATCGTCATGTCCAAGCCTGAAGTTCTTTTGGATATGATGTCGATAATGTATATATTTTCACATTTATTTCAGAGAAATTTATTCTAAATTTAAATTTCAGACTGATTACTTCAATTTTAATGTTTTAGTTATAATTAAGATAGTTCAAGCTTTAGACTCGATAAAATCTGGAATAATGTCTTTGCCCATTGAACTTTCGACATTTAGAAGCTTGATTTCACCAGTTTCGTTCCAGCAATCAGATTTATAACTTTTGTGTCAAATCCCCCCCCCCCGTTTGTTTTGCAAAATACATTAAATCCGAAAATATTTAAATCATTATTCTATTATCAAGTTAAACACTTTTAATCTTCTAATCTGATTTAATTGTAAAATACGAAATTCCTCATGGAAAGTTTGTTAACTTCAGTTTTACACTGCATAAAATGAATGAATCTAAATTTATAAAATTACATTTTTATAATTCTATTTATTGTCTACTAAAATAATAAGGAAGTACAATTTTTCACGTCATAAATAAATTAATAACTTAATAATTTTAATTCATGTTTAAATCTGCATTTTTTTTCCCTGCAATATAGTATCCCCTAATTACATGTAATGAATTTTAACTTTGTCATAAGATGCCAGATAAAACATTAAATTTATTAGTTGTAAATTTTGATTAATAAATTTAAAGATATATATGAAATTATATGATGAATTATATTGTGAATACTATTTTAAATATATTACTCACTAAGGTTTTTTTGTATGATTTTATCTGTATTAGCAAAACATTTACTTCAATGTTTAGAGTTTTAATATACTGACTATAGGAAAAAAAGTAATGTGCATATTTTTTCCATTATTATTCATATGTATGTGGGGTTTTTTTCAATAGATTAAAAGATTTGTGCACATTTTATATTATTTTTCAAATACGAGATAAATGGAATACACCATTTATTTATAAATTTCTAATACATCTAAAGTTCCTTACAAACTTTGAATTTCTTATTTAAGCAGTATTTAAAGGATTAAGGTTAAAATGCACCAAATTTTCTGTGAAAATTCAACTAAATTTTGTTAAAAAAATTTGTAATGTGTAAATCCTATCAACTCAAAAATGTTTTATATCTTATTTTTTAAGTTTATTTCCACTTTTAATCTGTGCACTCCCCTGCATAAAGTTTCCGAAAAGAAAACGAGGATCACATTTCAAAAGGAAACAAAAGGGGGGCGCAGTTTCGGTATTTGCCCTGGGCGCCATTTTATGTAGGTACGCCACTGGTGCAGTAGAAAATTCGCTAATTGCTATTTTTAGTAAAAGCTCTGTTGTGATATCTTCTATCTTAAATCTCAGCTATCAAAACTCTAAAGTAGGTACATCGGAAAAGAATTCTTATTCTACGTCACTACACCGAATACCACGCCACAACTGTTGTAAAGATTTCGCGAAAATACTTACTATATTGAAATCGGTGAAACCCACAGTTCTTTCTTCCAGAATCGCCAGTGTTTAAACACTCTGCTTAAACGACGCCTTCTATTGGCGTCAATCTAATCTACTTTCACTTTCCTTTTCATTCGCCACAAACGGTTGCTGCTCTACTTTTTCTGTCTTACTATCTTCACAGAACTTGGTTCGCCTCTCTTGGCACCAACTAAATCAATCTGCCGCATCTGGCCCTGTGCTAACCTCTAAATTTAATGATCCCAATTCCCCAAACACAACATTAATAGGATAAGAAAATTGTATTTCCCTTTTCACTGACATACAACCCAAGTAAAATGAAAATTCATATTTAATATTCATACATACTTCAAAAACTTTTACTGGTTAGAAGTGTACATCAAACCAACGATCCAGAAAGTTTTATTGCATTCATTCTAGAATTGCTTAAAAACGTCATACGGCAATAATATAGAATCAATATTACGCGATTTATCCATTTAAGTTTTCAAAAAATATTGGGTTTTTTAAAAATTTATTTACTTATTTTCACAGTTTGAAATACCATAACATTTAGTATTCTCCAAATCTGCAAAATTCATAATTTTTCCCAACAAGTTATAATTTTTTAGAGTGTGTGTCTGCGGATTTTTTTTTTTTTGCATGCCTTAATATAAAAATAAACTAATCATTAATTATCAAAAACTAGAACCCTCAAGTAAGAGAAAAATTCAAGATGTCATAATGCTCACTTTATATTAATAACAAGTGTTGAAGAGACAGTTTTTTTTATTTATAATAATATGAACATATTTCAACAAGAGGCATAGTCAAACGAAAGGTGTATTACTCTCACAGACTATTTTCCAGCAAATAAATTATTTTACGCCTCAATTAATCCATTGTTGAGCACTCACGCAATACAGAAGTGTTCTTTATTGATTATGAGCAGTTGAAGAGGAGTGTGGCCCATAATAAATTTATTATTCTATTAAATAATCCGAATAAAAGCATTTTTTAGGGAAGAATATTTTAAGTTTAAGTGGAATCTGGCATTTATTATTCATTGAATGTCCTTGCGTAGTAATGGAAGCGTACATATAGTACAGAATATCACCATTATTTTAATGTTCTTATTTGACTTATACACTATCTTTGTAAAATATTAGAATAACAGTAAAGTAAGTTTCTTACTCTAATATATATTACGGTAAAATCTCATTATCCGAAATTAAATTGTCCTACATTCCATTTGAACGCGCATTAGTTCTGAATTAATTAACATATCCCGTATGCAGGCGGACCCAGGACCGACTAGCTTAATGGCTAGGTTAATGCTGAAAATAGGGTCTACAGTAAATATGTTAAAAAGTATAAATCGGAAAATAACTTTAGTTTTCACTGGCATTAGGTGGGTGTCAGTTTTACTATTTGTTGGAAGCAAACAGTAGACAAACAAGCAAAGCTCGAATGGCCGTACAGACAGAACACCGCCCCATGTCCCTGTTCCTGCAACCATTGCTGTTGCCGTACCAGTTGCATAGATATGGAAAAGAGAAGGCCGTACAGACAGGAGACTCCAAACCGATTAGAACGCTGTGGAAGTGAATGTCGTTCTTATCTTTCTTTCTTTGTTTTTTTATATAGTTTCAAACAGTCGCAGTTTTGTTTATGTTTTTCTGTATTGCTTTTTACTATGGCGACTAAAAGGAAACGGTCTGTTGTTTCAATGGAAGGCACATTAAATGCAATAAAGAGATTTGAAAAAGTAAAGCTACAGAAAAGTGTAGATGATTATGGCGTTGGTCGTGTATCGTAGATTATTGAATAAGGAACAGATAGAAAAATGGAAATACAAGGTATGCACATTGCAGGGTATTTGATACAAAAAACGTTCTCTCTTTTCCTTTCCCTATTATTCGAAATTTTTACTTATACGATATAGGCAATCCGAGTTTACGTCGGATAATTGAGACTCTCTTGTATGTTTGTTTGCCTTTTCGTTTTTTATCACAATCAAAACTCTTAAATCCATGAATTTAAGAAAAATCATTAATACATTCCTTTGAAAAAAATTCGATATCCCATGATGGAGTTTCCTAAGAATCATAAAAGTTGTTCAAGTTATGCTATTGTATTATTAAAAAGCAAGCACATCGACCATAAACAATTCAAAGGGTCGAATTTCGTAAAACTATTGTTGTGCTTTGAGTATGCTATGGGAGAGTATTTGGGGAAACCGACTACAAAATGAAATGTCGTCTCAGATAGTAACTCGCATTCCGGGCATTCACGGCCGCTCCAAGGCGAGAAGATTGGATCTCCACATCAAAGCCGGTCGTCACTGTGAAAAACCGATCCGTGTTGGAACGGAAGGTTTTAAGGCGACCATTCACTTGAAGTATAGCCATGCCATTTCTCCTAAGCCCGCTTTTTTTTCCACACATTTTTATCGAAAAATACAGGCACGCCATTCACTTGTATTTAGAAGGACGATAACTCTGAACGAAGGTGGGGGAGCGATCTTCTTTCTCTCTCTACAGTTGCTTGTTAATCGCTCTTCGATTTTCCCCAGTCAGCAGATTTTAATTTATGCTACCCTCGAAGCGAGGCTTCAATCTACGCAAGGCATTGCTCTTTTCTCTAGCCTCTTTCAGGGTGCCTCTGATTTTTCGTTCCGATTTCAGTCCAGACGGAATTCCAACCATGGCAAGCCGTTTGGCTCATTTCCATAGATTTTCATCGCTTTTTCCTTCTCGCGTTCCAAAATATATGGGTTGTCTGTGAAGTGAATGGCCGGCTTTATATCAATCCGGTGCTGGAATTCATAGCTCTATTTGGACTGTCGGAACATGAATCAACACCGGTGGGAGTAAGTAGGTACGTGTATGTGGACGATGAGACTTGAGGTGAATGGTTCACCGAGGAAATCGGAGAAAGCGGGAGTAGGGGATCGTAGTGATTGGTAGTGAATGGATTTGCCTTGCATGGAGCGATCATGAATGATCTGCCTAAATGGATGGGTTAAAATGGAATGGCTTGGAGTACCACCACACCATTTGCGTAGAGTGGAGCTGTCGTGAATGCCCGGCTTAAGACAATGACACTGATATGAAATTCTGAGAATTTCTGCAAAATCTCTAGATGTGTAAGCTCTGGTCGTTATGACCTTATTCAAAGTGAGGCTTCTTTTGAGTGCAATTCTTTCTGTGATGGCAATTGTTGCGATTGATCAAGTCTCGTGCCATCTCATTCGTTCTTGGTAATTCTCGCTACTTTAATGTACATGATGTTTTGAGATCTTTCAGTAATTATTCTTCTCTTATACTTTTCTATTAACTGCGTGAGTGATCACATCGATGTAGTGAGTATGTTGGATGGTTAATACAACGATTCTAGTGTCTTATTATTCAGTTGCAGATTAAATATCCACTGCTTTCTCAACGGCTAAATGCCTTCCAAAAACACTTTTCTGCTAGCAGCCTATAATTTCAGTTTATTTTTGTCTCAAACATTCAACGATTCATAGATTTATCTACTCAACCTCTTGTAAATTCCATTATTACGCAATAGAAGCAATGTAATAAACGAAGAATAGTTTCTAATATAATAGAAAAATTAGTCGAAATTCACTGAAATAAACTTCCTGAAAGCTGTATTCACGCTTTCGGTGTGTTATCTGAGGAATGACTTCGAAAATGGGAATAGAAGGTGCCTATGTTCAGTAGTTAAGCTCCCAGTTAGCATGTAGCGCACTAGTGGGATATAATTTTCAGTGATAAGAAGGCTTGTTAATGGGATTGATTTTGCTATAGAGAGGACTCAAAGCCAGATTTTATGATGGGTGACGTTCAGTCTTTGTATTTTTCCTTTATGAGCTTTGTGAATTGATTGGAGAATTTATTTTTAGCACATGACCAATTCCTATTGCACTGAAACTCCAGCTATTAGTTTCTTATATGCCATTTTTATGCATGCGTATTCAGTCAATATTTTTGAATTTTATTACCATCGGATAATTTTCTTCATTTATGTCGCTTTTAATGCGAGTATGTGAGTTTATTTGCTCTTGGAAAATACAAAATACCTCGTTATCCGATTCCATGTACTTAATTAAATTTCGACGGAATTCGAAAATTTCTGAGAGCAGGAACTACCAACGCAATACTGAACGTCTCTTAAAATCTTCCTGTTTTATTTTCCCTAGAATTATTTGCTTTTCAAAGTAAATATATTTTGTAGAAGTAGATATTTTACAGTTGAATAAAAAGATAAAAGTCGCCAAAGCAAAGAATATTTAACTCAGTGTAACGAATAAAAGCATTTCGTAGCATAGAAAACACAACCTCTTTTATGTAGAGGAAATCTTTTGCTGTAATATTTTAAGTATATTTCCATTCTAAAATAAAAAAAAATGGATTATTGTTTATAATTACTAAGACAAATATAAATGTAAAACTACTGACTGAAAATATAGTATAATTAATTATCGTAGAAAACCTTTTCCACTGGAAACAAATTTATTTGAAAGATATATATTTATATAACTGTCTTATTGTTTCATAATTTCATGAAGAATTATTCTGAATATAAATTTACTCATCATAAAGCATGCAAATAATTATTTTCTCTTTAAGAGAATCCAGATTTATTGGTGTATATTGTTATCTATAAAGCAACATAGACTCGGATTGATTAAATTTTTTTTCCTGTGAGAGATTATGGTTTCACTTTTCTGGCAAATTTATTGCTTTGAATCATAAAGATCTTATGAAGAAACTCGCTATGAGGCCGCGGTGGCATAGTGGTAAGGTCTTGTCAATAACTTCTGAAATATTTATCGCACGAAAGTCATTTTTACACCATCTTAAAGAGCAATACATTGCCTTTTTAATGATACTGATTTCATTGCGGTACAATTTTCTCTCTAATTATAATTAACATTTCAAAATTAATTTTAAAAGCAATTTGTAACAATGTTTTCTATTGTCATAAAATAAATTCAAACCAATTTATTGTTTCATTAAATCCTTCATTCACGTGTCTTTGCCACTGTTAAAGTTATGATAAGAAAATATTGTTTTCTTTGGACATTAACTCCAAGGCAGACTCCCTGTGGCAGAAAATTATTGTGCTTTCTGCGACAAACTTCAATAATACCAAAATCTTTCCGCAAGAATGTTCCGTGAAGCAGAAATTTACAAATGGACAAATCTAAGAGTAATTCATAATTAAAATAAAATATTTAGTTTAATAAATTCAGCTTTATTTAGTGTTTAAATAAAACACATATATAGGATCGTCTGCAGAAAACGAAAGTAGTTCTGCGGAACGATCTCGGTGCTTTTGCGTGAATATATTACTTCTCCCAAAAATATAATTTGTTTCCAAAGTGAAAATCTTTCTGCAAGAAACCTTTGCTGTTCTGTCGCAGCGATTCTGCCACGGGGGCAGACTTGGGGCCGCAGTGGCCTATTGGTAAGGTCTCAGCCTCGGGGCCGGAGTGTTCCAAGTTCGAAGTTACTCTGAAGATCCTCTATGTATGTGGGTCTGATGCACGTTAAATTGTACAGAGTGGGTGAAACCCGTTGGTGTGGTGCGGAAGTTTGGAGGAAGGGAGTGCCAGCTCAGGTGTTGTGCTCGTCATCTGACCACGGTTGAAAATTATGAGGTCGGTCCTAAAATAGCCCTCGTGTTGCTTAAAAACGGGGAGTTGATGTAACTAAACCTAAACTAGAAAAAATTCATTTTCCGATGAGAACTTGGAATCTATTGAGAAGGAATTGGTAGATGATTTGAATGCAGAGTAATCATTGACAAATCTGCACAGTCATCGTCATTTGACTTGCCACGTAATGAAGTGGACAACATGTAATACATTTCTGTACTTTTGAGTTGTTAATATTTGACAATAAGAAGTATTCTTTAAAAAAATTGGAATTTGTAAATAGCTTGCACTTATTTTCAGTTTGGTTAAAAAATTCTCAAAATTTCAGTACAGTTCCAAAATTACAGTAGGCTTTACAACCTTTAAAATTATTTAATTTTCTATTGTAAAATTGTATTTATAGTTGGTATTTCTTACTTCCAATCTCATGTATAATACGCGTATATTGACATCACTAATATATATAACAGACTTTTAGATTAGGACTAGATTTTAATAAATTACTAATTTTAATTTATTATATTTGCAATAAATAAAATTAAAAAATATATGTAAGATGGCATTCTAGATGTGATAGGGGCCCCTTTATTCATGACAACCACTACTTTTAGACCCAGTCCGCCACTGGTAAGAATCGTTCTATGGATACCTCCCACAAAAATTCTGTGCTCTGGCCCATGAAAGACTCAAATTTATCAGAACTCTGAACTATATGATAATCAGCGTGACTTTCAAACACAAATTTGGGTACCTACTTGTGTGAACTTCAGTGCTCAAAATTCAAGTTCTCCAGAGGTTATGTATACAAATGAAATGAGAATTCCGAGTAAATTCAGTATATGCCCGTGACATCTGACAAGGGGAGGGCACGACTTGGGAAATTCAGTTCGGGAAGAGACTTGGTATATTAATAGTATACCTTTAGGGTGTTCATCCATTAAAATGCTAAAGCGCAATGGACAGCCAATTGGGAGAAAATGGCCCTCAGACTTTCTGCATAACTTGTATACCAGTAAGTTGTCACCAATGATGAAGCACGAATAGTATGGTCAGTATTAGTAGCTTGCTAACTTTTTGCGCAGGTCCTCCTCCTTTCCCTCCTCCGTTTTCTTTTTTGAAAATATTTTTTAAATCAGTATTTAATTAAATTAAAAATTTATAAACATCTTTTATTAAATATTAATAATATTTAGGCATTAATAATTTTTCCATATGATATATGAATCATAGTCATAATTTAATTTTTAAGCAGTTAAATAATCATAAAAATAACTTTAATGATGTTAAATAATAAGTTAAGTCATGTTAAATAATAATACTATTATCATTATATGCCATTAAAATTTTTGAATGATTCCATTAAAGTAATAACAAAACTTCCTATCTAGCCTTACGGAACTGTGTTTGGTCGGGAAAGAATGTATTCATAAGTATATAACTGTTTAAAAATTAAATTATAACTGTAATTCAAGGATCATATAAACAAACAGTTATTTTTCAGTCAAATGATTAATATTTTAAATTAAATACATATAAATTGTTAATTTAATTTGAAATTATTAATTTCAAAAATTATTTACAAAAAAGAAAAAATAATTAATTATAAAAACAAATTTAATGGTGCTAAAGAATAACTAATAATAGTTGTTGTCATTAGATAATTATAATAGTGAAGAATTTCGTAAAGGAATTTCATGGAGATTTTTTTCCTTTGTAATTTTTCGAAATTTTTTGACATGTATTAATTTTTATTTACATACAAGAACATCTCATAAAAACATTGGAAATAAAAGAATATTTTTACATATTTCATAATTAATAAATTGTGTACGTTTTTTTAAGGATCTATTGGGAAACGAACTTCAGATTTGGTCCGTCTTTCTCTGTAATCAAAAGATCAACGGCTGCTCTCTCTCTCTCTCTTTCTCGGACAAAACCGGCTCCGTCAAGAAGATTTCCACTAGAACGGAAATTTTGTAATTACTTTAACGGAATCATTCAAAAATTTTAATGACATATAATGATAATGGTATTATTATCTAACATCACTTAACTTATTATTTAACATCTTTAAAATTGTTTTTATGATTATTTAACTCCTTAAAAATTAAATTATGACTATGATTCATATATCATATGAAAAAAAATTATTTAATGCCTAAATATTATTAATATTTAATAAAAGATGTTTAAAAATTTATAATTTAATTAAATATTAATTTTAAAAAATATTTTCAAAAAAGAAAACGGAGGAGGGAAAGGAGGAGGACCTGCGCAAAAAGTTAGCAAGCTAGTACTATACTGACCATACTATTCGTGCTTCACCACTGGTGACAACTTACTGGTATATAAGCTATGCCAAAAGTTTGTGGGCCATTTTCTCCCAATTGGCTGTCCATTGCGCTTTAGCATTTTAATGAATGAACAACCTAAAGATATACTATTAATATACCAAGTCTCTTCCCGAACTGAATTTCCCAAGTCGTGCCCTCCCCTTGTGAGTGACTAATTTACAGTGGGTCAAAAAAGTTTCCGTGCACAGCTGCGACAGTAAATTAAAGTTTAATTTGTCACACAAAATCCTTTGTGAAGAAAATAAAGATTTACAAATTGGTTAAGCACAATTTATGAATGTTATAAAGAAAAAATTATCGAGATGCCACTAATGAAGAACCGAAAAGTTTCCTTAAGGTATTTACATAGTTTACGAAAGATCTTTTTCATGTTAACCAAGTTATATTCAGTACTTCTCTCAAACGTTGTGGCATGACTCCCACGAGTTTGTTTTTTTTTTCCAGGCGAAATGTTGCTCCAAATGTCCTGAATGGCACTTTTTAGGTCAACCTTATTCTTAATGTCATATTTTTTGAGTTCACGACCGATATATTCCCATCTTGGAGGTGTGTTTTGGATCGTTGTCCCGCTGGAAAGTAAATGTAGTCCCAAGGTGAACTTTTTCTGTAATGGTTTTAGACATTTTGCTTTAGAATTTCAAGATACATGTACTTATCCATATTTCCTTCTATAAAACATAAATTTCTGGCACCAGCAGCACTCATACACCCCCACACCATGAGCCCTCCGCCACCGTGTTTGACAGCTCCACATAAATTCTTAGTTAGCGTCTGTTGATTTGGTTTTCTCCAAACCATAACTTGACCATCTGACCCTTTGAACATTAAATTTTGATTCGTCACTATAAAGGACCGATTCCCAAAAAGAAAAGGACTTATTTACATGCTTCTTTGCAAACTCGAGGCGCATTTTTCTATTAGAGAGACTTATAAAAAGATTCTTACGGGCCGCACGTCCATTTTAACCTGCTTTTTTAATGACATTTCTCACCGTTTTATGTGTAACTTCTGTTAGATATGCAATGAAATTGATCAAGGTAGCATCTTTTTGTAGTCGCAGTTATCACATGGTTTAGTATTATATAGAAATATAGTATTATATAGAAATATTCCACAATTAAGCTGAAAGTACTAATCAATCACTACAAAACTTTTGTATAACCCCTATCTCATTACTTTTTTATTTTAAACTGAAATATAATTAATGGATATCTTCTACAGAAGTCTTCTAGTAACTTGATTAGTAGTTTTAACTTACTTGTGGATTATTTCTATATAATACTGTGCCACTGATGCATCATGCGATAAATGCGACTACAAAAAAGATTCCTTTTATGTTACCTTCATCAATTTTATTTCATGTCTAACAACTTCAATGTTATAAACAGTCTTTAAGTCAGCTGCGACTTGAGGTGCACTTATTCGTGGATTATCTTCAAACTTATGCATAATATTTGTTTTATGCAAGTGGTTTAGCTTCGGAAGTCTTCCGCGTCCATCTCTGTGCTCAAAAGTTTGAAGTTCGAAGTATCTTTCAATAATGTATTGTACTGTTGACTTCGATTTATTGACTATTTCGACAATTTTCTCATAGATAATCCATCATTTTGTAACTGAATCACCAACTCTCGAATAGCTTTAGGAGCTTCCATTTTAGGACGTCAGCTACAAACTAGAAATAAACAACTGTTGCTATAATGCCATCGTGATGCTTACGTACGCTCCAGTTTCGAAAATTTATAGCGAGTCATTTGTAGAAGACTTCAGAATCAATATGTGTATTGCGTAAGGAAACATTTTTTGCATGACACTTCTCAATATCTCCTAAATATTTCAATTAAAACATTTGCTGCGTGTTTTAAAAACAGAGATTTATTATAAACTCATTTTGAAGACTCAAATTCAAAATATTTAGTAGTTACTAAAGATATGAAGCAAAGATTAGAAATTATGCTAATTTATTCATAACTTTGGCTTCCGTATGGAAGCTTTTTACACCCTGTATATCGTTCTTGATTCTGGAATTATAACGGTATTCCTGAGAGTTAAATATTCTTTTTGTATTTACTATGAAACATCCAACCCCATGTCTGCTTGAGAACTGTAATTACAAAATTCTTTATTCTCTGAAAATCATATTGAATTCATAAAAATGTCTGTTACACTCATCGACCTACCTTCTAATGCTTGCTCCTTAAAACAAGCTTCGATAAAGCTATCAACTAATTTAATCAAACAACTTTTGAATAAACTAGTGATTGGAAAACTCGACAATGATTATATCAATTCCAGTATTTTCCTCCCAAAATAAATATTGAGGAACGTAAACAAAAAATAAAAAATATCCTTCATACTATGCGACTAATTTGCTGTTGCTAATGTATTGCAACAGATATCACCTTTGATGGTAGAGAACTGAGTGATTCAGTCTTCCAAGCACTTACTGATCTTAATCGTTTAAACCCTGTCTCCAAGATTAGTCAAATTCAAACTCGGAAACAAACAATAACATTCAATTCGAGTTTCAGACTTCTTTGCTCATCCAAATGCACTGCGAAATTAATCCAACTTACTTTATTAAACGGACCAAATAAATTTTCCCCTAGCGCCGAATGCTAAAAAGCTTGAAATGAAAATATTTAGAGAACTCCTACAACACAAGTTAAAGCTCATCACTTTCCAACAAATCTGTCAACGCCTTTTATTTTTATTGGGTGGTGCAATTGAAGAGATACTCTCTTTTGATGGCAAATCCATTTATACAGTTGATTTTTTTACTGAATAAGTAACGAATGCTGGAGTTTTATACTATTTAAATGATAATCAGAAAGTCGCTGTTGGAAAAAAATTGATAAGGGAAATTTTTGAAACATTTTTTTTCCGATCGTTTTCTAAATTTAATTCAGAGTTTCAATCAAATTATACGAAACTTGCAGAATACGTGACAATATGTTAGCGAAGCATTTTATCAAAATTTGAAGTAAAAACGTGAAATATTGGAGGACTATCTGTAGTAAATAATGTTTAATTGAGCATGTGTCAAACATAGTAAAATTTTTCTTTTACAGTTTGGAAGCCAGATATATAGAGCACCTCATATAAAAATTCGAGTTGATTACCATTAAGATTCAGAAAGATATAGGCATTGAAGCGAGCTGAATTTTTTTTGTTCTCTAAGAGAAACAAAATGATGAGGGTTTTTCACAAATTGAGACTTTTGAAACCCTCAGAATTTTGTTTCTCTTAGAGAACAAAAGAAATTCAGCTCGCTGCAATGCATATATCTTCCTGAATCCTAACGGTATTCAACTGGAATTTTTATATAAGCTGCCCTATATACCTGGCTTTGAAATTATAAAAGAAAAATTATGCTATGTTTCGCGCATGCGCAGTTAAAAATTATTTATAAAAATACTCATGTTTCCTCGAATATTAAACGCATTTGCTTCAAAATTTAACATAATGCTTCTCTAGCATATTGACACTTATTCCATAAGTTTCGTATAATTTGGTAGAAAACTCCGAATTAAATCTAGTCAATGATCGAAAAAATATGTTTTACAAACTTCTCTTATCTATTTTTTTCCAACTGCGACTTTCTGATTATCATTTGAACAGCATAAAACTTCGGTGTTCCTTACTTATTCAGTAAAAAAATAAACTGTATAAAGGAATTTGACACCAAAAAAGGGTATCGCTTTTAAAAATGCGGAAAAATGTGAGATTTTTTAAGAAAACCTTTATATCTTCCCAAAAGTACATGCTGTTTTTTTTGGAAAAGTTTTTTAAATATTGCACACAGCAAACAAAACCATTGATGAAAGTTGCAAATCCTTATCAGCTTTCCGTGAAACGGGGGGAGTCCAAATCAATTTCTTCTTTATCACTTTCTGGTCGACCCTCTAAATGCCCTCGTGAACGAATCTTCACAGCAAGACACCAGTGAATATTACTTTATTTGCGTATTGAATAATGAAAGATATTTTCTGTGACAAAATGGAGTTAATTCATGTAATATCACAAGAACTTGACAAACATAACTCCGTTTGCCATATAAACATGTAACTAAGTGTTGCACTGTATGACACTGTGAGCATGCTCCTATCATCTAACATCTTACGTTGTACTGTGCGTTTGTTAACATTTTTTCATACGCTTTGAGTAGGAAAAATACGTTATTTTTTAGCTTTTTATTGTTATCATGCAAAAGAGAAACATGACTGCTGTACGAAAAAGTGTTCTCCACTTTCCACTTAACTACACTAAATTATTAAAAATGACTGTGAAAACTCCTCAGAATCTATTCTATGTACATCGCAGTGCTACCTTGACAGCTAATTTACGGCACGAGGGTATGGGGAGGGGCCTTAAAACAGTTTTATGCCTGTGGCCACATAATGTCAAAATCCGCCACTGCCAGAAGCAACGTAACCAAATGCGCAAACAAGCTAAATAAAAAATCCTGAAAATCCAGTAAGAAAATCAATGAAACTTCAACAAAAAGTGAAAAATACCTAATCAATACAAAATAGGAGACTCAGTTTCAAGCGAATGGACTCAGTGTGGAGCGGGACTCAAGTTAAAACCTCGCTATTTTGGACCATATAAAAGTCGTGAACAATAAGGCAAACGAAAGTTATAGTATCTAAAAAATTGGAAACCATCAGGGACCGCATATGACTTCATCTACTGTAAAGCACATGAAATTATTGTTTTCATCTCTGGCATGACTTTGTCTATTATTACTATTAATAATAATATATATGATAATAGTATTCCCTTCTTTAAATATTACTTCCCTTTTGTTGTTTTTCTATTTCATATTGTTACTAACATGGAACGTCGCTTCCCAGCAATGTTAGTCTTATGGTTGGAAAGAGACATTTACAGAGGTTTTTACCATCTATCGGGGACAGGTGAAGCCAGTGCCTCCCGACCGTGGCGACAAAATGAAGGTTATCGAATATTTCCAGAGGTTTCCATGTGACATCACGCCCTATCGGGAAAACTATAAATACCCGGTTTAGTTTAGTCTATTTTAGTTTAGCTTAGTTATAATACCTTCCCGTTTTGAAACAACACAAGGGCTATTTTGGGACAGACCTCGTAATTTTGAACCGCGGTCAGATGACGAGGACGACACCTGAGCTGGCACCCCCCTCTTCAAACTTCCGCACCACGCCAGGACATTTGACCCTTTACGTATGATTTAACTTGCAATAGGCCCAATACACGACGGATCTTCAGTGGAATTCCAGATAGCAAAAAATGCTTGTCTAAAAGGTTTTGGAAATCTTGTCGTCGGCAAGGGTAAAGGGTTGTCACAAAGGTTTACATGACAAGGGTTGAACCTTTCGGCAAGGTAGCGGAAAGGTTCTCTAGTCAACAAGAAACAATGTTTTCAGTAAGATTTCCCCAAGCTTTTATTACAAAGCTTCTTTCGGGCTTTCCTCAATCTTGTTTCAGGCCTTTCAGAAGGTTGTTAAGAGCCCTCCTTCGGCGGACACAATAGAACCCCCCTCCAAGCCGCACTCCTAAAGAGCGGTCCAACCCCCTTTTTTTATCCCTCTTCTTCTGACGTCATCTTAGTCCAACTTAGAGTTATCTGGAATGTCAATTAATTAGATCAATTAGGAATCTCAATTAACCAAAGCTTAATTATTAATTTCAATTAATTTGATTAATCTAATTTTTAATTGAACTTACTTGTACGATTTCGTTGTAGATTGTGACAAAACTTCAAACTCCTCCGAGAAGGGAGCCGAAAGTGCGTTCATAGAGTTGGAAGGCAAGCGCACTAACCATTATATCGGATGGGGCTACACACGAAGGGACGGTTCATAAAGAGCTTTCCTACGTCAATTTTGCGAGATTGGTTTCCGAAACGGTTTGCACGGAAATGCTTTCGAGGACAGCCTATGGAAAGTGAAATGGCGACCTTTCCACAACCTTCTTTGCTATCTGGAATCGGATTTCGAACCTGGAATCCTCCGACCGCAAAGCCGAGACCTTACCACTAGGCCAGTGGTGGGCGATCCCTTTGGGGATCTCGAGAAAATTTTTGTGGGTCGCTAAATTCAGAGAAATTTATTTGACAATAAAAAATATAAGGGTTTTCTTTAAAAAACGTGGTCGCGACCCCTAAAGGGTCCCGAAAAAATTTTACACAAAGTGAGGGGTCGGAAATGAAAATAGTTTGCGCATCACTGATCTAGAAATCAAAGTTGTTTGCATATTGACTATATCCAAAGCTCTATCCAACCATAAATTCAGCAGACCAGGAACTTTGTTATGTGGTTGAAAAAATTGGGCCTTTTTTTTGCTATTGATATTTTTTCGACTGTTGATTTTAAGGTTGGAAATTGTTGTCTAATGTTACATTCGATTTCATAAGACTGAACACATGATGAGTAGTATTTATAACCATTTTTTACTTTTCAGTATCAGTGACTCGCTTGAGACAACCACGAGTTAGTAGACGGGAAATCAACTGTTCAATGCTACTTTCCATACACCAAGTGACTTATAAGCAAAGTTGCCCAGTTAACGGGTACTCTCCAATAACAACCGGCCATTGTAAACAGTGATCTATTTGCACGAGAGGCCAGGGGCGCTGTAAAGGCATGTATTGCGTACAACGGTTGTATTACTTACAATACAGCAAAATCGGTCGTTCAAATTCTTTCATATTGCCTCCAGCCAGATAAGGGCCAGGGGTGCAGTGGAGCTGGAAGCAAGTAGCAAAAGCAGTGCCGGCGTTCCGGCACTGCTTTTTTTCTCCCAAGACAAATAAATAACAAAAATATGAAAGCTTCCTTAAAACAGTGCGATTTTTGTCACCCAGGTTACAGCGTTCCGGTACTGCTCATTTTCAGACTACAGCACTGATAAGGGCCCTACAATTAAAGTAATCTCCAGTATAGCTTTTTAATGAAATGCTAGTTCAAAATGTACTGATATGAAATTTGTAGAATAAAGGATGTTTTCTAATAAATGTGAGAAGTTTATTTGATTATCTCTCAGCAAAGCAGCGAATTTATATATATATATATATAATAATCTCACTTAATTTTATTTCAAATTCTAATATGACATATTTTAAAGTCTTAATGTATTCCAAAATCGCCTTTCTTAAACTCCAGTTTCGTTTTATTTCCAGTTCTGGAGGTATATTAAATCTCGCGTTTTGGCATATTTATTGCTAAAAGAATATTCTAATTGCTTCCACGCGCCAACATAAATCGCGAATTCGTTTCCAGACTTTTCCCTAAAATACTTACGTAATATACTAAAAATAGCTATTATTCCCTTCGCTTTGATCACGTGTCTATCTGTTAAATCCCTACCTTATCCACCTAAGCAGGGATTTTCTGCTCTCTTTTGGCTTAAAAACTTCACCTCAGATGTACATACATTCCGTCACTCTCCCATAATAAAATGAAAACTAGTTAATAACAAGGCCTGTGTTTTTATTTAACGACTACAACAACGAAAACACACACACATATATATAATGATTTCTTTGTTGTAGTCGTTAAATAAGGAACAGGTCGAGTTATTAACCAATTTTTATTTATTATTCATTATTCAACATATCATGAGAGTGGCTGAATATACGTACAGATCGTATCCAAGTTCAAGCCAAAAAGAGAGCAAAAAATCCTTGCATTTTCTCAGATAAGGAATTACATATAGACACGTGATCAAAGTGAAGGGGACATTAGCTATTTTTAGTAAATACGTAAGTGTTTTAGGGAAAAGTCTGGCGCCGAAAGAACGCCGAATTCGCGATTTTTGTGTGCGCATGGAAGCGATTAAAATATTCTTTTAGTAATAAATATGCGAAACGAGAGATTTAATATACCTCCAGCGCGGGAAAAGAACGAAACTGGAGTTTAAGAAAAGTGATTTTGGAATACACTAAGACTTTAAAATATATAATATTAGTATTTGAAATAAAATTATTACATTTAGTTTATTAAAAAAGGGAATATTTTAAAACGACATTAGTTCTTTATAAATGTACTATGAATACTTTAAGGATTTATTTCTTGGGTCTTTTTTTCTTTTGAAAAGTAAATAAATAAATAAACAGGTATGAGAATATATAATTTAATATTTTTGTTAACGAAAACTAATCAGTTTTCCCTCATCACATATTAATTAGAAAAAATCCAATCATTTGCTATCAATGCAAAGTCCTAGCTTCTCTATTTCAACTAAAGATGGTGCCACGTTAAACTTACTCTGAGATCGAAAGCCTTTACAGTCGCATGGTGGTAGTTGGGTGGTTTCGTCAGCTATTGTGCGAGCTCGACAGGGTTGGCCATGTCGTTTAATTTCAAGTTTTTTTCACCCGTCAAGAACTGCTAAACTGTAACTACTTTTCTCTTTTGTTGTTAAAAATGGTTTGAAAGGAATCTTGAAATTGTTTCTTGAAATTTTCATCTATGTAAGAGTGTTAAAGCGGAATATTTCTTGGAAGTTTTTCCTGTTATATTATTTTTGATATTTCTTTGAAGTTATTTTTAATCAGTAAAACGATATGGATGAATGCTTAACTCTTGAGGATGTCCTCACGCAACAAAAAAAGGAAAAGAAAGAACTGTTAGGTAATAAATTGCTCATATCTGATATTACTATACTACCATTTATATATTGAAAAGTTTTACTGATATTTTAAATATTTTCGCCTCGAATTTCTTATGAAAAGACCATTTTCCCTTTCTGCTTATTAGAAGATAATAAAACTAACTTCAATATGCATTTTCTAAGATTTCGTAATCTGGTTTGCTGATAATGGTTGTATTGGCTTTTGATTTTGTAAATCCTTTAAAGCATCGGCATACTTTTAGTGATTACAGTTATAAAATATCAACAAAGTTATTTACTTTTAAAAATACACGGAATAAAAAATTTATCTGCTTGCAATGAAGCATTTAAAGGAAGTTTGATTGTTGACTTACAAATGTATTTAGCATTTGTAAAAAATATTTTTCAAGATTTTAAACAGAAAACCTGAAACAATTTTAAGCATTATAATTAATTAATGCTTTAAATGGCAGACAATTTAAATTGGACTGATTTTTGGATTAATGCTAATTTTTACCTGAAGAATTATGCTAGTTCTTATTTTGTGGTAAGGTCTTTTTTTTTTTTTTGGTGGGTACATACACTAGCATGTAAAGTAAAAGACTCTAAATTTGTACTTTTTGCTGCTTTTATTAAAAATTTACAGATTATTTATGTTCATTTATTATCATAAAGTGGTGTTAGATTCAAGGAGTCATACAGGACTCCCTCCATAAATCTGATTCATTATCTGTAGCCATATCATGACCTAATGACATTTATAAAACACTTACCTAATCCTGTATGTGTTTGCAAGTTTTACACTGTGATTGGTAAATTATGTGAAATTTTCTGCTTATTTTATATGTTTGTTACTGTGCTTGATGAAATTATTGATAAGTAAAAAATATTGATATTCATTAATATTTTTTTTCTGTTAGTAACTTAGTTTGAATGGCATTAATAGTGATTGGTAAGCTAATAAAATTTTGTTTATATTGTTTTTATCTCCTCTTTACCGAATTTCGTCTTTTGATATGTTTAAAAACAATTCTGTAAAGCATTTTATACTTCACAAAAAGTGTAAGTTTGACATAGATTTCAAGTAACTAATTGTAGCTTCTTTTGTACTTGTGTGCAATACTATTTTTTATAATTTTTAATGGAAAATAAATCATTATCAAGTTTTACCCAAATCCCAGATGTTTAACTCTGGAAAAGATTCAAATTTTGATAATGGAGTTGGTGAGCATAGATGTTTAGAAGTTTCTAAATTTTTCTTTTTATAAGAATTAATTATGCTCGTATTGATAGATATTTAGGCTTGAGTGAACTTTGCATTCTAACAAAACCTTAATCCATTGAATTTATCCTCTATATGTTGATGATCTGCATTATTTATTAGGACTGTTCAATGAATAATGAGATGCTGATGTAATGGACAATACTAGTAAAATGTGGAAGGATTAATTACATAGGAATGGAACATCAGATGGTGCATATAATCAGCTGATATATAAGCAGGAGAGAAGTCAGCCAAGTGCTGATCAAATTGATCATTTTGCTTCCTATTAGTTGGAACAGCAAGTGCTAGTTTGAGCTCGGAGTATAAAAGCAGAGGAAGTGTTTACCTCTTTGGGATAGGCAATCAAGTCTAAATGACTTGGGAAACTTTCTACCGCCATTGTTCCCCTCCAAGATTATGCTTTCCTATATTTAGCCAATTGAAATAGAATATTTTCAATCGCCCCTAGATCCTGAACCTTTTACCTTGCGATTTGCAGTTTTCTGTGAATTGAAAAAGCTTTTAAAAAATTTTATTGGACATTAATTAAAAGAAGGTGATTAGGAATGGTTCTCAGAAAAACCCCAGTAGTTTTATTAGCCTGTTATTTTCCAGTAGGTATCCTATTGGGTATTTTTGATCATGAGTAATTCTGTATTTAGTAGATGCTTCTTGTAATTAACACAATACAGTTGCTTTCTCCGCACCTTTAAACCGTGAACAAAATTAATGGAGTTTATACTGGTATGTTTGAAAATGATTTTGTGTTCATTTTCAAACTGGTTTGAATAAAGTTGCATTCATTTCAGTTAGTGAGGCCATTAGATTCCTTCTTGAGTTGTTTATTAATTTGGTAACTTTAAATATAATTAATGCATTCCCAACACCTATTTGTTACTGAATATTTCAAAGATGCAAGATTTGAATGTTCAGATCATAAAACATTTTATTGTAATAAAACCTGACTTGTATCTTAGTTATATAAGATGCTGCAAATAACAGATTGTAAAATTCTAGTCATTAATTTCCCAGAATTATATTTTGTTTCATGCATATAATTTTCATAATTGTTTTTCAAAGTTTTTACTTTTGTTAGTATTATTCCCAGAGTTTATATCAGTTCCACTAATTTCTTAGAGTAAAAGTTCTTAAACTGTTGATTTCAAACCCAAATTGCATCTCATAGAAAATATTGATGGTCCTGGGAAAGTATGAAATTCTGTGCTTTTATCATCTGAACTTAAATATAATAAATGTAACAAAGTAATCTTTCTTTATATCATTGATTTTTTGGTAAACTTTCAGTCTACAGTGCCCACTTGCTTCTCGCCAATTTTTCTTGGTGCAATTTCATTTGCTGGCGCCAAACGCTGTTTGGGATGCACAGTATGGTGGATCAAAAAGTATAGGAAAAAAAATTTTTTTTGAAATTATTTTTGGCAGGGGGCAGGAAAGTTGCGTCTTAAGTATATTAGTTTACTAGCTGCATGGCCTGGCGTTGCACAGGCAATCTTGAATAATGGGATATTCCCGAGCGGAGAGAACCAAGATCACGTGAGGCCTTGGGATCCATATTTTCATATGCCCGGCTCCATTTTTTTTTCAACAAATATTGTCACTTATTTTCCCCAACAAATGAAAATATTCTTTCAAATCTAGTCTTTTTATTACTAATTTTCATATGCCCGCCTCTGGTTTTATTTTTTTTACACATTGTTGCTAACGTAAACGTTACGTTTGAATCCTATATTGTTTAATTAAAATTTTTAAATCCAACCTTTTAATTACCTTATAGTTAATAACCCAGCATTTCTCGGAATCCACATTTTTTCATATGCCCGCCTCTGTTTTTTTCCCTACAAATATTGTCACTAAGCTTCCCCAACAAACATAAATCTGTTTTGAATCCTCTCTTGTTGGATTAAAACTTTCAGTTCTAGCCTTTTTACTACCTTAAAGCAGTTTGGTTTGAATGAAAACGCAAGAATTCTTATGCTTATAAATTAAAACAGATTAGCATGATATTTGTTTTGCAAAAGAAAAAATAAAACTAATAATAATGAAAAAAACGGATAAAAATGAATAAATATTTTCCCCCAACAAACGTAAATGTTGCGAAACACTGTACGACGAAAAAAAGACAGAAAAATGCAGGAAAACGATTTTTTTCCCAATTGTTAATAAATCCAAACACAGATCACTCAAAAGGAAATACTTGCTTTCGTTAAATAAATAAAAAAAATGCAACACCGGATGCGAAAACTAATAATAGGGGGAAAAAAGAATCCGTCGTGAATGAATTCACCATTCTGCCAATAGATGGAAGCACGTCAATTCATTCATTTTGACGTTTTTAATATCTTTTTTAACTGTAATTTCGGAATTTAAATGGCCGAAATGGATTCCTTGGATTATTCCCCATGTTTTGGTACTTTCCGCGTGCTTCTCTGTTCAGTGGTTCGTGAGAAGATAGCCATACATACATTTGTTTACCTTCGAATTTTAATAGGATAGATATAATTTTTTTTATTGAAATTCATTTATATCTTCCGGTGCCCCAAGCGCCTCAAAAATAGTTAAAAAGTGATTTTTTTATGACAATTTATTTTTTTTTGTTTTGTTTTGAAATTATTTTTGGCATGGGGTGGGAGAGTTGGTTCTTAGGTATATTAGTTTACATATATATTTTTATTGAAATCAATTCATATCTTCCAGTGCCCCAAAAATAGTTAAAAATGACATTTTTTTTTTTTTTTTTTTTTTTTTTTTTGGAAATTTATAAAAAATTATATTTAAAATTTTCTTTAGCGCCGGGTAAAAAAATTTTGTTTTGGGTATATTAGATTGCATTTTTTATTATTATTAAAATTCATTCATATCTTCTGGTGGCCCAAAAGCCCCCTAAAAAGTTTAAAATTGACATTTTTACAAATATTTATTAAAAATTGTGAATTAATGAAAAATATTCAAAAAATTTGCAGATTATTCAAGTATTAAAGTATAAATTTTTAAATAATTATAATTTTATAATAATACATGAAGTATAAATTTAACAGTCAAAGCAATAAATCACAAAACTTATAAAAAGTGAACTTAAATCATAGATTTTTTTAATTCTATTAGTTTGACGATTTACGTATTTCTAAAGGATGTAATCCTTTTCGGTATTATAATGCTTGATAAGACTTCTTGATTGCATACTATTCAATATGAAGTCGTGTCTCTTCTCTTCTCCATATACACTTGCTGACGCTTCAGACACTAAGCGAAAACATCTTTCTACAGCTTGGGTATGGCTTGGATATTTTGACCATTCCTCCGTCTAACCTTTACCATGGCCTCAATTTCTTTAAATGGCACATTCATCAAAAGAGGTGGTTCAAAAGGTCCAACTCGATGTCAGTTAATATGTGCAAAATAATCGTTTGCTTCAAAGTCTATTTTTGGTACTTGAAAAATTCTTATTCTGATGATCTTCTGTTTTCATTTCTAGCACAAATTTGTTTTCGTAGTGCTAAAGACCTTATATTCTCTCTGTTATCTGTGAGCATTGACAATAGCAAATTTTCAGTATGACAAAAGAAGTTATTTCGTTGAATAAAAGTTTGTACTATATTTCTTAAATTGGGTTCCAAATATCTAGAAAATCAGATAAGTCTCCAAATATGCAGCCTCCTTCTGTTATGGAGGGCTTTGTTTTGACATGCAGGTTGCATATACCTTCATAATATATGTTGAAAGAATAATAAGATTGTCAGATGGCTTTTCTATGACCACATACAATCTTAAAATTCTACTTGCAATTGTTAGCCAACTTCAGTGAGCAACTGCACCAAGCTTTCTTAATGCCAGGTCAGAATAACATTCAACACGTGATATCGCTAGGCAAATATCATATAGATATTGCTGATCATTGCAGAGAACCATTCTATCTATATTATGTGGCATATTCCCCACACTTATTGAAGAAAAAGGGGCTACAGGTAGCTCCTCGCAGGTTTTGATTGCTTTACCAATTGGCCGACAAAATACTTTAGGACCAGTTGTTGCACCATCCAAAGAATTTAGTAGATGACAGAGAGGTAACTCATTTGTTTGAAGCAAACAAATTCACCATTGTAATGGTCTATTGAGGCCAGTTCCATCAAGCGAATAATGCCTCCCTTGTGCCCAGTATTAACATTTGTTCCATCGCATCCAATTACTGTTAGCCCATTTCATTGCATATTATTTGATACAAAAATATTGAGAATTGCTTCTTTTATGGCTTTAGCTCCTGTTGCAGCAGTAACATGTCCGATATACACAGAGTTAGGTTCGTTTACAAGACTATAATTCTCCTCCTTCGTGGTCTTTGGGTACTTCGTGTCCTTCTTAATTAGCACTTTTGTTTTGTCTTTTCTCTCATCGAAATATAATCCGGTTAAAAGATACCGAGACAATGTTAACTTAGTAGACTCTGCAACTGCATTTTAAAGCTTTTTACGCTGTCTACGAATTTTATCGAGATCTACCACATGCGAAGTCTCTCCTTCGTTTACGATTCCAATATCTTGTAGAACAGCACTGGCAAATAAAGCAGCTGCTCTATCTGAAACTCCGTATCGATCGCATTCCCTTTCTAAAGTAGGGAAATCTAAACGATTTTATGATTGACATTCCAACGTAATTACATCTGTATACAAGGACGAAGACATAGTGTTGAGCTCAAGTATCTCCATTGATTGAGCATGAGCAGCATCAGCATTAGTTTTAACCATTTTACGTTTTATTCTTTTGTCTTCCATCTGTTTTTTTTTTTCTCTTAGTTGTAATTACGTCAACTTCTCCAATAACCATTTTCCTTTCTAATCCTTGATCTTTTATAAACAATCGCTCAGCAAGTGGAATTTTCATGTCTTTTTGGCATGTACATGCATTGAAATTTGTAAGCTTACAAAATGTGATATCGACGATGCACGATATTTTTTCATTATGATAATTTTCCAATTTTTGTTGGTATTTTTATCATTCCTTTGCCCTATCCTCTAAGTTTCTCCCTGTAAAATCGTTTCTTTAACACATTTTTTATTTTTAATCCGAAATTTGCATAAAAATCTTTTTTTTTTTTTTTGCAAATATTTAAGCATCTTGGGACACCGGAAGATATTAAAGAAAGTTGAAAAATTTTTGCATGTATGCTAGTACACTTAAGACAACTTTTGCACCCTATGCCGATTATTTTATCCACACTTTGAATTTTCGATCCACCCTAAGGCGCAGTGCGCTTTTCATTGCTGTACTGCGCATGCTTCATTTGAAAAGGAGCGATTGAGTACGCAATGCCTTCGGCATTTCAAACGTGTACCGGGCAATTTTTTTTAACTTATAAAAACATCAGCTACTAGTGTCCCGCTTTCTGCAAAGCGGGACACTAGTAGCTTTGCTTATTCATTGAGAAGCGGAAACACAGAATAACACACAATTCTGTACCTAAAAGTGACTGAAAATGTTCGAAAATGAGAAAAATGTAGTTAAAACTTCACATACCTATTTTAATTGCCCAATTACTGTTTACACTTAGGACGCTGATATCCACTTGCTATCAATCCCTGGTCCACACACTTTGAAAGAGAACCAATGCCATAATCAACAACAGCTGTACGAAGTGCACGTAACGAAATAATAAAATCAGACGAAAATCAAACAGACAAAACAAATTCGATTGAATCAACCAATCATATGAAACAGAACAAACCAATCAAAATATCGCGCTATGCACAAATCACTGATGAACAGATCAATTTCCGCGCATGCGCACATCTCGCTCGTTAAAATCATCCTTGCACAACCAAAACAAATATCCTCTCCTCTCCATTCTTTTCGGCAGTGAGTTGGCGATCCGGAGAGGAATAAAGTAAGTGGGCACTGTAGACTGAAAGTTAACCGATTTTTTCTTCATATATATTGCTTACTTTTTTATGTATGCATGTGGTAAATTCTTTATAAACACAAATTTATAAGTTAATATTTTACCTTTTTATTATTTTATTACCTTTTAGTTACATATCTGCGGTCTAAAACTTATAAAATTTTAAGACGGAAACAGTAAGAATGGTGGAAGAGATTTTAACTTGTAACTGGTTCTTGTGATAATTTTTCATTGAAGCTTTAACTTGCAAGTTCATTTCTTTCACATACTGAAGCACCTTAGGAGCATGAGCTCATTTCCACTTTATAGAATCAAACATTTTTCAGTTGCTACATTTACTGTTTGTAAGTTTTCTTAGGCTCAAAATTGTTCATTCTATCTCTTTCGATTTTAACACTAATGCTGGTTAGATGCAAGCTTACTGGGACCAGTGTATTTTAGTTGAAACTAAATTTTCTATAATGCACATAAAATTTAGGAAGCAATTCATGAAAGAATATTTTTAAATATATCGTATGTGGATTTGTGCAAAAAGATGTTTGAATTTCAATTCAATTTAAATCCTGAAAATTTTTCCATATGCAAACAGGCTTGCAAAAACTGTTGAGAGAAAAAAATTGTATGTGAAGAAAGAGTTTAAGGACCTCCATTTATATTCTTCCTTGTCAACAAACAAGAAAAAAAAAATCTATAGTTTTAAATCTATTGCAACTATAAAAAACTATTTTATAAAACATTTAGTTATTAGAATTATGGTTTATTATATTGTAAATTTATATATAATATATATAATGCTAAGATTTTCCATGTTTTTGAATTGCAACAATTATTTCATAGCTAAAACACAGAAGTTGAAACATGGTATTCCAAAAGGGGATAAGAAAAAGAAAAAAGAAGTAACTGCAGAAATAGCACAGATGATTGCAGATCTAGACATCAGGCATGATGAAGAACTTAAAGAATTTCAAGTGAGTAATGATGAGCTTTTTGCAATATTTATCATTCGCCATTTGCATATTCCTAACATGCTGTACTTTAAAAAGATATCAGTCCAATGTAGTGTTGCTACTTTGGGGAATGTTTTTATTTTTGCTCGTTCCACAGACACTCAGGCATTGGTTGATCATTTTTTAAAAAGTTGATATGTGTTTTAAAGGTAGAGACATTTTTTTTAAAGATTGTTATGTGCTTTTGGGAAGGAACATTTTGTTTGATCATTTTTTATTGATGTGTGTTTTAAAGTACGAATATATTAAAAATAAATGTTCATTCATTAAAAACTAATTAATCAAATATATTCGTACTTTAAAACACACATCAATAAAAAATGATCAAACAAAATGTTCCTTCCCAAAAGCACATAACAATCTTTAAAAAAGTCTCTACCTTTTAAAACACATCAACTTTTTTAAAAATGATCAACCAATGCCTGAGTGTCTGTGGAATGAGCAAAAATAAATTAAAAATAAAAACATTCCCCAAAAGTAGCAACACTACACCAAAAAGTAATTGATATCAAAATGTATTTGATTTTACTGTCAAATAATCATTGTATATTGTGTAAAATCTCTTCATAATACTATTTTTTCTACATCTGCTCCTTTACATTTGTGTCTTTATGTAACTAGTCATAAACAAAGTTAATCCTCTGACTGCACGATCCCGCAATTATCCGCAGGTTGGAAGAAAGTCTATTTTCTGTTGCATCCTACAATTTTCACCTGCTTTACATATAAATAACAATTTGCTTGGCTCAACAGTATTTGCAAACATTGCATCTTAATAGTGATTTTAAAAAATTACACAGTCAGAAGGTTAAAAATAGCTTGTTTACTATTTATTAATGTCTGAAGTTTTAATATTTGTATCAGTTACTTAGAATATTTTGAGCATTGAAAAAATATTTTCATAACAAAACTTCGTCTTAAATTTTACGGAACTACTATGTACAAATACCCATTGTAATGTCTTGGGCCAGTGTTATCAGGGTCTGATCAAAGATCAATAGACTTAAAGAAGTCACAGAATTCCAGCATTTTAAATTTATAAGAATCTTAAATAAATTGCTATTAGTCGATGAACAAGGTGTAACTTGACTTCGGCAAAGTTACTAACGGTGGGTATACTCGCAGATGCAACTTTGACATAAAGTTCAGGGAACTATGAGGATTCAGCAATCTGTAGTAACTCGGGGCGAGTTATGGAAAACACTGAAGGTCAGATTAAAATATTGAGGTTGTAAGCACTCGACAATATGCACGGTCCACCAAAGGGACACTTCTAGCCAAGGCTTTGACTAATCAATACTCAAGATGGGTAAGAGAAATACTGAGGGTTGGTATATGACATCGAGGTTGTATGAACGCTCAATAGAATGCAACAGTCCACCACAGGAACTCTTCCAGCCAAGGGTTTGGCTAATACGGGGTCAAAAATGCCCGTTTTCTCCGAGTTCCGATTGCGGAAATCAATGCAATGAAGTTAGCTCTCCACGTGTTTTCATTTCCTATCTAGCTATCCTCTTCTCTTTTTTTCTCCCTTCTTAAAAACCTTACCTTCAGAGGCCAGGGGAGTGGCTCACGAATTATTTCTCAGTGATTTGTCCTCAGGCTGGACAAATCGCCCAACCGCAGTCGTATGCCTTCCTCCATGGTGTTGATTCGATGCGGTCAACTCTTGACTGGAGGTCTTTGTCTGCTGCACTCGGGTGGTCTGTCAAATGTTACTGCTCTCCCTGGACCCCTTTAGGCTTGTTTAAGGCCGGGCAGTTTTATTGCCCACTGGCGCTCCTCTTGCGTTGCTCCGGGGACTTAGCTGAGTGGTCATCTCTGTCCCGAGAAAGGTCGTAAAGGGGGAGACGTCACAACTCTTCCTCCTTTGAAAGGATTTTTTGGGTTTAACTAGAAAAAATCAATTTTACACACATGACTTGTTCACACTACTAACAGAGACAAATCACAAAGCTATTTACATTAAATATACTCTTTCTAATATTTACGATAGAAGATTAGGAAAGAAACAAAAACTGAAAAAAAATTATTTACACCTAAAATGAAATTCCTTACAAAATTTCCACATTAAAATTCAGAACAAAAGAGAAAGTTAAAAATCAATTATTTACACAAACTACTTTTTTTATTCTTTTAATCAAATTTCGCTGTGGCTAAGTGCATCAGCATTTAGATGCTTTTACCCAGTTTTGTGAATTGCTTTATATTGAAATGGCTGCAATGCCAACGACCATCTCATCAAACATGGATTCGATCTAGCGTTTGTCTTTAACCACACTAAAGGATTATGGTTAGTCTCGATGGTGAAATTTTGACCTTCCAGATAATACTTCAGCTTTTTAATGGCATAGATGATCGCTGCACATTCTTTTTCAGTTGTGCCATATTTTTGTTGTGCGTCTAAGAATTTCTTACTCGGATATAGAATGGGATGTTCTTCGTTTTTTTCATCGCGCTGTGACATGACAATGCCCGTTCCAACATCAGAAGCATCGGTCTGAATATTGAATTATTTTTTGTAGTTGGGAGCGTACAAAACTGGCATCGCCATTACTCTGCTTTTTAATTCCTTAAAAGCCTGATCACAATCCTTAGTACACATTACATTTTCCTTCTTTATTTTACCCTTTAAAACATGTGTCAGCAGGCCTGCTATCAAGGAAAAATTCTTTACGTAATGAACATAATAACCAGCAAGACCTAAAAATGCTCCAATTTGTGTTTTTGTAGACGGGGTGGGAAAATTCATAACTGCATTAATTTTGGCTTCTACAGGTGTTCTCACTCCCCCAGTTACGATATGACCTAAATATTTCGTATGATTCTGCGAAAATTTGCATTTCAATGGCTAAATTAGTATTCCCTATTCTTTTTAAAACCTCATCTACATGCTTTAAATGATCCTCCCAATTTTCAGAATAGATGGCAATGTCATCCAAGCATGGAACTGCGAAAGCTTCACAATTTTCCAATACTTGTGCCATTAATTTGCTAAAGAAGTATGGTGCATTTACAAGCCCGAAAGGCATTCTTAATGGGATATAGGTTCCAAAACTGGTTACAAAGTGTTAGCTCTTTCATCGTCAAATGACGTTAAAGGTTCAGCAGAGTAATCATTAACCGCTTAACTTACCAGCCCGAGAATACTCGTGCATCGAATTATCGCATTTTTGGTCTTAAAACTAAAATTTAATCATTATTTTTATAATTTTACACAAAAATTACCTAGATTCCATAAACATCTCAAGTATTATATGCCTTCTGAGATGAATAAAAACGACAACTGCTTTCCAAAACAGAAGGTAGTATCTTATTAGATAGCAAAGAAAATTATTAAGTTAAGTGGTTAATCGCGTCAGTGGAATCTTAAAGACATTTTTGGTGTGGAAGACTTCTCAGAAAGCAACAAACATTACTGATGACAAACATTTATTGATGAACTATATACAGATGAGAAAACATTGTGGACTGTGAAAGTCACACTTCAAAAATACACAAGCACGCTGGTTCTTGCTACCTACTGATTCACAGAGAAAGAATACGCATTTATATTCACCCTTTCTGGGCGATTTACATATTCCCGATGCCATCCCGCACACTGGAAATTACCGAAAGAAAATCTGATTAGTCGCTCGTCAGATGACGTCATATTATTATCAACAGCTTGTTTACATTTTTCCACTGTGCGAGATGGCGTCGGCTCATTTATCCCGAAGTTGATTAGAATTTATGATTCTAATGCCAACACAGAGGCTGAGTAACGTTGTGCGCGCTTGCTCAGAGGAATTTGCCAATACCCTTTAGCTAAATCCATCAACGTAATATTACCATTTGATTGGCACAGTTTAGCCAGGAATGGTTCTTGCGCCATTAAACCAGACAAAACCAAACTATCACCATAATGTATTTCGCAGCGGACACCCCTTTTGACACACTCTTCAATATTCGGCTAGGGAAAATATTGGGTTTGTACGATGAGTCTGTAGTCGATACAAGGACGAGGATCTTTTCCGGGAACTTCCACTAAAATCGTGGGCGACGCATAATCCGACTGTCCAATTTCAATGATGTTAAGATCTAACATTCGTTTGATTTCGGTTTTCAGAATCTCCATTTGGCGTCGAGAGGTTCAGTACGGTTTAGAACGAATTGGCTTATTGCTAATCAATTCAAAATCATGTTCAACCAGATGTGTTTTTCCGGGTTCATTCGAGAAAACCTTTTGATGTCGGCCTAACAATTGTCTTGAATTTTCTATCTCAGTCGAACTAAGTCGTCCTTCTAGTGTGCTATCCCCTTTGATCCATTCAAAATCGTAGATGTTAGGCAGGGTGGCGAACGACTGGGAAAACCTGGAAAAGTCAGGGAATTTCGTATTTCTGGAAATGTCAGGGAATTTTTGCAAAGTGGAAAAAAAATTATGTCGCATCCGGAAAAGCAAAATTGGATTAAAATTAATAAATATATTTTCTCAAGCGATATAAGAAAATACGTTTTCCGATCGATTTCCGTAAAACGCATGATGCGTTTTCGCCTTTCTAAATCGGCCTTTAAAATGGCTTTCAAACGAGAAACAGCGCACCTTTACAGCTCTCTTCGCTGTATGGCAGAGCCGTTGTCATAGTAACTTGACTACCCGCGAAGATTCTCCTCCTGCCTACGGTCAAGGTCCCTTAAGGTCAAGTGATGTCATAGTCATTCTATCTTCCGATTGGCTGATTCAGCTTCGATTGTGTGTGTTCCTGTGCAGGAGGTCGGATCAGATCGGAGTTCACTTCACAGTTAGCTCGTTTCTTTCCAGCAACTTCGGATTTTGTATCTGCTTGGATAAAAATTTTGTAAAATGTCTAAGCACACACTTTTTCAAGATGACTGGCTATCTGATCCATCGTTTAGTTCGTGGCTTGAGAAAATGCCACTCAATAATAAGATTGCCAAGTGCAAACTATGTATTAAGACGTTTGATTTGAGCAATATGGGTCGTCGTGCTGTTTCAAGCCACATGAATGGAATTAAGCACAAAAAGAAAGTTGAAGCAAGCCAAAAATCGGCATCGCTCTTCAGATGCTTCACAAAATCGGAGCAGTCTTCAGTTATTAATTGTGCGGATATCAAGAAAGTGAATTCGAACGATAATGAACTAACAGTTGCCTTGTGCTCTACTAGTGTTTCAGCAAGTAGTAGTTCTACTGATTCAGGAAAAAACACCAGTGGAACAAAATCATTCCTGATAAATGATTCTGTTACTAAAGCAGAAATCTTGTGGACAATTGAAACTGTTATGACGCACACGTCATTAAGGACTGCTTGTTGGGACGTTCTATTATTCAAAACTATGTTTCCTGATAGTAACATTGCACAAAAAATGCAACTGCAGCGTGACAAAGTGGGATACCTGCTAGCATATGGAATTGCACCTTTTTTTTTGAAAAAGAACTATCTGAGAAGTGTTGGGAATAAATTAAATCTCTCCTCTTTTTATCGGCAGCATCAGCAAGACTATAATTTTCGAATCTTGTTGGCTCTAGTTGGTCAGCATTGCGATCGACGCTAACTGGAATGGTATGCCGATTCGAATCACTGATTGATCCCAATCGGCATGTCATTGAAGATGTAAATTTCTTAATCGCCACACATATATAAAGGTGCGATGCTAGTTTTCTCTCGGCTCGCTGTGTTTTCTCTTGCTGGCCCTCTGGCTTTTACTTTCTCCTTCCGGAGAAGACGTCGAGATATGTGACGACCTGTTATGATATGTGTTAAGTATTGTTTTTATTATTGTCTATCTTGTGTTATGGCTACGAGTAGTATCCATGTTGTGCCGTAATAAATGTGAAGTTAAAATTTAAACTCCATCGTCATTTGTGTGGATCTCTATCTTCATGAAAAATTAAATTTATCAATTTAGGTTCATTTTTCACAAGATGCAATAAATGTGAGTTTTTGGTGGTGGGATTTGATGAGTCCCTTAATAAAGTTGCTCAGAAGCAACAAATGGACATTAATGTTTGGTTTGGGGAAGAGCAAGTGTGTACGCGGTACCTAACTTCGGTTTTTTTAGGTCGCACAAGAGCGAGTGATCTTCTCCAGGCTTTGAAAGACGGACTAAAATCTGTTGATTTTTTTAAAAAATTCTTCAGGTACCAAGGGACGGCCCTAACGTCAATATGAAGTTTTTAAAGGATTTAAAAGCTGATTTAAATACAGAGCCAGATGATGATAAGAAACTTTTGGATTTAGGTAGCTGTGAACTGCATACACTGTAAGTATTTAACAATATTTTATTTCTAACATTTTTAAATTAAAGAACTAAATAATGTAAAACAGACATTTATTAACTAATTGAAATTTTGTTGAAATTTGAAAAATTATTTTAAAAAAGGAATATAAAGTATTTGCCAAGTTTATTTAAACTCTTTGTTATTTGATTAAGAGTATATGATAGATACATTAGATTACATATTTTTTCTGTACTTCTGTTTTAGGCACTGTGCATTCAAATCCTCTGTGCAAAAAACAGGATGGAACATTATGCCTTTTCTAAGGGCAGTGTACAATTTATTTAAGGAGAGTCCTGCTCGTAGAGCTCTTTTTACAAGTGTGACCACTTCATCTGTCTTTCCCAAAAAGTACTGTGTGGTTCGGTGGTTGCAAAATGCCGAAGTCGCCCAAAGGGCTATTGAGCTCATTCCCATGTTGATGCTATTTGTTGAAGAAATAGAAAAAACTGAAACTATTTCTTCACAAAGTTATAAAATAGTATCTGAAGCTATTGCAGACCCATTGCTTTCAGCAAAGCTTGAATTTTTCAGGGGGTCTAGCCTCTGATGTTGAGCCCTTCCTAGAAAAATTTCAGTGTGATGAGCCTTTAGTGCCATTTTTATATGAAGAGATCAGTGCTGTATTAATGACCCAAATTAGCAGAATTGTGAAACCAGGTGCTATAGATGAAATAAAATCATTAAAAGACTTAAAAATTCCAGAAAAAACATTCTTTCTGCCGGAGAAATTAACATAGGCATTGCCACAAAACATGCAATCTCAAAAGTGTCAAAAAAGATGGGGAAAACTAAAGATTCAATGATATTGAAGTTTAGAGAAAGCTGCAAAAAAGCATTAATAAAATTTATAAGTAAAATGTTAGAAAAATCCCCAATTCACCTGCGACTCACAAAAGCTGCATCTTACTTAGACCTAAATGTAGCAGAAAATGCTAAAGTAAGAAAAATTGGAATGGAATTGCTTTTAACGATTTTATTAGATCATAATTGGATCAGTAGCTCTATTGCCGACAGAGTAATGAGAGAATTCAATAGTTTCTGTGATCAACCCAATGTAGTTTCAGCTTTGAAAAATTACAACAGAAAAACCAGGCTTGATCATTTTTGGGTGAATCTAATAACAGAGGATAATTCGTGTTCAAATTTATCCATGCTTATTAAACTTGTGTGTACCCTTTCCCATGGGAATGCAAACATAGAAAGGGGGTTTTCTGTTAATGCAGAGTGTATTGTAGAAAATATGCGAGAAGAATTGCTGGTGGCAAGGAGAATTGTGTATGACACTATCTTATCCATAGGTGGCATTAATAATCTGCAAGTAGAAAAACCCCTCGTGCATGATGCTAGGAATTCATATTCCCGATTTTTGGAAGCTTCAAAAGAAAAGAAAAAACAGCAAGAAGGAAATTCCATCAAATTACAAAATAAAAGGCAGGCTGAAATTAATGTGAAGGAACTACAAAGGAAAAAAGCGAAAATATTAGAAGATGCTCAGAGGCAGGCTGATCTTCTAAATGAAGAGATTAAGATCCTGTCTCAGATTTAACGAAAAAAGGCCAATTGTATATAGTATAGTGTATATATTTATGTATTTAATATTATACTTTATTGTATTTATAACTATTTTAGCTCGTTTGTAATTAATACCAAGATATGTAATTAGTGTGATGTGAAATGATATGATGGAAATAAATAATTAATACCGAGATATGATGGAAAATTTTTGAAATTTGCTGTTTATGTAAGTGTTATCTTAAATTTTTCAAATCCCATCTCTGATTATAAGTTCTTAAAAAGAAACTATCTGCAGGTTATTTTGTGGCCATTTAAGACTAGATTATTATTATTTATGTTTTGTTGTTTTACAGTACAAATATTTTCTAGAGAATAAAAGGTTGCAAGTTTTTTTTTTTTTCTATGCTTGAGAAAATTGTGCAAATTATTTACTGTGTTATTCATAGTTAGTATTTGTTTTTTATTATAAAATTAGTATTGAATTGAGAATGTTGTATAAAATGTATCAGTCTAGTCGAGAAAACTCGGGGAAAGGTCAGGGAATTTGTAAAAGGAAAATCACTAGCCACCCTGTTAGGGTCAGAAACCGGATATGGAATTGCTAATTCCTCCATTTCGAGCTCATGAATTTTTTCCCTTTTTTTAACAACTGTTAAATTAATGCGCTCAGATCTCTGATGATAAGGCTTCAATAAATTAACATGGTAAATTTTTGTCTTATCATTTTTATTCACCATCCTAACAATGTAGTTTGGAAAGTTTGCTTTCGATAACGCCAGGGCAAGTCCATTGCACTGCCATTTTCTTTGGTTTGGAAGTCGCCAGAACCAAAACTAAATCCCCTACCTGGAATTTACGCTTGACCGCATTCTTATCGTACCAGACTTTCCTTTTAGCTTGAACTTCCGTCATTTTTTCTATCGCCAACTCCTGACATCTCCTCATCCAATTTATTAACTCGAAAACATATTCTGCGATGGTCGAATCCGCTTCTTGTGATTTGACCCAATGTTCATATAAAAAATCTTCAGGAGTTCTTAAATTTTTTCCATGGGACTAAACCCAGTGCTTTCGTGCGTAATGGTGCGAAAAGCTAACAAAGTTGCCGGGAGATTCTTTTCCCAATCTTGTCCCGATTCTAGGCATAAAGCCTTTAAAATTCTCTTGATCATTCTGTGAAATCGCTCTACAGGGTTTGATTGTGGGTGATGCATCGAACTATGCGTTACCTTAACACCAAAACGATAAAAAAATTCAGTGGTTAAGTGGCTGGTGAAGGAGGTGCCCAGATCACATTGAACTTCGCGTGGGAAACCCATTCGGCTAAAAATTTCCAACAAAGCATATGTTACTGAAACAGAACTGATATCCGTAACGGGTATGGCATCAGGATACTTAGATGACATACATATTGCGGTCAACAGACAATTTCTACCTTTCGACGAAGTCTTTAAAGGGCCTACTTCGTCAGTGTTAATTTTGGAAAAGACTTCCGTAATTATAGGAACGAGTTTAAGTGGCGCCTTAACATTATCCTGACTTTTCCCCATCCTTTGGCAAGGATCGCAAGACCTAACATAATCTTCAATTTCTTTAATGCAATTTGGCCAAAAATAGTGCTTTAACAATCGATCTTTAGCTTTCCTCACACCGAGGTGAAACGAAATTCCCTCGTGAAAATTTTATCACGATACAACCTGGGAATAATTAATTGGTAACTAATGTTCCCAAAATGATCTTTTGACTTTCTGAAAAGTCTTTCAGCTATTATCTGGTAGTCATAGCTTCCTTTTCCTTCCTGCAAAGCATGTCTGCAGGGTAGGACAATCCCTCTGTGCCTTCCCTAATTCACAGCTACCGACCTTCAATAGCGCTGTGGTCTCCTTTTCTGCGGAAGGTAATTCTAATGGAGGGAGTTCGCCTTTAACAATAACCGCAAGCTGCTCTTTGCTTGTACTATTCTGCAGGTCCTGTTTCCCTTCCTGACTCTTTGGTGGGTGCTGTTTATTGCGCTGACTCCGAGTCATGATGGCATTTACATTTGCTTCTGTTTTGCCTCAAGAATTAAATTGAGTGTTCTGTTGCTAAGTAAATACCAACCACTGTCTAATTTTTAATCTATTACCGCGGCTTTGGTGACGATGTGATCAAAAGCGGAACTTTGTAGTTCTAACTTTGTCAGCGGTAAACATGTAAAATTCAAATCCAATGGATGCTTCACCCAGACAGTCTCTCTCGTAAAGTCAGCTGATCTCGCGCGTTTCTGACTAACAATATCAATGGACGCGCCTGTGTCTCTGAAAATGGACATTTCAACGTTGTTGATTAGAGCTTTGCTAAGATATGGGGCGAATAAAGTTTCGGCCTGTTCTGTAGTCCCCACTTGATTTACAAATTCCCCTTGTTTATCCTTTTTTAATTGCGGGCAATTTGGTCTTGAATGCTGAGTCGAGTGACAGATATAACAAGCGGGCACCGTTCTCCGCTCGAATTTTTAATTTCGCCAATTACTTTTGGGCTTAGAACTCTTTCCAAACTGATGTTCTGGTTTTTCAGTATTATCCTTTCTTGGCGAACTCGGTGTAACCCTTTCTATCGGTCTCCGCTCTGGCATTCTAGCATGATTAATTTTACGATTGCTCCTAACTGACTCGTATTGCTCTATTTTCTGGCCAACTCTAAAGGATCCACTAAATCTCCCCACTCGTTAAGGAAATTATCTTTAATCTCATATTAAAAGCTGAACATCAAGAAACGTATGTATGTCCTTCTGTCTTCTCATGAACCACTGAATCCTGAAACTAGCCGTAAGTACCAAAAGATGGAAAATAATCCAAGGAATCCATTTCGACTATTTAAATTCCGAAATTGTAATTAGTTAAAAAATATTAATTAAAAACTTAATATTGATTGATTCCCCCGTGCTGCCATCTATCAAGAGCTCCTAAAACTATCTGTCACATCGGTTGTTCTTGCATCTGGTTTGTATAAAAGGTTTTCTTTTTTTAGGGAGCTTCTGCGTTTTGGAGTTTTTATTTATAAACATCAAGAAAATTGTTTCCTGCATTTTTTTTTTGTCGTACAGTGTTTCGCAACATTTATGTTTGTTGGGGAAAAATAGTTATTCATTTTTATATATATTTTTTTTTCATTATTATTCAAATACGGGCAAGACGAAAATATATCTTTCTGGTGTTTAATTTATCAGTTTGGTGTACTATTAAATCATTTATCGTTTCTGTTTTTTATTTCGTTTTATTTTAACAAAACAAATATGCTAATCTGTTTTAATTTATAAGCATAAGAATTGTCGTGTTTTCATTCAAACCAAACTGCTTTAAGGTAGTAAAAAGGCTAGAACTGAAAGTTTTGATCCAGCAAGAGAGGATTCAAAAACAGATTTACGTATGATGGGGAAGCTTAGTGACAATATTTGTAGGAGAAAAAAACAGGCGGGCATATGAAAAAATGTGGATTCTGAGAAACGCTGGGTAATTAAAAGGTTGGATTTAAAAATTTTGATTAAACAATATAGGATTCAAAGGATTTTTTTACGTTTTGGGGGGAGCGTAACGTTTACGTTAGCGACAATATGTGTAGAAAAAATAAACCAGAGGCGGGCATATGAAAATTAGTAATTAAAAGACTAGATTTGAAAGAATATTTACATTTGTTGGGGAAAGTCAGTGACAATATTTGTTGAAAAAAAAAACGGAGCCGGCCATATGAAAAAATATGGATCCCAGTGCCTCGCGTGATCTCGCTTCTCTCCGCCCGGGAATATCCCATTATTCAAGATTGCCCGTGCAACGCCGGGCCATGCAGCTAGTATCATTTGACACTTGACTTTTTAATTGATCAACAATCATTAAATTCTTTAAGCATCTAATCCATCAAGCCAGCCCTCTAAATTTCCGAGCTCAAATACCACCTCTTTCCACAAGGCACCTGACTTCCTTTGATGTTGTGTGAATTTTAAACGAAAGACCTCTGGTTTCATTTTAAACCCATCGAACAAAACTTCCTTTAAATTAACATAATCTCGCATTTTCTTTTCTGGGTCCTTAATGATTATTTGAGCTAGTTCTAATGGCAAAAGGCAAATGAGTTGCGGCACCCATTCCTCTTCCTCTATTCCTGCCGCCCAAGCCTGTCGTTCAAACAAAGTTAAATACAAGGAGGTGTCAGTCATTTGCGCATCGCATTTTTGCATTAAGTTTTTAATTTCTTGTCGACTTCTGCTCCCCTCGCTTTGCGTAGAACCCAAACTAGCCGTTTCTGCCGCACTAGTAATTTTAATTTTTCCAATTTGTACCCTGATTCTGCCTCGCGTTCTACTCTAGCTGCTTCTGCTTCGCATTCCTGGGTGATAACTTCTAATTGACCCTTTGCGAATTCTTCTTCAAAATCTGGGGATGTCTTAATTTTTCTACAAATATCTATCACTCTGTCATCAGGGGTGATTTCGATTCTCAGCTCCTCCGCGAACCTAGGCAAGTCTGAGCAGATGAGCTGTCACTGCTGATATATCACTGTGGCTATTTTTCGAAGGTTCACAAGATGAACTGTTTTTGTAAATGCTTCAATTAATGTATTATTTGAATATTTTTTCAATTTAACAAGATTAACAAATACATTATTTCCTGATTCCATCCTTTTAATAACTTATTGAAATATGTATATTATCCCTAAAATGTACTTCAAAAGACTGGATCAAACACCAGAGAGAGGTATGGAAAAGTGGTCCAAGCAAATAAATTTGTCTTCTTATATGTCTGAAATTTTGCAGATAGATGCATGCAACTTTGTATGTTGTGTTAGATGAATATAAGAGAAACATTTTACTAATTGACATTTTTGCACTATGGGGGTCGTATAAAAATTTAATTTTCGTAACTTTATTATCAATCCCCCTAGAAGTCAAAGTATTGTCATACAAATTCTTACCTTATTTGATGAAACTTTGTAATTGGAAGTATGTGTGTAGGATCAATATTTAAGGAAATAAATGTTTGTTCCATTTTTTTGGGACATGCGGTATAATGCCTGAGATGTTACTACAAAGTACGAATTACCTAGATTTTCGCCCGTTTATTTTGAATCCTGCATCTTCTATTTTTTCTTGTATTTTCAAATGCATTAAAACGGGTGAAAATCCTCCTCGGATCCGCGATTTTCCGCTTTTTTGTATATTTTGTATTTGTAAACTGATATTTATGCAGGACTCTTTTGTGCCTTTATCTTTTATGAAGCAAAATCTGATTTATATATTTTAGGTTTATTATATGAATTTTATAAAAATTATTGATATTATAAAATATTATTCATTAATTGTATCTATTTTAAGAAAGTGAGTAAAAAAACATTCATTTTATAATGTTAAGAATAAGTATTTGTAATTGAAAAAATTCATACATGGCTGTAAGCAAGATCATATTTGTTTCATAATTTTTTTGTGATGAGTAAATCGTTCATTAATAAGTGTTTACTTATCTTTTCCTTAGTGTATGTCGCTATTCACGTAAAAATGTAGCTACTCTCGTGAATTTTCCTCTTTTTGTATTTTTGCTGTTTTCACCCCTGATTAAAATCTTTTATTTACTTTGCAGAACAGTATTTGTCATTCTTTTTTATCCTTAGAAAAAGTGTATAAAATATTGAGGGTCAAAATGAATATTTTAATTTTCCTTAAATCATTAGGAATTCTATAATATGTCTGTATTTTATATGTTGCATTAACATGTTTAATGATTTCATAATTTTTATGTTCATAATTACAAAATTTTGAGAAAATTAGTGTTGAATTAGTATTTATATAATGAATTTCTTGTATGTCCTCAGGCATTATTCTTTTACTATATATAAAATCCATGCAGTTTACTTTTTGATGATTCCTTTTACCAAGCATATGGAACAAACCTAGTCTTTCTCGCAACTCAGTAGCATCATCTATTAATGGGTTACATCATCTAATGCATTACATGCCCTTGTTTTAAAAATAAAGATACAGTATATAATTTTCTCTTTAAAAGTTAAAACAAGCATGCTATGTTTTACACCAACATAAAAAGCTCAATATCTAATGTTTATCAATAATAGTCTCTATAGTGAGTTGGTCTATTGATTGTCCTTGTGGACCTCCTCGCCACAGTTTGTGTACTCGAATCTCCACTTACCTGGTCATCAGTCGTCCCATCTATCTGGTGAGGGTCATCATTACTTGCATCAGGACACAAATCTTCCACATTCCTTGCATGGGTCACACTAGTCTGTATTAAAGTGTCCTCACGAATATGGATTCTATTGCGTCTGTACAATCTACCATCTTTGTCTTCTATCGCATAAGACTTGGGATTTGGTCCAACTTGAACAATGGTACCCTGTGTCCATGGCTTATTCATGTGCTTGCGAAATCATATTTTTTTGTCCCTTTCCAATTGTTGGTGACTTATCATATGTTTCCATGCACACCCTGTACCTTTTGCCTATTCTTCAGAGAAGTTCTTGTATCTTTGATTGGATAGTTGGGTTTGAGACAATCTGGGTGAGATGGCAAGAATGGCCTTAATTGCCTGCCCATTAGTAGTTCAGTAGGTGAAGGAAGATCAGGTGCTGGCTGGATCCTATAGTCGAGTAAGACAGCATACAGATCTTTACCATCGTGTTCTTCTTTGATGAGAGTATTCTTGAATTTTTGTATGATTCTTTAAATCTGTCCATTTGCTTCGGGAAAATGTGGTTAGGTTATCCTATGCGAGACTCTCCAGTCGTTAAAAAATCCTCTAAAATCTTCCTATTTGAAAGGGCCCTCCATCACTCACTAATTCTGGAATACCATGTCTGGCAAAGATATATTTCATAGCTGTGATTACTGCCTCTGCATTGGTGCTGTTCATCCTCTGAACTTCAATATATTTTGATAAATAATCTATCATGAGAAGGTAGTGACGACCTTTGATCTCCAGAAAATCACGCCACCTTCTGCCATGGCCGCTGAGGGGGATCTTGCTCTAATAAAGTGTCTTTTTGATTTGCTCGTTGGCATTTCTGGCAAATTTGACACCTACAGGGACGAGATTCTTCCGCTTTTTTGTTATTTTGGAGAAATTTCCGTTTTTTCTCTCTCAAAATTACGTTTCCCCCCACCCCGATTTCCCCTTTTTTTTTCCGCCGCAAAAATTTACTTTTTCTTCCGAAAATTCCGCTTTTACACAAGGAAAAGAAACCTTTCTATCCTCCGTTTTTGAAAGAAAATTCTGGGAAAATATGCTCGACCATGCGGCTTGACTCCACCGGCTAGGAAACTAGCTGATTCATCTTCTATTGACGAATCAACATTATATCGGCAAGCTCTACAAAGATGAACTTTCCAACATATTCTGTGCCATTCAAAGTATTAAGTACCATCTTTTTGCAGAAAACAAAACCTCTGTGGCATATTTTGCACAAAATAAAGAAAAAAATTTTTTTTTTTGCATGAACATGTTGAAAAAAATTGGTTGAAAACTTAAAGCCATCTTGTAGGGCATACCAAGATGAAGAAATAATAAAAAAATGGAACAAAAACAAATAAATAAACTACATAAAAAAAAGAGAAACTCCTGTCAAAAGATGTATTCCGTCTTGTGTCAATAAACTGTAAAATAGCTGTCATGGCTTCAAGGCATAGGGTGGTGTTCTGCCAAAAGAGGTAGCTAAAACGCTGTGTGCAAATGCAGCAAAAAAGCAGAGAATAAGACATAAAAAAAATCTTCTCAAAATAAAAAATAAAACCGATGATTTACCTAGGCATTCTAGAGATAATGTTGTCCCGACAATTATACCGGTAATTAAACAAAGAGATGCTAATGAAGACTGTGCAAAAACTTAAGTCTCTACTGAAAATAAACTTGCAGAGGGTATAAACACATCCTTTATTGGAGAAAAATCTGTCAAAGATAGGAGCCCTCCAAAACAAGGGGTGAAGCGTGTTAATGTAGATCTGTTACGAAAAAAAGCCACGCAAATAAAAAAACGAAAGAAAACCATTTCTTTAACAATTAAGGAAATGTTTCAAATAACAATAATGCTAAATGGATCTGTCATTGTAACTGTACAATTTCTCGACCCCTCTCAGTTTATAAGGTGCAAAATCATTGTGCTGTTACTTTTGAAAAAAAGTATAAAAATAAAAGAAATAAAACAGAATTCAGTATATGATACATTATTATAATTTATAAAGAGCTTACTTGACTTAAAAGCACCAAGTCAGGGTTCCCACGGTCCTTGAAAACTCCTTGAATTTTATTTGCCGTACTCGGGGCCCCGGAAAAGTACTTGATTTTTCGTTGGGTCCTTGAAAAGTCCGGAAAGGTACTTGATTTTTTTTGTTGGGTCCTTGAAAAGTCCGTGAAAAATTCGAAATGTACTCATCTTGAGAATTCCACCACCTGAAAGAGGGTGTTGCTATGGGAACGCTGTCAGTCTTTCCTCTCTGTGTAGTTTAGGGAGATGGGGTTGGCAAAAAAGGGTAGGGTTTCGCTATGACCTGGGGATTCCTTGAGATCCGGAAAAAGCAGGGAAATTTATTATAAAACTGGATTTTTTTTTTAATTTTGATAATTCTTATCAGACGAGATAATATTAGTTGGTCTTTTATCGTAAGTAGAATAAAACATCGATGACTACCAATGAAAATCGGTCATTTACTGACAATCAGAAACGGAGGCCAGCCGCCTTTCTGCGCACGCGCCAGGCAGCGGGATGTTTACATTTAAATTTCCGTGGAACCCAAATTTCGTCTATGAACAGGATCGCGTTGAATTAGATAGTTCAGCAACGGATTCGGAGACTACCACTTTTGGACGATTTTACACCGGAAAGGGGTGTCAGGCAATGAGTCATATGAGCGCATTTCCGGAGTTCTTTGTTAGTTCACGCTCAGTAAAATATAAACATCGCCCTTCCATTCTTCACTTTCCCCCTATTTTGATGAAAATAACTCCTCCCGGCGCATGCGCAAAAGCGTGGAGGGTTTCCGAATCCTTTGCTATACAATACTCAGTTGATAGATATGAATTGTACTCAAATGTGGAAGACATACAATAATTTGGCTTCGTGCCAAAGAGATTCAGACAATTTGTGAGATCGTAAATTTTCCTTCATCTGTCTATACAAAAAAAAAATACAAATTAGCATCCACACTGGATACTGTTTGCTTCTTTTGATGATTTAATCAAATAGGAGTTATAACCAGAATTAATTCATTTTTCCATTTCAAGGAGATCTTTTTGGTGGATTATTGCAATACCTGCGGTTATTAATATATTTTATGTCAGCAATTTTTTTTGTTAATTTTGTGTATTCTTTTTTTTTCTGTTATGAATACAGATCATTTTGTTAAATTATGGGACTTTCAAAGTATTGAACGGAAATTATCTATTATAGAAAAGAGAGGTTTTTTCGTATGTATGTATGCATGTATGTTCAGTTTTTGTTCTTTATGCATTCCCAAACAGTTTGACTTGCAATTAAATTTGGTAAAGTGATAGATTAGTGCAAGAGGGAGCTCACGCAGTCTTTTTTTTATAAATGAATTAGATTTTTATTTATTTAATTTTAAGTAGTAAATTTCGGCGTTTTTTGCCCATTTTTGCGAATTTTCTTTTTTCCCCATTATTATTTTTGCACAGGTGAGAAGAAAAGTTATGCTTCCGGTATTTTAATTTATTATTTCTTGTTTTTGTTTTTTTTCCTCTTTGAGCCAATTTTTATTCTTTTTGAGTCGTATTGAAAACAGTTGGTTGGAATCAAAAGTTTAATTTTTTTTTTCTATAATGAAGAAATATTATGCTTTCATGTTTTAATATATAAACATTGAAAAAATTGGCATCTTGCCTTTTTCATATTTGTTTGTCTTTTAATGTTTTTTTTTCAATGGGTATTTTTATTAAGATTTTTTTAAGTTTATATTTTTAATCAGCAGCGCAAAACTCTTGTTATAAAGCAGAAAGTTTGTATCTTTTTTTAAGGACCAATGGTAATGGTTTTTCTGTCTTCGTTGATTTCATAGAGGCCCCTTTGAAGAAATGGATTCTAAAATGGAAGGGGTCGGTTCCATATTGCCGAAGATCAACATGCAAACTTTTTTGAGCGACTCTTGCACATTTTCAAAAACTTTTAGTCTTTTTCTGTCATTTTGAGTTGTTTCTGTGAGGGCTACTAGTATGAGCCACACAGGAAAAGGGAGGCCTTCCCTTTTAAAATTCTGCAATATGTTTTCCAAACAGAAAAATTACGGAAGTGTGAAAAATATATTAAGTAATGAGTAATAATTTAATTAAGATAAGTTTAAAAATTAATTTTAGGCTCCAGATTTCTTGAGTGTCAGTTATTTTCAAAAAGTTTTTGTTCCTGTTTGGAAAAAATCCTACGATCGCCTATAGTAATCAATTTTTACTTATATTAGTTCTTATTAATAAAACTTTTTTTCTTTTTCAACGTTCATCGAGGATTAATATAAGTGGTTTGATTACTAAAATTGAACATAAAAGAGCAAGATATGCCAGATTGTACAGTTTTGTTCACACAAACTGACTATTCAGTTAGTAGATAAATAAATTTATGGCAAAAATTTTAAAGGGTCATCATAATTGTGAGTCATAATCACACTGAACTGAACTGCATTGCATTGGTTTCTGCACTGCAGAAGTCTGCAGACAAACTAGCTGAAATGGCTGAGAAAAGTAGAGATTTTCAATCTATTGCAGAATCCAATAGTTTTAAGAAAACAGCCAAAGAAAGGGCTAATGAAGTCAAAATAATCAATGAAAAAATTGAGGCTTTAACAGAGCAACTGAAAATGTAAAGTATTTTGAAGTTTATTTATTTAAATGTAAATAAAGGTTTGCTGGTTTGTACCTGTCTCTTGCTTTTTTCCCCTTCATTCCTAAGCAATGGTCAAAAGCAGTGGCGGATTTTAACAATATGAGACCCGAGGCGCAAAATTATTTTGAGGCCCCCTTCTAAAAAAATTCTATTGATGATACAAAAGTGTAACTTAAAATAACTTACTTATGCTTTTAATTCTAGGTATATGTTTATCTTCGTCATTCAGTTTGAAGCTAATTCTTGTATTGTTATTTATCTGATTTCTAACATTTATTTTCTGTCATTTTTACAAAGAATATACACTATGTGATGAAAAGTATCCGGACACTTTCGGATTTTCACATTTTTTATAATTTCTCCGGAAAGGCTAAACCGACTGTCCTTGAACTTCTTCTATGTAAAGAATAGACTTTAATTCACATTTCACAGTGAAGATTCGGTCACGAGGACAATTGGGGGAGCAACGAAAAAGGGGATGAAGACGAAAATGGTGTTTGACCCATCCTGTTTCACAGAAAGCTGACAACGCGATGTAACTTTCATGAATGGTTATGTTTGATGTGCGTAATATTTACATGCATTTTCGTAAACATAGCACAAATATTCGGAAAGATATAAAAGTTTTCTTTAAAAAATTCCGAATATTCCCGCTTGTTTTCTGCTTATAACATGCAGAGTTTTCCATCAAATTTTACGAAAATTACAGAAAAAGTGACAATATGTTAGAGAAGCATTGCGTAAAAATTTGGAATAAATACTTTTAATATCAGAGAAAATATGAGCATCTGTAGCAAATAAATTTTTTCTGCGCATGTGCGAAATATAGCGTAATTTTTCTTTCACAGCTTCAAAGCCAGATATGTAGAACAACTTATATGAAAATTCCAGTCGAATACCATTAAGATTTAGAAAGATATTGGCAGTGGAGTGAACAGAATTTCTGATTCTTTCTAAGAGAAGCAAAATGATGAGCGTTTATCCACAAACTAATATTTATTAAACTTGAATCTTCAGATAAAAATCGTCGAACTGCAATTTAAATTATGAATTTTATTTATAAGTATTCCTGGGTATTCAGCACATTCAATCTTTGTAAAATTCTATAAAATTATTCGAAAATTCAAGTTTAAAAAATATTAGTTTGTGGATACAACCTCATCATTTTGTTTCTTTTAGAAAGAAGCAGAAATTCTGTTGACTGTAATGCCGATATCTTCTAAATCTTAATGGTATTCGACTGGAATTTTTATATAAGTTGCCCTACATATCTGCCTTTGAACCTCTGAAAGAAACATATATCTCGCACATGCGCAGTAAAAAATTATTTACTACAAATACTCATATTTTCTTTCATATTCAAATTATTTATCCCAAAATTTTACGCAAAGCTTCTCTTACATATTGTCACTTTTTCTTTAAGTTTTGTATAATCTGGTGGAAAAACTCTGCATTTTATAAGCAAAATACAGGCGGGAAAATTTGGGATTTTTTAAGAAAACCATTATATTTTCCAGAATATTTGTGCTGTGTTGACGAAAATGAATGTAAACATTATGCACAAACATAACCATTGATGAAAGTTACATCGCGTCATAAGCTTTCTGTGAAACAGGATATGTCACTCCATTTTCGCCTTCATTCCTTTTTGGTGGCCCCCCCCCCAATTGCTCTCGTGACAGAATCTTTACTGTAAAATGTGAGTTAGAGTCTATTCTTTACATGGTAGAAGTTACAGGGCAGTTGGTTTAGCCTTGCGGTTCCGGAGAAATTCTAAAAAATATGAATATCCTAAAATGTCCGGACACTTTTGATCAGATAGTGTACTTTAGCCTTGTTAAAGTCTATATGCTATGTCATTTTTCATAACATTATATGTATACTATATCAAATAGATAAAGAAATTAAAGTTCCTTTGCTTCTCTTTATCTTTATCAATTTACTCCAAACAGAGATATTTTTCGATTGATAATATAAAATAATTGAATAGTAATGATTTCTTTCGGTTTTTGCATCTATCTAGATGAGTTGGACATAACAGTGTCCAAGCATTCAAATTTTATATTAAATAGGAAAAACATTTCAAAATTGTTTTTTATAAATATTTTTTTCGTTACTTACGTTTAATAAAGGAAACTTATTCAGTCAAAAAGGAGAAATGAGCTCATAAATCACCAACTTATATTTATAAACTATTATGAATTTTACCATAAACTGAAAACAATTTTACATTTCTTCTATTTCTTACATTTCTCTTATCAACTCTGTCGTAAAGGACAGAATGGTATATTCTAATAACAATACAGGCAGAAAAGGAGGGAAATAATAAAAGTATCCTCCCGAAAATTTTTTTAAACAGCACTTTGAAATGAATTACGATAATTTTTTAAAAATTTTATCTAGTTTAAGCTCTACAAAGTAAATCATTAAAACCATTTTCATTGTTCCTTTCTTCTAAAAAGTTCTCTTGTTAAAAAAATGAAAATGTGAATCGTAAAATAAAGCAATGACTTTCAAATCTCCTGAAAGGATTTTCCTAGAACTTCGATCATGTAAAGAAGAGGCTTCAACTCTTAGTTTACAGGGAAGATTCGGTCACGACGGCATTTAGAGGACTGACTAGAAATTGATGAAGAAGAAAAAAATCTGGGCTACCCTGTTCCACATGGAAGCTGATAATGATTTAAGAATTTCATCAATGGTTTACTTTAATAAGTACATTGCTTAAATGCATTTTCGTAAAAGTAACAAGTATATTCTGGAAGTTATAAAAGTTTTCTTAAAAAATCTTAAATTTTCCCGCATTTTTTTTTTTTGCTTATAACATGCAGAAGTTTTCCATAAAATAATACAAAGCTTACAGAATACTTGAAAATGTGTTTCAGAAGTGTTCCATTAAAATTTGAAGTTCATACTATGAATATTAGAGTAAATATGATTATTTGCATTAAATAAATTTTACTGCGCATGTGCAGGACATAGCGTAAATTTTCTTTCAAAACTTCAAAGCCAGATACATAGGGCAATTTATAAGAAAATTCCAGTTGAATACCATTAAAATTCAGAAAGATATCTGCATTGCAGTGGTGTGAATTTTACTTGCACTCTAAGAGAAGCTACATTATGAAGGTTTTACCACAAATGATACTTAAAAAAAAAAATTGAATCTTCCAATAGTTATCGACGAACTGCAATCTAAGTAATGTATTTAATTTATTTATTAAGTGTCTTATGTCCCCCAATGTTTCGTTTGGCTGTTTTCGTTACCTCATTAATTTTTTGAAGCAAAGAGGGAGAAACTTTTCAGTGAGGAGAGGATTATACTAGAAACAAGACTGCAACATCGTAAGTTCGCCGTCGGCTTAGCACAGCGATGTTTCTAGCATAGATTTTGAGGCCCCCCTATCGTCTCGAGGCACGAGGCGGCCGCCTCTAACGCCTGTGCGGAAATCCGCCACTGGTCAAAAGTAAGAATAGAGGTTCTTGTGGGGCTAACAATTTTTTAATGAATTTTGTTTCAGCTAATGTGTTTGTGAAGTGAGCTGCCAAGTAATGCTTAGTAGTAGTTTGTGTAAAATTAGAATCTAGTAATAGTACACTATACCTAATAGTAAGGGTGCTTGAATTGTGATCTCGAAACTCACTTTGCACTGTAGATTTTGGTTTACTAACTGCAAGGTGAGTAAAACATGTCTTTGATACTCTTCACTTAAGCATCTAAAAGTCATAAGTAAGCAAGTGATGACGCATTTGAATATTAAAGTTGAAAATATTTTATTTAAATTTGTCCTTTGCATTTTTGTATTCTAAAATATGTAATTTTATGGTCCTTGAAATTTTTTCTTCAATAAGAGTGGGAACCCTGCAAGTGTGTAAAGAGCACTTTAGAATTCATAATCTCAAATTGCATGAAGCAAAAAGAAATTATTTGTCCTTATTTTTATTTATTTTTTAGCCAACTTTTATCAAAAGGCTATTAAATATAATTCTTCTCAGACTTCTGTTGGGTGAATGTTGCATCTCCGTGATGTACAGGTGGTAAATATGTTTTAATGTCTAATTTTGTATTTTCTGATGCTCCTGATGATGTGTTAAACTTGTTTGTTAACTTTTAATGTGAATGATTTAATAATAATTTAATATTCTTTTTCTTATTTATACATACTGAATTATAAATAATTAAGTTATTAATTATTATAGTGTAATATTTTCATCATGTTGTATGTTCTGATGTTTTACTTCTTAAAAACCTCTTTTGCGTATAAATTATGGTACAAATTTTTTGCTCGCGTATGATTTCAGTCTTTTTGCTTTTTTGCCAATCTCATCCCTGCACCTACAATGAACATCTCTGTTGATGCCTGGCCAGTAAAAGTACTCTCTGGCCTTTGATTTGCATGCAACAACTCCTCTGTGTGATACATGCAACTCTTGATCACTAGCTGTTAGTTTAGAGTACTCTTCCCATTTAGATGAGGTTGTAGATGCTAGAGGCCATAATGTTACAGGTGTCCTTTGATTTGCACCTTCCTCCTCTTCATTCAATGCATCAGTCAGTTGTGCTCTGGACAATGCATCAGCAATTAGAAGCTGTTTTCCTGGAACATGGGCCAAAGTTATCTCGTATTGATTGAGTCGCAGTAACGTTCGTTGGAGTCTAGGTGATATTGTGTCATACGGTTTCTTGCTTAAGCCCAATAGGGGTTTATGGTCAGTCTGCACCAACACAAGTCTCCCATAGGTGTAGTAATTGAAGTGCTCAAGTCCATAGATAACTGCAAGCAATTCCTTCTCAATCTGCAGTGTTGTGTTTCTGTCAATGACACTGAACTGTAAGCAACTGGTTAGGAGTCTTGAAGCAATACTGCTCCAATACCATACTTGCTGGCATCCACAGATACTTTCACTGGTTTGCAACATCAAAATACTGTAAACATATTGTCTGCACAATTTTTCTTTTAATTAAATCAAAATCTCTTTCAGTGTTTTTATTCCATGACCATGGAGTGTCCTACTTTAACATCTGACATAGCAAATGTATTAAGTTCAATAAGCTTGATGTAAACTTGGTGAGATATGTTACCATTCTGAGGAATCTTTGTAAGTCTTCACGACATTTTGGCATGGCAAACTCACTTATCGCTTTTACTTTTTGGGGATCAGGTTCAATACCTCTTTGCCCTGTAGCAGAATATTATTATGCCTTCTGTGACAAACTTCATTAATACCAAAATCTTTCTGCAGGAATGTTCTGTGAATTTAGAAATGGGCAAATCCAAGAGTGATTCATAAATAAAATAAAATATTTAGTTTAACAAATACAGCTTTATTTATTAAATAAAACATATATACACTCCCCTTGACCCTGAACTGCAAAGTTGGTGAAAGGTCAACTTCCCTCTTTCCCTTTTATCTGATCCAGAATGTTATTAAGTGATTCATCGTCTGCAGAAAACTAAACTAGTTCTGTGGAATGATCTTGGCGCCTTCGCATGAATATGTTAATTCTCCCAAAAATATAATTTGTTTTTAAAATGAAAATCTTTCTGCAAGAAACCTTTGCTGTTCTGTGACATTGTCACCATGATTATGCCACAGTGCCTCTTTGAGACATCACATGACCCAGGTAATTCGCTTCGGTCAAAGCAAGCTGCGTCTTCCCAATATTGAATATTTTTAGCGATTGTGCATCTTTAGCGATTGTGAGAGTTCTGCGCAGTATCTGGCAATGCTCTTCAATCGATTTTGAACCCAATTCTATGTCATCAAAGTATGGGTTTCACACAGACTCCTTCTCGAAGATTTCATCCATGCCCGCTGAAATTCCACTGGAGCATTATTTATACCAAATGGTAGGGTAAGAAAATGATATCTGCCCCATGGTGTGGTTAAATACGAAGGGTCTTTGTGCAACGGTAGTTGCCAGAATCCATTCTTGGCATCTAAGATAGTAAATACCTTGCAACCCTGAAGTCTTGTTAAGAGATGATCAGCAGATGGGATCGGCTAGTAGCCTTGGATCCAGACATATTCTCAGCTTTTTAGGCATGTTTACAACAACCATGTTGTTAACCCATTCGGTAGGTTCATTGACTTTTGTGATGACACCTGCTTCCACCATATGCTGTAGTTCTTTAACTTTATCATGTAGAGACAGTGATATTTTGCGTGGAGCGGCTTTTGTGAAAAATTAATCTGAATTGATAAATTTAATTTTTCATGAAGATAGAGATCCACACAAATGACGATGGAGACAGTTTAAATTTTAACTTGTCATTTATTACGGCACAACATGGATACCCCTCTTAACCATAACACAAGATAGATAACAATAAAAAAACAATACTTAACATTTCTCATAACAGGTCGTGACACGCTCACATCTTGACATCTTCTCCGGAAAGAGGAAAGGAGAAGCCAGAGAGAGACAAAGAGAAAGAAAACTAGCATCACACCTTTATATATGTGTGGCGATTAAGAAATTTACATCTTCTTCAATGACATGCTGATTGGGATCAATCAGTGATTCGAATCGGCATATCATTCCAGTTTGCGTCAATCGCAATGCTGACCAGCTAGAGCCAACAAGATTCAAAAATTATAGTCTTGCTGATGCTGCTGATAAAAAGAGGAGAGATTTAATTTATTCCCAACAGCGGCAACATTCGGGATGTAATTTTCCTTCAGTTTAATTTTTACTTCTCGATTCAATCTTCCCATACCACTGAATACATCAGATAATTCTTTGATTTGTTGAGGTAATTCTGCTATTCTACTACATCCTGAACTCTTTTTGACATTGTATAGGCGCTTAATGAGTCCTAACTTTTCACAAGCAGCCAAGCCTAATATAGGACTTGACTCTAGAGTTGTCGCAACAAATTTACAATCTTTTATTACTTTATCAGTTTTACAAGTAAGTGAACACTCTCCTAAAATCGGAACCAAATTGTTGCTTTAATCCAGGGTTGTTTTTCTCATCAGTGGTTTTTCTTTCCTCTTTAAGAGTTCACTTTTTGGAATGACTTTTACTTGTGCACCGGTATTCAATTTGAAAACGTCATTTCTGTTAACAGCGATTTTTATTTTTATACCAAACATTATGCGACTTGTCTCTATGCGGTATTGTAGATCATTTGAACGCACTTTCGATCTGCATACACTAGCCCAGCGATTTTTTTTAACTCGCAGTTCCTTCACTCATTCCAAAAGCAGGATGGTTGCGAGGTTCGTGAACACGGACACAATTCCTGCACTTAAACTCTTTTGGGTATTTTCCGGAACGGTCAGGAATGCTGTTGTTTTGATTTTGTCAAGGCGGAGCATTCCTGGATTTGGTGCTGCTTAGGGCGTCAACTGCTAGTTTGGCTACCATTCATTTGCAGGGCTTGTGCTTTGCTATGTTCGGCCGCTTTGCAATCACTGACAACATCTTATAATGTTTTCACTTTTCTAGCGGTTTCTCGAATTAGTCTTTCTTGCAAAGGCTTGTCAAGCAATCCCTCAACTATTTTGTTGTGAACCATGCGGTCTGTGAGATTTCCATAGTTACATTCTGTAACTGCACTTTTCAGTCTTAAATAATAGTCCGAAAATTTTTCATCTCTTTCTTGCCTCATTTCCAAAAATTTGAAAGACACATAGATCTCCTTCTGATAATCCTTCAAAAAGCTATCAAATTTGTCAAGAATCTGTTTTAGGGTTATCTCCGTGGCAGCTCCCTCTGGTTTTAAGTCGAACTATCAGAATTGTTTCTTCAATTCATCTTCACAAACATGATGAAATAATGCTGTTTATGTCTTTTCCGGCTCTTTGCTATATCGCAGAGCTTCTTAGTCCTCATAATCTTGTTGCCAATACCTCCACTCTTCTTGTGGATTTGCTCCAGACTCAAACGGTGGTATCGTCGGCAAGTTGCTGGCCATTTTTTTTTTTCAAAGATAAAATTGGATACGCAGCAATAAATGTCTGCTTAGGATAAGTCTTCTGATATCATGTTATATCCTTGTTAGACAAATTATAGCAAATAAAGATAAACAACTTAAATGTAAAGAGATTGATTAAACAAGATACTTGACACAAGCTTTGCCTTGGTGCATGTTCTGATCTAACCTGTGAGTCAGCAGTCACTGTATTTATTTACACAACTCAGTAGTGCCATCTATTGATGGGTTACATTATCAAATACATCACACTGTGGACTTGGCTCTAGGTCTCACCTTAATAAATACAATATTGATTTTATTTTATTTTTTAATCTTGATTATAAGCAATTGTCTTGCTGAAAGCCAACCAATTGTCTGATGTCCTTTAACAAAATTTGGTTTCTATTATATATGGAGGGAGGAGAAGGTTTGTCCGCTAACTCGTTTACATTTCCTCAAAATATTTTGAGTAACCATAGTAATTTACCTAATGAGTCCCTCAAAATTTTGAATATATTATTGAATTTTAAAATGTAAAATGCAGATAATTGCTGTTCTATTTAAAATTGAAAACTTTTCATCAGTAGTCATTTTTATATCTTCTTACTAACTTGCTATATCAAAAAGAAAAATCATGCCATTTATTTAGGCTAGAAACGCTTCCGGAGACCTACCAAAGCTATACAATGTCAGTGAGAATCCAAGTCATGAATCGGAGCAGTCTGAAGAAACTTCAGAGTATCTTTGTGCTGATGGTCTGGAAAACTCGGAGCTTTTAGGTGCTCCACAGAAGTTGAGCAAAGCACAGAAACGAAGAGTAAATATGCTTAATTTGTTTTTCCAAAAATCCACATATTTTCGTAATTAAATAGAGGATAATGTTTTTTCAGGGTTTTTTTTTTCTTTTTCTCGCACACATTTTTTCATACATATACATTTTTTTCTCGTAGTTAGTTGCATATTGATTATTTTTGTTTAGTATTTCTAAATTATTTCATCTTTTTTACATTTTTTTTTTTTTAAAGATGCATCTCATCAACGATTTCACTTTGAACTTTTGTAGTTGATTTTTTGCTAGTTAAATTATTAAATAATTATCTAATTTTGTTGTTTTATATAACACGGAACTGAAGTTTACTTACTGAGAAATCTATGATAAATTAAACTTGTTAGATTAAATTCTTGGGGGGCTGTCTGAAAGCATTGCACATATGTACTTGTATATTTAGATTTGTTTGGCAATAAAATTTCAAGTACTTTTCATCAGTGTAATTTTATTTCATTAGGGTCATTCCATGTCAAATCAACACAATTTTGAATCATTTTAGGATGGACCCTCTCAGATTTTGATGAAACTTGGTAAATCAAGAGTCTTAACATAGCTATGAATGAAAATGTAAAAAAAAATTTTTTCGTACATTTCATTGGGTTAATGGTATTAATTGATTAATTTATTAAAAATGCTCCACTGAGACAGTTAAACCTCAATATCTCAAGAACGAAAAAGATACAAGCTTGAATTTTATCGTATATAAGCTCCTTTAATGCGCTTTAATTTGATGTATATGACACACAGATTTTATATTTTAATTTTAAAATTTAATTAAATTAAATTTTAAATTTTAATTCTCAAATACGACAATTTTAAAATTCGAAAAATTACAAAATTAGTTTTGTACTGTGTTCTGCATCTCCCAAGTTTCATTTGGGATCGTCAGGATCCAGTGATACATGGAGTAAGTTTCACATGGATTTACAAGCTCTTCAAGAAAAATCTCCACTTAATGGTTTTCAAAATTTGCTTGAATTACGAAAAATTGTATACTAGCTGGGCAAAGTGGTAACATACAGTTTGTGTATACCATTATCAACATGAAATTAATTATTGAAGATTCGAAAGTGAAAAGTTTTACAGATAAACTATAAGGACTGCCTTTTGAAAGGTAGTAATCCAGCTTGATCAACTGCTATTTTCAAATTGTGAAATTTGTCCTGGTTTTGATGAAAGAAAATATTAGTTATGAACTTCAAAATTTTTGAGTAGAAACAACTTCTTTTCATCATTGGGTTTCTGTGACAGGTGTAACCTGGAAACCTTCAAGAAAACTACTGATGAATTTGTGATATTCTCTGAGATCTTAAAGTTCTTTTCCGTCACTATTTGTGCCAAACAACAAAGTGCTTTTGTAATACCACAAGGAAAGCCTGTTAGAATGGGTGACAGTAGTTTGTGATTTCTCTGAAAATTATGTTTTGTTTTGCTAGGGAAGCGGTCCTACCACTGGAACAGTTCTCAGCACTGTTTCCTTTTGTGTGTACAGAGGAAAACACCTTCAACACTATAGCTCAGTTATGAAGGCACAACAATTACAGTCCATTTATTTCAGCGAAGCTTATTGATTTAAATTTGAGAAAGGCTGAATTTTTATTTTCAAATGGCTCAGCTGCCCAGTACAAAAAAATAAAAAGAACTTTTCAAAGTGCTATCACCAAAGGTGCATGATGCTGGATGACATTTTTCTGCACACTTCCTATACGTCCGTGTGGATGGAGTTGAGGGTATTAAAGAGAAGCTCTAGCAGTCTACTGGCCATATCAAAAACAAATTATACCGTTGCAATTCTCTGAATGGGCAAAATCTAAAATTTCAAAGAGCATTACTCCCATGTGCACAAGATGAATATATAGCAAATCATTTAGTAAGGCTATCCCAATACCAGGACCCAAAAGTTACATGCTTTTTTTATCTCCTCATACAATTATAAAACATTCTCATTTGCTGCAACATCAATCAACTATCAGGTCATATCAAAGGAAAATGTTAAATTTTAGGAGGATATGGGTATGTGATTTCATGTATAATGAAAAATGGTGCTAAATTACATTTTGGGAGAAAATGAAGTTAAGTGACTTTCCTCCATCCATCAGGACTTCAGCCTTCATTTTCTTATCCATTAACACATGATGTTCTCTGATTCCCAGTTCTGATATTATTATAAAATGAATCACACACCAACTGTGGTACTTCTACCAGCTGAAGAAAAGAAAAGGATCAGAATTATATTTGTTCTGCAACTTTAATGACCAAGCTGGTAATACAGTATGAGGTAAAATATAATTATACCTTTTTTTTTTTTTAAGTAATAAAATATTAAATAATGCTAGATTTAAAAAATATTTTAATAAAACAAAATTTAATGTGCCAATACTGTAATCAATTCATTATTTTTTTTTTTTGAAAATTAGTAATAATAAAAGATTTAAATCACTATATTGTTAGAAAATTCATAGTTGAAAATAAAATTTGCATGAAAGCTTTATTTAACAAGTAATGATGTAAGATTAACAATGATAATGATAAAATTTGCAAATTATCTATGCATATAAAAAAGAACAAAATTCTATGTGATGCAATTTTTTCTATCAGTATGCTATCCTACATATATCATTTGGATCCCATGACGATCCCAAAATGAAACTTGGAGATGCAGAGCACAGTACAAACTAATTTTGTGAATTTTTCAAATTTTAAATTGTATAGCATTTTGAGAAATTAAAATTTAAAATTTATTTAATTTTAAAATTAAAATTTAAAATCTGTCGTGTTATACATAAATTAAAGCATTAAGGGCTTTAATGTATGATAAAATTCAAGCTTTTATCTTTTTCGTTCTTTGAGATTTGAGTTTGACCTCAAAGTGAGCATTTTTTATGAAAATTTCAATAATTAATAGTATTAACTCATCAATGAAATGCATGAAAAAAATTTTTTTTACATTTTCATTCATAGCCATGTTAAGACTCTTGATTTACCAAGTTTCATCAAAATCTGAGATGGTCCGTCCTAAACAGTGTGTTGACTTGACATGGAACGACCCATTATTAATAATGATTATGTTCTGTAATTGCACTGTTATTTAATATTATAATTAATTTTAAATTTATGTCTGAAATTTCTGTACATAAATATCTACGTAAATAATATGAGAAGAACTTAAAGATTTGTTGTGTAAGGAAATTTATATGACTTTTTCTATGAAAAATTACTTTGGATGTTACTATTGAATAAATAACTATTATTTCTTACAATCATTCATTGTGGCATTTTAACCCATTTTTTAATCTAAGGAACCTGTGTCATCATTTATACCTCCTTTTGTAAGCAAAAGATGGTACTTGGCGCAACAATATATTCACCAATAAGACACCCCATTAATTTATGTTTAAATAATACAAAATTTTCCTCAGTGGAAATTGAATACAAGAAATGATATTTTAATAAAGGATTTTTTTTTTTTCCTATTTGTAGGAAAATTCTCTTTTTTTATGCTTTAGTTTACTGAATATGTCATTTTAATTTTAGAACAAAAAAAGTCAAAAAGAAAAAGAAAGGGTAAAAGCCATTGCCGAACAAGAGTTAGAAAATTTAACTGGAAATCGTTTCATAGAATCAGCAGAAATAGCGAAGAAATTGTCAGAGAGACAGCTGGCTATTCATGAGGTATATAACCTTTTTTAATTACTTTATAAGTAACTAAAGTATAAGTACTTTATAAGTAACTAAGTAATTTATCGATAAAGCTTGCTGTAATCAGTTTTGGCAAATTATTTGGAATGGTATTTGAATCAGTGATTGCATAAGCCACATGAGGTTAATACTCTCCAAATGCTGGGAGCTTTAAAAAAGCTTATTAATTTTTTAAATCAATGGGTTATATTTATTTATTTTGTTTGGTAGATTTTATGAACCTATAATGTGGTTTTACTTGATTTTTGTCATTTCTTCACTCAATGTGAAAGCACTATAGATGCATTTTTTTTTACTTTTGGGGGAAAAATTGACTTGTGTGGTTTCTGCAATCAATGATTCATTGGAATGTATTCCTTCATGGCCTTTGTCAAGATTTTTATTGATGTTTTTGATGTAATTTTAAAAATGTTATTTTATAAAAAAAAATTGTAAATCGGCTTTTATATTTCTAGGTTCCATCTGATGGCAATTGGTGAGTAGAGCTTAACCTTTTAAAATATCAGTTAACAATATTATTTACCTATTGTTATTAGATTTGTATATCTTTCTGGATGTTTCCTTGGAAAATTTTGTGGTTAAACAATAATGTGCTATTTATTTTTTCAGTTTATATACTGCAATTGAGCATCAGTTGTCTACTCTAAATCTAGAGGTAAAGAATACTCTGAATTTGGGATTTTTTTATTATATCCTGTTCATATGTTTTGTTAGGGATAGTAATGAGTGTATCTGGAGGAATTTACTTCAGAAACTTCAACAGTTTTGATGGAAATGAGAATGGAATCTCATAAGATGAGGCTTTAAGCAATTCTGTTCTTGGGTATTTTTTGTGAATAACGTTCTGACAAATATTTTAATTAGGAAATCATTAAAGTAGATCAGAAATGCTCTTAATTTGTTCTAAAAATATATAAAAATGTGTCCACCAATTTCAAAAGTCATCATTTTTACTTTCTTATATGCAAAGAGAAAGTAGTAATCTCAAAAAATTCAGCCAGTCCAAAGAAACCATTTTTGGAATTATGTCTGTGCATATGTGACATGATAACTCAAAAACAGAACAAGCTAGACGGATGAAATTTGATTTATGGTCTTTACACAAAAATTATAGATCTGTGTTTAAATTTTTGACCAAATTCATTGAAGTGATGACAGTCTATCTATAAGGTTGTGAACACAATTATTTGAAAACATAGTGAGTTAAATGAAAATTTGGGATGTGGTCTTTACAAAAAAATGCAGATCTATATCAAATTTTAGACTAATTTTGTCTATGGGTAAACTGTCTGTCAATGTGTACGTGGATACAGTCATTCAAAAATCCAACAGCTAGCAACTGCAACTAGAAATTTAACATGTGCTCTTACATCAGATTTTTAAATTTGTGTCTAATTTTGGACAAAACACATGAGTGATAAGAGGTACTTCTCCAAAATGCTTTCTCCATTTTCTTTATTATATTGTCAAGTTACACAGAAAAGCCCCATATTTATAAAAATATTTTGAACACACATGTCACTCACAGGTAAGGAAATATTTATATACACTATATACCCAAAAGTATCTGGACACTTTCAGATTTTCACATTTTTTTAGAATTTCTCCGTAAAGGTTTAACTGGCTGCCTTTAAACTTGGACCATGTGAAGAATAGACTGTAACTCGCTTTTTACATTGAAAATTTGGTCCTGGGGGCAATTAGGGGACCATCTACAAACGGATGAAGACAAAAACTTTTTTGGCCCACCCCACTTCACAGAATACTGATAACAAGGTAAAACTTTCAGAAATGGTTATGTTTAAGTGCATAATATTTACAGAAATTTTTGTAAACTCGGTATAAATATTTGGGAAGATATAATGGTTTTCTTAAAAAATCCCAAATTTTCCCGCCTGTTTTTTGCTTATAACATGCAGAGTTTTCTGTTGTATTATACGAAACTTGCAGAAAAAATGACAATATGTTAGAAAAGTATTTTGTAAAAAAATTTTAAAAAATGTTTGAATATTACAGGAAATAGCAATTTTAGTAAATAATGGTTTACTGCGCATGCTCGAAATATAGCGTAATTTTTCTTTCACAATTTAAAGCAACTTATGTAGGGCAACTTGTATAAAAAATTCAGTTCAATATCATTAGTATTCAGAAAGATATTGACATTACAATGAGCAGAAGTTTCGCTCCTGTCGAAGAGACTCTAAAAGATGAGGGGTTGTACACAAATTAATATTTTTTAAACTTATATCTTTGAATAGTTATATTGAATTGTAGAGTGGTTAGAATTTGCTGAAAACCCACAAACACTTATCAATTATGTGCATAACTTAAATTCCAGCTAATTAAGCACTATAAATAACAAAAATTTTATTACAATAATTATATTATCTACATGATTATTAACTAGTTACATAATGTTACAATTTTGATGGCCAAACGATATTCTTAAATGTATTCCTTTTATGGCCGAACGATTTTTTTATCTAATTAATTTGTTTTCTAAATACATTTTAATAATTCTACAAATATATTTTTTTATGCATTGCAAATATTACAAGTGTTCATGGGTATTCAGCAAATTCTAACTACTAGACAATTCAATATAACTTTTCAAAGATACAAGTTTAAAAAATATCAATTTGTGTACAACCCCTCATCTTTTAGGGTCTCTTCGACAGGAGCGAAACTTCTGCTCATTGTAATGTCGATATCTTTCTGAATACTAATGATATTGAACTGAATTTTTTATACAAGTTGCCCTACATAAGTTGCTTTAAATTGTGAAAGAAAAATTACGCTATGTTTCGAGCATGCGCAGTAAACCATTATTTACTAAAATTGCTATTTCCTGTAATATTCAAACATTTTTTTTCCCCAAATTTTTACAAAATGCCTTTCTAACATATTGCCATTTTTCTGTAAGTTTCGTATAATATAGCAGAAAACTCCATGTTATAAGCAAAAAACGGGCAGGAAAATTTGGATTTTTAAGAAAACCTTTATATCTTCCCAAATATTTGTGCTGAATTTACGAAAATTCACGTAAATATTATGCACATTAAACATAACCATTTCTGAAAGTTTCATCTTGTTATCAGTATTCTGTGAAGCAGGGTGGGCCAAAAGGTTTTGTCTTCATTGGTTTGTAGATGGTCCCATAATTGCCCTCAGGACCAAATCTTCAATGTAAAATGTGAGTTACAGTCTATTCTTCACATGGTCAAAGTTTAAAGGCAGTAAGTTAAACCCTTTACGGAGAATTTCTTAAAAATCTGAAAGTGTCCGGTTACTTTTGGGCATATAGTATATACTAGCAGAACGTGCACGGCGTTGCCCGTGGAATCAGGACTTCAAAAACATGAAAAAAAAATCGCCCACAATGACACGAAAAAGTTTTGAAACAAAATCAAAACAAAAGATACACATTGATTTTCCCGCGATAATGACATGTAGAAAAGCAGTACAGAGTACGTTATTCCAAAACAATAATAAAAAAAAAATTGCAACGTGAAAATCTTTAATATACAGCAATGGTGTATCTAAGTTATGCTGATGTAATACAGTCTCAAACCACAATACCGTGACGTTTCAAGGTCACGACAGTACCCCCTTCGTCACCCCCCTGGAGCTTGCGTGAAAAGCTATGGCACATTTTACGCAGATGGTAAAGAAACTCTTTTAGCTCATCACGAAAAAAATTCTCTCATAATTCAGCAAAGCCAACTTATCACCCATGTCAGAATCTTCCAGCACTGCTTAATTTACGACTAAACCCTTGCGTCCAACGAAATGATTTCAAATTATTCCTAGCAAAACATGCTAAAAATTGAGGAGAGAATAATTCCAACAGATGGCGCTAGCCGTAGCCAGGGAGAAACTCACCGTTCCGGAGAAAGAACTTCATTCGAAAAGAATTTTTTTAACCCTTTAAGAAAAAAAATTATTAAGAACGAACGGACAAAGATATTTTAACCGTTCTTGTTTTAAATGAGAGATAAATACCTCTGTTGTTACCATAAAAAAACTGAAAATCATAGGTTTATTAGAACGTTGGATGCGATGGAAAAAACATTGACAGTTAAAAATATAAGGAGAAAGTGACAATTTTTAAAAAAATTCTCAAAATTCAGTAAATTACATTAGAAATTCAAAACTAACTTCATTAGAACGGAAATCGCGTGCTCTTTCCGATGGTGTATATATTTTTATCGTAAACTTATTCGTAACTATTCTATTGAGAAATTAGTGCGAAAAATCAACCAAAACAACACAAAACATTAAATAAAAAAAATTCTAGATTAAAATTTAAAATTTCGGCTTCGAGGTGCATTCAGTCACCATTACGACTACCTGTGTGCCAAATTTCATGGCTGTAAGTGCGATAGATTCGTCTGGACATCGCAGACAAACACGCACACACACACACAAACATTGCCTTTTATAAGTATAGATATATATCTTGAATTATTTCCTTCACTCACATCCAGGGGAAAAACTTTTAAACGTTTTTAGTTATTGCATTTATTTATATGCATGTTGCCACTGTTTGTACTGAAAATAATGAACACATTTATTAACATTCCAAGTTATTATAATTTTTTTATTATTATTATTGATTTCAATGTAGATCATTTGTTGCATGACACAGACACAATCATTTTTATCCTCACCTTGTGACTTTTAATGTGAAAAGAAAGTTGAGGGTAAAGCACTACCAGTGGTTTCATGAGAATTGTGAATAGTTTTTACAGTTAATGAAATAGTTAGTTTTTTATAAATTAAAAACTAAGTTTCTACTGTGCATTTGTTCAAGCTCTTTTGCTGGTGCATGTAGGATGCTAAACAATAATGTAATAAAAGTGAAATGTAATAGAAATCAAATTACTTAATAGGTTTTCTTCATATTTTGCTCAGAAATACTAAGAGGCATTCATATAAATAAAAGTGAAATGCAAACCTAATGGTGAATCCATATTTGGTGTTGAACAAGAGGTAGAAACGCCTACCCATCATGTGCCCCTCTGGCCTTGGTTGGCAAGACGCCCAACACCAAGTGTACAGGTCCGAAGTTCAATCCTCCAATGCATGTTTTTCTTTTTCTAGTAAGAGAAAGCTTCAGCATTCTGTATAGCTGGTGTATCTAAATCTGAATTACTCATTATATTTTCTATAAATTTTTATAATAAATACTATTGAGCATATAGTGAAAGTTACTTGATAATTAAACTTTTTTTTTTATATTAATTTTTGAAATTATAAATCTGTTAGGGCACCCTTTGAATGGATCTGCCTGTTTTTCAACAACGAACTTACCTTCTGCTTTCAGCCCAAGAATTTTACTTCAATTTGTTTTTATTTTTACTCTTTTTAGTTTAAAGCATTTTGTTCATTGGCTTTTTTTAGGAAAATTTTAAGATCATAAATATTATTTGTAGTTTTGTAGCATATGTTATGTTTTAATTTTGTTAATAGGTTTCCACTTTATTTATTCTGGGAAGAACATAGAATTTTTTAAAAAGTTCCTGTGTTATTTTCCTGTATTATATTAGTTGGTTCGTTATTGATTTTAATTCTAAAAATAAAGTTACAGATGATGGGAGGATTTCGTGTGTTATAATCCTTAATAATATAATAAATGCGAAAGTGTGTCTGTCTGTCTGTCTGTCTAGCTTTCACGGCAAAACTACCAATCCGATTTGGATGAAGATTGGCAGAGTTGTAGCTTGAAACCCGAGAACGGACATAGGCTAGGTGAAATCACGTTAAATTAATTATTTTTGACTACAGACAACAATTTAATAATTAACAAAGCCCATTGACTCAGCGATTCTCGATGAAGATGATTTTATTTTTCAATCAACTGTCATGTGATCTTTTTTACGCTGTAACTTCGGAACAAATTGTTCGATAAAAATGATTTTTATACCATCTTAAAGTTCAAAATGTTACCTTTTCAATGATATTAATTTTATTTCTGTGACATTTTTATTCATTTTTTAAAGTGTAATAATTTTTTACGTGCAGACGATTTTGAAATAACGCAAATTTATACCTACTTCGCTGCTAGGAAACAGTTAGACTTTGAACTAATTTATCTTTATTTCTGAAGGTTTTGCTTATGTTTATAAATATCTATAAAACAAGGCAGAAATTACATGTATCTGTCTGTTGGTCGCAAGAACTCCTCCTAAACGGTGAATGGTAGCGATATGAAATTTACACACAAAGTGCTATTTTCAACTTGCAGAGTTAATCAGTTCTTAAGATATTTAATTAAATAACGCACATTAGCCGCTTTTAAGCCTATTGCTTGGACGTTTTCTGCCAATAACTTCTGAAATCTTTATTAGACAACAATTCTTTTTATGCAATTTTAAAGACCAGAAAATGATCTTTTTAATGCTATTAATTCCATTGCGATGAAATGTTTTCTCTGATTGCTATAAAGCAGGGGTTCTCAACCTTTTTTCCCTCGCGTACCCCTTGATTAGTCTTTTCATTTTCGCGTACCCCTACTGTCATATCCCCCCACCGTCCGTCTATGCAAAGAAGTTTTTATTAATAACGTTAAGGGCTTAGGTAAGCTTAAGAGTCAAATAACGTGAATTAATGACATTTGCAGGACTTATTTTGAATTTTAAAATAGTATTAATTAAACGGCAAAACGAATAAAAACAGTATTGAAATTAGGATCACATTAACTTATAAGGTTAGCTAAACATTACACTTCGTAATAATCAGTTATCCAAGTGCAAGACAATTTCAATGCTAACCTTGAGCTTGTTTCATGCAGCTGAGTTTTATAAAATTGGGTTTAAAAGAAGAAAGATATAATTTTTTGTCTGGAGCTGCGTCAAGCTTATTTCGTTATTTATTCTTAATGTATGTATAAGACGAGAATGCTCTTTCCACAAGTTCTGTGTTCGTGAAAGGTATTAAATATTTTATTGCTTTAACACCGAGTTCTTGGTACTTTTCTTTCATTGCTACCAAGAAGTCAAATTTCTTTTTTAAAATTCAGATTTTAATGAAGAATCTGTGGAATTAATTTTTCTATTTCAGAAATTGTTAATTTTTCAGCTTTTTGAAAAAAACACTTCGTTGAATGGATTTAATATCCACATATCTGCATCACTGCGCTTCCGAAAATATTGTCTGCATGACAACTTAAGTCCTTTTAAATGTGCTATTATACTAGTTTTTACTAGTTTTGTTAATTTAAGTTCGTTCTCAGATAAAAAGCTGTGAAGCGTCTCAAAAACTTCATACTGTTTTTTTTTAATACAGGATTCCCCAAAATTAAGCTTCTTAATCATAGACTCGATTTTGTCAGTTACCTTAAAAATGGTTATGGAAGGGTTCTGCAATCCTAAATTAAGTTTATTTATTTCTGAAAAAATGTCAGATAAGTACGCAAGCTGCTGCAACCATTCACTTTCATAAAATTTAGAGCTCAACGTAAAAGAGTGATCTTCAAAAAACATAAGAACTTCATGTCTCAGTTCAAACAATCTTGTGAGTACATTTCCTAGCGAAAGCCATCTCATTTCTGTGTGCAAAAGTAACATAGTATGTAGGCTGACCATGTCTCCACACAAAGATTTGAACAATCGGGTTTTAGTTGAATTAGCCTTAATGAAATTTACAACTTTGGTTAGATTGATTGAGTACTTCTTTCAATGAGTCTGGGAAAGGCTTCGCTGTTAAACTTTGTCTGTGGATGCAGCAATGACTCCAAGTTATATGAGGAGCGACTATTTTGATACGACCACGTAAACCTTTATAACAACCAGACATAGATTTTCCACCATCCGTGCAAACACCACAGCACTTGGCTCAATCCATTTCGTTTTCACAGAAATAACCCTGAATGGCATTAAATAGGTCCTCGACAGTAAATCTTTTAGTGAGAGAATAACACAGTAAGAGGTTTTCTTCAAGTTCGTTAACATTCAAATATCTTGCAATAACAAGCAAAATTGACAAATTGGAAACATCAGTGCTTTCATCCACCTGTATTGAAAAGAAGGGGCCCTTTTTTATTCTTTCATTTATAGTAGCTTCAATGTCAATAGACATGTCCTTAATTCTCCGAGAAACTGTGCTGTTAAACAAAGGAATAATTTTGATATTTTGGACATGGTCTTCACCGAACATGCATTCAACCGCGTCCTTGATACATGGAAATGCCAAATTTTCAGCGATTGTATGATTTTTCCCACTTTTAGCAATATGGTAACTTATTCTGTTGATGCCTCATTTGCTTTGTTCGTGGATATCAAACAAGAATTTAAATTAGGGCTTTTGAATAGACTTTGGAAAAAACTTTGTTTGCTTATAATTTCGATGTTTTGTTTCTAAATGGTGCATTAGTAAAGATGGTTTCATGCTGCCATTTGACAATATCTCTCCACAAACAACGCAGAATGGTTTTGGACAATTTTCATTATTCATGACAGAAAATCCATATTTTAAGTATTCGTTAGAATATTTTTCTCTTTTTCGGATGTGCACTGATGGTTTTTTTTTTTTAACCAAATCAATTTTATTTCTTACCTGAACAGGTCAATCAGTCGGCCTTTGCAATTCATGATTATCATCTTGCTGATCCACAGTTATCTCCATAGCTGCCAAATCGGTGGTTCGAATTTCAGTTCTAGATGCTGATCTCTTAAGAGTTCTAGTTTTCAACCACTTGTCCATTTTGAGAAATCAAACAATATTGAAGTCACTCTAAAGATAAGCACTTCAAATTGAGCACGCATAGCTTACAAACACCAGTTTTGTGCCACAAACCAAACAAATTGAGCACCCATAAAACACAAAGCTTGAGTTATATGAATAGTCGTTATTCATTATGCATCCCAATCGAGCAATTAATGATGCCTGCGTTTAATCATGCTTTTAATGAAAACGTCAAAACAAGAATCTTTGAGAGGATTGTTAAGCTACAGCTTTTGCCAACACATTGATGATTCATGCATAATCGGGGATGGTGAAGACAAAATATCAATGATCTACCAGGTTTTCTTTTGCTTTCTTTTTTCTTATTTTGAGCGTAGTTTTTAGACTAGCACAACTTTTACTTTTCACACGAACTTAGGGGAAAAAAATACTGTAACTTTTTTAATCCTTTATATTTTCTTGTGTCCGCCATTACCGACTTAGATTTCGCGTACCCCCAACTGGTCCTTCACGTACCCCTAGGGGTACGTGTACCACAGGTTGAGAACCTCTGCTATAAAGGTTTAAAAATATTTTTTTAACGTAATTTCTAACAATACTTTTTATTCTTATAGAAATAAATTCAAGCCAAATTACTGTTTCGCGCACGGGCTTTTGCCAGTGTTAAAGTTAATATAAGAAAATATTGCTTTGTTTGACCATAAACAACAAAGAAGACTTTACACTTCCGTTTTCCAGTTGTCATAGGATTTACAGCTTTTAATACGGTTACACAGTGATCCAATGACGTTAGTGAATTAATCTCTCGATGTTTTATTTAATTTTCATAGTGAAGTATTACAGAATATCCATCTGCAGATACAGTAATGGGCAACAAGGAACATCATATCCTGTAGAGCTCTTCAACATATTGGAATTGTTAGGGGCACCTTCCGACAAGCCGAGATTGAAAGTCGGTGTGCAAGTAATACTAATACGTAACCTCAATATACCGAGACTGAGCAATGGCACACGGTTACAAATTACACACCTAGGTCCAAATGTTGTAAAAACTACTGTTATGACTGATATAGGGAGAAGAAAGAGTGTTTTAATTCCATGCCTTCCGATAATACCGAAGGATTTATCATCTCAGTTCAAAAGGTAACAAATCCCTTTAAAAATATCATTTGCCAGGCTCAGGGCCAGACACTGAAAGTGGCAGGCGTACATTTGGAAAAACCATATTTTTCGCATGGTCATGTTTACTATATGTGGCGTGTTCACGTGTGTCCAGCCCACACAACCTCTACATCCGTGCAAATAACATGGTATACAAAAGTGTATTAGCATAGATAAACAATTTACATAACTATATCGGCATACATGTACAGTACACTCCTGTGAACCGTCAAATTAAGTATTATCAACCATCAGATCTTTTGCTTTCCCCTTTCAAAATGCAACGAAACATATACATTCGTGAATTTAAAAAAAATAATTCAAATTCTTCGCGCACGAAGTCTTATGTAACAGCTAGTATTTTATATAAAAGTAATTATTGCATTAAATATATTAGATATGGAAATATTTTCCTCCCAAGCAGCACCAGGTATATCAACTAGTATAAAATATAATTTAAATTTTTAAAAACTTTTAGCATAACAAATTGGTTTCATTCCATTTCAAAAATAAAGTCTGTATTGTATGTTGGTCATAATTTTTTCCTGCTTGTAATTTGGTAGGCATCAGATGCAATTTTTGCTTTAATTTGCCAAATGTTATATTATAATTCTTTAGCTTTAAAAACGATAATATTTTAGTATCTAGGTTAACTTTAATTAACTTACTTAATTATTAATTGAAATCGCAAATTTCTAATGAGCATACTAGTGTTAACTGCCTGATTACATCAATACACATGCATTTAAAATTTATACTATGCTTTTTAGATATTTACTATTTATGATATATTTACAATTCTTAAATAAAAGGCTTTAAATTATGAATTGTGTTCTTTCCTTTTTACTTGTGTACTGTTTGTGGAATTTATGTTGTGATCGCATATAGTTTATACTGTATGTGGTCAAATATTAATGCATTTCATTAATTACCATCTTTCTGTCAACAGAAAATGACCGTGAAATCTTTGCGGGAACTGACTTCAAAGTATTTACTTTCTCATAAAGAAGATTATCTTCCATTTCTTACTGATCCTGATACTGGAGATACTTTATCTGATGGTAATACACTGTTGTTAAAATATAAGTTTTATTACATTTTATTTGTTTATTTTTATGTTTAAGCATTTATGCATGCTTTATTTTGTATTTAGTAAAAATTCCCCTTTCCTTTTCTGGATGATTTTAGTTTCTTTGAACATAGAATTTTTGTACGTGTTATGTCGTAATTGACTTTATGAGCAAGAAGTGCCATCTGAAAATAGGTACACTGAAATAAACATTGTCGTAATTTTTCTAATTTTTTTAACTTTATTTCTTTCTACTAAAAAAATTCTTTTGTTATTTTACTTTAATTTTATTATATTCTAATTAAAATATATTTTCTTGTTCTAGTTTTAAATTTTACTTTCTTTGTAAAAAAAAACTTTTTAAAAAAATTTCTTTTAATTTGCTATATTTTTTCTTCTTGATTGTTTACATACACTGAAATAAAGATACACTATTTTAAACTATTTTTATTTGTGCAATTAGTAATTGAATGTAATGCAAAAATAAGTTTCATTAAAATTTTTATTAATTTTTTTACATTTGCTTAATTTGAATTTCCTTATTGTGTCGTGTAGAAATTGGGGGAGAGAATTGCAGGCTCAGATGAATGTCTTCATTATCTGATAGTTCAAATTTCTTTTGAATTCTTATAAAGTATTCATGTCTTACTTGCAACAGTTAATTAATCACAACCTAAGAATTTTCTTAACCCACCGAGCACCCAATTATTTTGATTGTGGGCAAAATTATTTATTGAATTTCAAAGCATAATTGATAAATAATTAGAGAAAAATTTATAATAATTATGAAGATTTTTTCTTAATATGTGGAATTGCAGTTGAACAATTTAATATTGGATTCATATTCATCTAAAGTTTCTCTACATCATTTTATCATAAAAGAAATTTAAATGAATAAATTTCATGGATCTTGCCATAAAACAGGGTTCGTACTCCTCCTGAAATTCCTGAATTTTGCTTTTTTATTCTAAGGGCCCTGAAAACTCCTGAAAATTGTGTTTTATATCCTAATATTTCTTTTTGTCTCCTGAAAAATTACACTCAAAGAGCAAAATATGAAATTATGATAAAGCATAAACATATGACGTTTCCGCTTTTCGTTATTGATAGAAAGCCGATGGAATCCGGAATTCTTATTTCTGGCCTTCCTTAGCTCCGAAAGAGTCTACCGCGCATGTTCCGAGTCATCGCAATCGGGAAAGATGGAAGAATTGATATTTAGTATACTTTTTTGCCAATTTTATAAAAATTTCCACGCTACCCCCTTCTCCCCTAAATTGATTTTTTCACGTTATCTCCTGAATTTTCTGTACTGTACTCCTGAAAAAATCCTTAGGAACTCCTGAATTTTACTATCATATATACAGTATGAACCCTGATAAAAGTTTTGATGTGTAATTTGAAATTGAATTTGTTTCATTATATTGTTTCCTAATAGCATTACTTAATATTTCTGTATTATAATTTTTTTACAATAAAGGTACTAAACCCATTTTTTAGGCAAGGACGGATCACTAATGCAGCATTAACTGCAAGTTAAGAAGAATTCGATTTAATAGCTATTTTTACTAACTGGTACTGTAGAATAATTAAGGCACACATTGGTTTCCATGGATTAGAATCCTTTTTTTATGACCCTATTAAGGCCCATAGATCTCTCTGAATCTGTATTATACAGTAATGGATTTTGTGAACAGTTATTTTCTAATATAACAACGCAAATTAACATCACCCATGAGCCTTTGTTATGTGTGTGCATGCATGTGTTATAAATATTTTTTTATATATCATCCAAAAAATACCATTTCATCCTCAAGATTCCTCATTTAATGCAATAATATCAGTACAATGGCATTTTCGTATGAAAAATGTTAATCCCCTTACCCACATTTTTATATTTATGTTTTTAAAAAAATAAGCAAAATAAATAAGCATTTTTATCTTCCATATTTTCTGCTCTGCAGCCGAGTACGAATCATACACGAATCAGTAGATTTTTTTTTTCATCAAAATTATGTACACAATTTTTTTTTTTTTTTTTTTTAGTTAGGTAATCATATTCTGAATTCAGTAATTTAAATTCCACTCATTCAATTTTTTCTCCTGGCCATGAATATATTCGTTTAGTAGAAATCATCCTAACATTTCAGTTCCAGTTGCAAGGAGTGGAAGAATTTTGATTAACATGATTAATTTTTTCAAACTATTCATCAGTTTCCAAACTTCAAAAAAATTTGTGTGTGATCTAATATTTGTTGATCTTGTGTGCCTTTTGGAAGTTTTAATATGAACCATACAGATCTTGCACTGCATTATTATTCCTTATTTTTTTATTCTGATTGAAGTTCATTTTAAGCACAAATATTTAACTGAAGTTGATTTGAATTTTTAACATTTTGCTGTCAAGGGGTAAGCTTATTTTGTTGGTATTAATTTTACTTAATTTGTGCAGATTGAAAATTTTCATTACTGAATCTTTTACAGAACAATACATAAAATACTGTGAAGATATAATTAATACAACAGCTTGGGGAGGACAAATTGAAGTAAGTGAAAGTTCTTTTTGACCAAAATAAGTCCAACTTTTCTTCTTTTTATTCTATTGTGATTGTGTACTATAAATGAAAAAGTATCATGTGCTTATAAAAAAGATGAAATTTCTCTAAGGTCAATCTGAAATCATATTCATAATTTGTTTCAAATAACTCTTAAATTTAAGATGTGATATTTGTTTTTCAATTAACCAAAGGTACTTGTTTGAAACTGTATCATCTAGTGTGGCATTTATTTCATAATATTGTTTATAGATGTGAAAGCAAGCATGAAGATTCATATATGTATACATGAAAAGCGCAACCAAAAGCAAAATTGTTTAAAATTACTAGTTTTACCAAATTATGTTATTTGTGTATACAAATCTTTTTTCCTCTTTCTGCATCTGTTTACTCTATGGCAGAGGTTCCCAACCTGTGTTACGTGTACCTCTGGGGGTATGCAAACTCAAAGTTGGCAATGGCGGACACAAGAAAACATATGGGATTTAAAAAGTTACAGAACCATGAAGTTACTGATTGGCCTGTTCAAGTAAGAAATAAAGTTGATTTTGTTAAAACCAACTCAAAATATCAGTTTGCCTCCAAAGAAGAGAAAATATTCTAACAAATACTTAAAGTATGGATTTTCTGTCACAAGAAATGAAGATTGTCCCAAACCACAGGTTGTGGGGAGATGTCAAATGGCAGCATAAAACCATTTTTAGAAACAAAACATCCAACTTATAAGCTAAGAAATATTTGTTTTTTCCAATAACTATAGAACACCCTAATTTACCTTCTTGTTTGATATCCACCAACAAAGCAAGAGAGAATGTGATTGATGCATCATACGGAATAAGTTATATTGCTAAAATTGGAAAAAAATCATACAATCATTGAAAAGTTTGGCATTTCCATGTATCAAGGATATTGTTGAATGCATGCTCAGTGAAGACCATGTCCAAAAAATTAAAAGTTTTCCCTTGTCTAACAACAGTTTCTTGGAGAATTAAGACTTGTCTGGTGATATTGAATCTACTATAATTGAAATAATAAAAAAAGAGCCCTTTCTTTTCAATACAGGTGAATGAAAGCACTGATACTTCCAATCTGTCAATTTTTCTTGTTATTGCAAGATATTTTAATGTTACCGAACTTGAAAAAAAAAATTTATTGTTATACTCTCACTAAAAAATGTACTATTGAGGAGATATTTAATGCCATTCAGGGTTATTTCTGTGAACACGAAATTGATTGGGCTAAGTGCTATGGTGTTAGCAAGGATGGTGGAAAATCTATGTCTGGCTGTTATAAAGGTTTACATGGTCATATCAAAGTAGTAGATCCTCGTGTAGTTTGTAGCCAGTGCAACTTCCACAGACAAAGTTTAGTAACGAAACCCTTGCCATATTCATTAAAAGAAGTGCTTAATCTGTCAAAGTTGTGAATTTCATTAATGCTAATTCAACTAACACCCGATTGTTCAATCTTGGTGTGAAGATGAGCAGTTTACATACTACATCACTTTTACACACAGAAGTGAGATGGCTTTCTCAAGGAAATGAACTAACAAAATTGTTTGAACATAGGCATGAAGTTCAAATGCTTTTTGAAGACCACCCTTTTACATTGTGCTCTGAATTTTATGAAAGTGAATGGTTACAACAGCTTGCATACTTATCTGATATTTTTCATAAATAAATTAATTTAATTTAGGATTACAGAACAATTCCATAACTATTTTTTTAAGGTAACTAACAAAATCGAATCTATGATTAAGAAAATGGATTTTTGGGTATCATGTATAAACAAAAACCAGTGTGAAGTTTTTGATAGGCTTGACATTTTATCTTGGAATGAACCTAAATTATCAAAACAAGTAAAAACTAGTATAATAGCACATTTAAAAGGACTCAAGTTGTCATTCTGGCAATATTTTTCAAAGCACAATTATGTAGATTTTAAACCCATTCAACGAAATGTTTTTTTCAAGGAGCCAAAAAATTAACATTTTCTGAAAAGGAAAAGTTAATTGAACTTGCCTTTGATTCTTCTTTAAAATCTGAATTTAAAAAAAGAAATTTCATTAACTTCTAGGAACAGTGAAAGAAGAATACCAAGAACTCTGTGATAAAGCAGTGAAATATTTAATACCTTTCACGAATGTGGAACTTATGGAAAAAGCATTTTCATCTTATGCATATATTAAGAATAAATATTGCAGAAAGTTAGATAATGCTCCAGACATGAGATTATATCTGTCTTCATTTATACCCAATTTTATAAAATTGGCTTTTTCAAACAAGCTCAAGGATTGCATTGAAATTTTCTTCCACATGAATAGATGATTATTACAATACTGGTTTCATTTGTTTTGGCATTGAACTATATATATAATACTATTGTAAAAATGTAAAATCAAATCCTGCAAATGTTAATAATTCGAGTCATTTGACTCTTAACCTTCCGGGATGACACGCAGGTCAAAGACCTTCCTACGGGACGGACCGGAGAACAAAGGAATTGTCCCACAGGACGGGGGTAGGGGGTGTCACTAAGCCCAACTCCAGAAAAAAATCACAAAAAAAAAGTTTAAGTCCTAACGTTGTAATTTTTGGCACCAGAGATTTTAGATTATTACTTAAGCTGTGATATACGTTAAAATTAGCGTTAAATACTCATTTTTCTTTAATTTATATGAAAATATATATAAAAAATTTGCGTACCTTGAGAAATAATTTTCGAAAGCACTATTCTAATTCTTCCGAAATTTTAATAGGCAAAAAACATAAATAAACTTTAAGATTAATAAAAAAACTACTACAAAGACTATTTAGAAGAAGTAGCAAAATTTTAAAATGAAAACTGAGTGTGAAAAGCCTCGAAGCAGGGAGGAACACAAAGAAATCACTAGAAATATCACTTTCTAACTCTTTAGAAAATGAATCATCACTCTCATCTATATCACTAATTGGTTCATTTTTATTCTTCCTCTCATAAATAACGCTTTCTCGCCATAATAACTGGAGTCGAGGCTTTCTGAAATAAAAAGCAAAGTATGCTATATATATTCTACGAAAGCATCGCAATGTGTAACTGGGCTGAAGGTAAAACCCAAAAGGAACCCCACATAGTAGCGAAAAAAAATAAATAAAAGTATTCAGAGAAATAAAGAAACACGAACCACATGAGTGAAACATCCAGCTCTGTTTGTATTATGTTTTAGCTCCTCCCCCTGCAACAGCAGATGAGAAAATACCAAATCCAGGCAGAATGTGAGCAAACTGAAGGTCAGGCTCCGATAATTATGTTTCGTTCAAAATAAATGGACACAGGCTGCTTCTAGTGGTCTTTAAAAATTGTTTCAGCTCAAAATGCATATGCATCACCCGTCCGTGGGCAACAATCCTAAGTGATGCATATATGCATTGCCCGTCCCGAAAGGGTTAAGCTTGCCTAAGCCCTTAACATTATTGATAAGATTCTTTGAATGGCTGAAGGGGGTATGGCAGTAGCGGGTACATGAAGATAGAGACTAATCAAGGGGCACGTGAAGGAAAAAAGGTTGGGAACCCCTGCTCTATGGTGCTATAAACATCTTATTAGTATTCCTTTAATAAACATCTTATTAGTAAGGCTGTAAGTTCATTAATACTTTAATAATATTGAGATGGCTTACATTTTTGAAATGTGGGTAACAATCCAACTTTATGGTTCCAGATACAGCATCCAGTGGAAGAAGTCCTTTGCAGTTGAAATAGCATAACTCCATGTACAGAATTACCTATACATGTGGCATTATTAAACAACTCGGTACATCATTCACTTCTGTCTCATCAAAATCTCCTGTTGAAAGCTTGATCTAAAATCATGAGCTGCTAATATCTTTTAAAGTGGCAGTCGTATGCTGATAACTCAAACTGAATGCTGCTGCCATTGAAAATTTACTAACCTTTTCCTTACAGAACATACAATTGTTGTATCAGAAATTTTTTTGCCTTTGCTTGCGGGTTGGTACAACTGCTGTACCTCGAGGCACCGAGAGTGCACAGATGAGTGTCCGCCTGATAAGTAAGCGGGCACTCACTTCCCCTGGGGGTATAGTATTGGTGGGGCTTTGGGTCCCTCCACCAGTAAATACCTCTTTCGGGAGGAGTCGGGCTGTGGCCAGGTGATTGGCTACTAGGACTCCAGTCTCGGTACTCAAAGCTGTTGCAGCGGCTGTCATTCAGATGACCCGGATGCCAAGGCAGGGCGAAGGTAGACCTACTCTTGAGGTTACAACTGCTGTACCAGTAGCAAGTTAGGATTTCATTCCCACATGCAGACGTTTTGACTATGCCCTAATTATATCATAAAATCCCTCTCAATTGTGCCTTACCACATGGGGTGTCAGAAGATATCGGCTAGCAGCTGTTATTATCACTGTTGGTGTGAATAAGTTTTGAAAATGGTTTGGCGACTTTTTTTTTTTTTTTTTTTTTCAAAATATGAATATATGGAATGAGTAAGCATAATTTCATTCGTTTTCTTTCGTGCATTGTACTCAACTGAAAATGCATTGTTTCCCCCCACCCCCATTCCTTAATTTTGTATTACCAGAAATGGCTAAACACGGCAGAGGGCTTATGCAAGTGGAAATTAGAAAATTAATGCAAATATGGACAGTGATGATTTTGCTGATAGCGATTCAGACACGAGGCGAAAGAATTAGATGAGAGTGTGATTATAAAAAATAGAGAGTTAGAAAAGGAAGAAATAACATTTTCTTGGAGGACTCCTACAGAAAATGACAGCAATTCTGTTAATATTTTACCGTTTATAGATGTTGGTTTGAATGTCAATGACACCTGTTTTTCTAATGAAGTTGATGTCTTTAAAATTTTTGACCATTTTAGTAGAAGAAACCAACAAATATGCATAGCAGAAATTAGAACTAAAATCCATTGATTTAGTGACAATAAAGAAGCAAGTCTCTTCACAGAAAACCATCAATGTGGATAAAATTTTAAAAATTTTTTGTATTACTTTTTTTAATTGAGCATACTGAGAAAGACAACATAATGGATTACTGGACAACAAATGAGCTGACTGAAACTCCAAGGTTATGTCGTGTGACAGATTTATACAACTTTAAAATTCCTTCATTTTGCAGACAACAGCTAGAAAGATTCTCTGGACTAGAGTCTGCTGTGGATAATGCAAAACATTTAATTCTAATAAAATGTTTTAAAATGTATGTAATGTGCAGAGCATTTATGTATTCACAAAATTTGTTTAAATGCCAAGAAAGGGTTCAATTTAAACAATACATTCCCAAGAAGCTGAAACAGTGGGGAGTGAAAATGTACAAAATTGCTGACATGACAGGTTGTACGTATGATATGAAAGAACCCAACAAAACCGTCTTCTTTTTGCAACTTGGTATTTTCAATGACAGAATGCATTAAAAATAATGGCCGTAAACGTTTTATGAACAATTACTTTTCTCCTCCTGAATTATTCAATGATCTTCTGAAATATAAATGAAAAAATTCATTCCTATGGAACCATTGAACAGAACAAGAGAAATTTTCCAGAAGACTTAGTTTCTTCCCAGAAAAAACCAGAAGATGTTGTCATAAAGTTCTGTTGAGGAATGACTGCTTTGTATTCAAAGGACAAAAGAGATGTATATATGTTGAGTAACATGCCTTGAAGGACTTTGAAGAAAAGAAAGCAACGAGAAAATTCGAGCACGAAGAAAATGCTTCATTCACACAGAACTCACTTGGACTAAAAGCTCTTCTGTCATTTATTAGATTTGACCATATATTAAATGCTTCTCTTTAAACTAAATCATTCCAAGCCACAGGTTACGCACAAGAAATTCAGGATGAATTTAATTTCATCCTTAACTGGAATTCATCCTCTTCCAAGTAACTGCAACTCATTGGTCATTTGATGAAAAAAGATATCTTGTGTGTAAGCAAATTGCCCAGCAAAGACTTTCAACTGTTATATGTAAGATATGCATTGTAATTTTTTGCATTGGCAAAGATTGTTTTATGAAATTTCATACTACGTCGTCAAACCGAAGAAATGCCTAAAGCATCGAATTAATTGATCAGTTATACAATAAAATAATAAAGGCCAATTTTTTGTTATGAATTTCGGTGCTCAAATTTAAACTGAAATATCTTAGCCAAGCAGAAAAAACTTCTTTTTAATTCATATATATTAAGTATTTATATATATAATATGTATATGAATTAAAAAGGAGTTTCAAAATTGTAGGAGTGAAATACAGAAAAATGTACAAAATGGGACCTTTGCAGGGAAAAACTTAATAAGAACTTTGTCTCAAACAAAAAAAAAAGACTGTTTCCAGAGTAAAGAAATCAAACCGAAAGTTCTGAGACAGAAGGAAAAAAAAAAAAAAATCTTTTTCAGAACAAAAATAATTTATTATAAACTGTTTTTCAGAGCCAAAAATTACAATGCTTCTTTTCATTGAGAATAAAATGGAACAAATGTTTTTTTTCTCGGTGCACAGGGCCGGATTACTTAATAGGCAAAGTAGGAAACTGCCTTTGGGCTCCACAAGTTGTGGGAGTACCCTGAAGTGGTATTTTCTGGATATTCTAATTTTGTGCCTATGTTTAATTTACAAGGTCCATGTGCTCAAACATATTAAAATTAAATATTGCTTAAATTTCAGATCATTATTCTTGGAATTTTTTCCATGTTTTTAAATTTGTTTACCGATCAATGTGGTCTCCAATTTTTTTCACAGTTGGCTAACTACTTCAGAAGTCAACAGCTCTGGAAATATTTGTTTTAGAATATTAAGATTTTGTCAAAAATGTTTTGTAAGTTTTTAAATGTTAAATTTTTGTTTAACATTAGTTTTAAATTTTCTATACACGATTTAATTTTTTATAACAAAACCAACTATCTTGATGGTGATCTGCGATTTAAATGTTTTATTTCATTTTGTCATTTATATGCATTACAAAAAACTTGCATGTATAGAGGTTAATTAAAATCAATAAAAATATTGTGTTTTGGAAATTGGGGAAGGGAAAGGGGGCCCCGAAACTAACATTGCCTAAGGGCCCCTGCAGGGCTTAATCCAGCCTTATCAGTGCAGAAAGATAAAGGAAATGGAGTGTCTTATTAAAGCAAGAAAAATAAAATATAAGTTCTTTGTAGAGTGGAAAAAAATGAAACAAGATTTCTTTTCAGTACTAAAAAATGAAATAATTTTGACATACCCAAAATATGAAACTTTTTTTTCAAATTCAAAAAATTAAACAAAGTTTCTTTGAATTGATAAAAAAAATTTAATAAAATGTTTGCTTTCAGAACCAAATATGGCAGAAAAGGCATGTTTGTTAAATAAACATAGTCATAGTTTCTGCACACCTGGAAAGTCAGGTAAAGTCATAAATTTGGATAATGGTTTCATTTTGTCATGAAAAGTCATGAATTTCAGAAAAAATTGAGCAAAAGTCATGAAAAACTATAGGCTGTCGTGGATTCGCTAGGCTTTAATCGCCTAATAATAAGTTTAAGAAATTTATATTATTTATTTAAGTATTCTCCAGCTAGAAGAGTATATTTACTAGAATTAAAGGTTGTTCTATTTTTCCGAAAAAATTTTGTGCTGTTCGATGGCTAGGAAACAGTGATTGCATGGCAAGAGCCATTGAAATAGTTGAGCCAGTCATGAAGTATCTATCACAATTAAAACATATTGATAGCAAACTTAAGACCTCTTTGGAAACATCTATGAAAGATCCTTTCATAAAATGCAAACTTGCTTTCGTTAGGTCATTGTCATTACAATGTGAAACTTTTTTGACAAATTTTCAAAGTGTAAAAGTGTGTGTGCCCTATTTGTTTGCAGAATTGTCTCGGCTGTTAGGAGGGATAATAAAAAAATTTGCCAAGCCTGAAAAAGTTGTTGAGGGCTCAGCATTGTTGAAACTTGACCTCAACTCTAAAGATAGTCTCTTGGAAGCTAAGAACATAGATATTGACTTTGGAGCTAAAAAATACTTGAAAGAGTTAAAAATAGCTGACAAGACATAGCTCTTTTTTTTTCTGGAGTGGCAGAAAATTTTGCAGAATTTTTCTCAAAAAATTATTGATACGAGCCCACTCAAATATAAACTTGTTAGAGGTTTATCCAGCTTGTATCCTTCTGTTATGTTGAATAATTCAAATATTGGGCTAACTCGGTTTAACATAGTTCTTGAAGTACTATATAATGGATACCAAATCACCGAGACAGTGGCAGAACGAGGAACAAACCAATATGTATCCTTTTGCTCTGTTGTCAAAGAAAGACATCAGTATGAGTTTGAAAATTTTTTGTCTGATGAGTGCAATTTAGAGCTCGATAACTTTTACTATGGATTATTGTCAAGGGAAAAAAAAAAAAATGGGAAGATCTGTGACAGTTGTAAAATCATGCTTTATATTCTCCCATGGAAATGCTTCAGTGGAAAGGGGCTTCTCTGTCAATAAAACAATGCTAGTTGAAAACTTGAAAAAGCAAAGTTTGATTAATCAAAGACGAGCATACGATAGAATTAAATCTCTTCATGGAGTTGAAAATGTCTCTATTACTAAAAAAATGTTGTTAGCTGTCAGTGGTGCGAAGCATCGGTATAGAGAGGATTTAGTGAGAAAGAAAGAATATTTAGATAAAAAAAGCATCAAAGACACAAGAAAATTAGAAAATGAATTGCAGCAGTTATATAATCAGAAAAAGAAAATCCGATTGGGAAAAAGAGAAGGAAGAAACTGAATTTGAAGTAAAAATTCAAATTTTGGAGGAAAAGAGAAAATCCTTACTGTGAAGATTCAAATTAAGTTTAGATGTAAGAACTTTATATTGAGACATTAATTTTTGAGATTAATACAGAAATGTAAATAATCATTATTGTGATACATTAAATATTTTTGAAAAATCATCACAGTTGCATTATTTACTGCTAATTTTACTTTCTTATCATTTGGCTAAAGTTAATGAATTCAAATTGAATTAGAAAAATTTTGGTTGCATTTACAAAACTGCTGTATGATTAAGCTTAGATTAGATATGGAAAAACAATTTATTTCTATGTACACGAGTTTGTAAACATTTATAAGTACTTTTCCTATCTCAAAATTCTTCTATTATCTCCAAACGCATACCTTTTGTTTGCATTTACATAAGACGTTTAATTCGTATATACTTTAATTAAAGCATTTCTAAGTCATGGAAAATTATTGGCCGTAATCAGGGAAAGTCATGGAAATTCATGATTTTGTAACACTGTATTTTGGCAGATACCCTGCATAGTGATCGTTTACAACTCGAAAATTAAATAAAAATTTGTAGTATCATAAGAATATCTGCTAATATTTTGGCATAGCTAATCATTGACAAATATCAGGATTGACCCTTTCAGGTTCTCAGGACCTGTTCAATTACTAAACAGGTGGTTTCCTTTCAAAACCACCTGTTTAGTAATTCTTTTTTGGAGGCAATCTGCCTATTTTATGGCAGATTGCCTACTAGGTGGCCTATTTATGAAAATACTCTTTCTGATATCTAAAAGATAAAACTAATTGCAGCAGGAATTAGGAGTCTTCTTTTCTCATTGATTTATGTGCAAATAAATTTTGTCTTGAAGAAAAAAATTGACTTTTTTTCAATCGATTTCACAAGAATAGGAGTAGTTGCCTACTCAAAACTTAATAAATTTTTATCTACATTCTCTTTTCTTTCGAAAAATTTGTAAAATCTCAAAAATAAAAGGGAAACCTGAAACTTCTTTCAAATTATTCAGGTTGTTGCGAGATTAAACTACCACATGCATAGACCCAAAATGTCTGCACTTCCCTTCTTTAAAGGGTGTTGTACGATATGATTGCTATATAAGTGATAAGATCATCAATTTAGACGTTCATTTATCTGTTTCAGAGATTATCTTCATATAACGTCCAATTTAGACAGTAAGTTCAAAAGAACTTTGAATAATCACTGTTTATCCCACACTGCCATAAGAATGTTTCATTCCTTTTGTAGTCTCAACAAAGGCATCAAGAAACACTCTACAAAGAAGGCTACTTCACAGTAGATGGGGATAACAATGTCCAAGATGGAGAAGGCTTGCATAATATTTACTGCACCCATTTATCTCTCACCCAGTTGTAGATTTTCAACATAGAATGTTATCACAAATACTTGTATTTATACCATCAATAGATTTCAAACACAGGTTTCCCATATGGCTAGGTGGATGGATAGTCTCTAATCAGCCGCATCAGTAGCAATATCCCTTCTTTTCATAAAAATGTACCGGTTTACCTAAAAAGAGCTGGGAACTCTCATTCCTTCAGCATCTTTCTCTCAAATTAGTTGTATCGTACTCTTCTCTGCTCATAGCAATTTTTTGTTTATGGTACTTTTTCCGATTGAAATAATTTTTTATTTCAAGCATAGTTTCTGATTTTGGTAGATTTATTCTGCAAAATAACGAATTTTATTTAAAATGCCATGCATATATCTAAATGCACTTTAAGCTTTGAGTTATTTGAAAAATTCCCATCAGAGGAGGAATTTATTGCTTCTCTAATGAATAAATAAAAAATTTGAAGTTGATAAATACAGTCTGGACTGATCCAGAAGTTCGCTATAACTGAGGGTTCACTATATCCAATTTTTCAAATATTGGCTACACAAAAGTGGCTACTCTGGAGTACAAACAAAGGTGGTTGAGTGATAACCGTTCCTTGTCAACCTGCCAATTGTCACACTTGATGATGGATTGTAAATTACCATCATGGGGGTAGTTGCTATTAATATGGTTTTCTTGAGGCAGTGATACCCTGTGACAGGTGAGCTAATTAAGTGAGTTTTTATGGTCCAGCTGGTGGATAAAAAAGTCACCCACTGAATGAGAGGAGCAGTTGATTCTGAGAGGCATAGCTGGCATAAAGGAAAAGTGGGAATTATGGTTTGCTGTATCTAAATTCCTTGCTTTTGAAGTTCGTAACAAACATTTGAAAATACATTAATTGCATAGGAATTCGGTTGGGACCATTTGAAAAGTTCATTAGACCATGGTTTGACTTCAGTAATATTTCATAAAAATCTCCTTTGAATTCAAGAATACATTAACATACATTAATTGTATTTTGTGCTGTTTCATATACTTTCTTCAAATAAGAATATCCTATAAACATTCTGATTATCCTAATAAATAGTATGAACTTGCATATATACAGGGTGTCCCAAAAAAGTGGAACAAGCATTTATTTCCTTAAATATTGATTTTGGACATATACTTCCAGTTACAAAGTTTCATCAAATAAGGTAAGAATTTGTGTGAAAACACTTTGGCTTCTGTGGAAATTGAAAATACAAAAATTTAATTTTCTTCACTTTTTATGTTCCCCATAGAGTAAAAGTGTCAATCAGTAAAATGTTTCTCTTACTCATCTTTGCATAAACTAAGCTTCATAATTCTCTCTGCAAAACTTAGAGATATGTTAATTTTTAAATTTCTAGGGACTGCTCACAAATTTATACTGAGATGTTTATTGCAGAAATGCAAATTTATTCAACACAGCAAAATGCAATTATTTGTCAAGTAGTATATCAACTAATCATCATGGATTGAAAATAAATTGCCAATGACACATAGTGTTACTCAGTTTCATTTGCTGGTAGTTGCTACTATCGACTTGATAAAGAATGTAAGTACAACTTGAGAAAAATTAAGGTACAACAGAAAAATAGCCTAGTATTGTACCAGAATACTGAATTATTTGCTCTTCACGTTTGTGCGTATTATTAAGCTTTATCTAAAAGCAGTGGTGGTTCATCCTTTAGGTCTGCAGAGTTGCAGAACTCACTAAAAATTATTTTTAAAATTCGTATTTTTGTTTTTATTCTTATTTTCTTATTCTCCTCTCTGAGAGTTCGATTATTAACGAAAATAGAAGACAGAAAATGAATGAAAAAGTAAGACAGACCCGGGATTTAGCTGCACAGCAAATACTTTTGGAAAGCACTAAAATTCGCTCATTGCGTGCAACTAAGTGACATAATGGACGAAGGCAAGTAGCTATTCTTTCTGTCTTGGAACCTAGCCGGAACTGGAATTTTGGATGCTCCTGTTTTGCACTAAAAACCAAATGTTCTTTCCCCCTCCCCCCTTTTCAATATCACCCATGGTTTGCCTTCACGTTCTTGATTTTTTTTTTTTTTTTTCATTTGCTGTTTTGAGGTTTCAGATTCACTTTCATGTTGCCTCTTCGGTGGTTCCTACATATTCGATTTCTCTTTTAAAAACGGAACTCGCCGAAAAAAAGGACGGTAATTTTCTAGAATTCAATTCAGATAATTACAACTACAAGTTTGAATTATTTGAAGGTAAAGCTATTTTTGAAAAATTGTATTCTAGTAATATCTTTATAGCACTGCTTGTTTCTGGAAAGATGAGCCTCACTGCTGATAAGTCACCGTGAATTTTTTTGAAGATTCACAAGATGAACTATTTTTGTAAATACTTCAATTAATGTATTATTTGACTAGTTTTTAGATTTAACAAGAGTTAACAAATACATTGTTATTTACTGATTACGCCCTTCAAATATTTTTTTTCATTATGTATATTATCCCTAAAATGTACATCGAAAGACTGGATCAAACAGCAGCGAGAGGTTTGGAAAAGTGGTCTAAATCAACAACTTTGTCTTCTTGTATATCTAAGTTTTAGTGATGGAAATGTGCAACTTTGTATGTGAATCGATGAATGTAAAAGAAACATTTTACTAATTGACATTTTTGATCTGTATAAAAATTTAATTTTTTTAACTTTTTATTATCAATTCCTTTGGATATATCAAAGTATTTTCATAAAAATTCTTACCTTATTTGATGAAACTTTGTAATTGGAAGTATATGTCTAAAATCAATATTTAAAGAAATAAACGCTTGTTCCACTTTTTTGGGCCACCCTGTATATGAATAATTTGATTTTGATTAAAATTTCAGTTTTGAATCATTTTTTAACTATATAGCAATTCATAATGATCTACATTTGTTAATGTTTGCTGTAAAATGAACATTAAAAAATTAAGAAGTTTCATACTCTATAAAGGCAGTGGTTTCAATGATACCCTCTACACCCCCAAGCGGCCTCCAAAGGATGAGGAAAATGTTTTTACCATCATATTTCATGTATATGAATCCCTGACATGGCATTTTTCAAATTTCGAAAAATCATAAAAATATTTAATGTGGCCTTGAAAGAGTTCTCGGAGTGAGTTGGAGCTTGACAGAAATACAATCTAATATAGTATCCAAGAATCAACGACTCTTAGCCTCATCATTATTTTTATTTTTTACAAAGATGAGTTTATTTATTTTATAATTAATTATGAGAATCAAATTTTCACTTTTAATTATAATCTCAGAACATTGAACAATGGCAATAATTTGAGTAATCAAATACTGGAGGAGATGCTAATATTAAAATGTTTATTTTTTTCATTTCAGTCCACTGAAAATTTACTAAGCACTTAAATTGTTATGGAAGTATTTTCATTTATCTTAAATAAATGATTGAATTATAAAAAAAAAAGAATATATTTGAAAGAAATCTTTTAACCAGTCTTAAAATATCTGCCAGTAAATTCTATGCTGATATAAAAATATTTAAGATCATATTTTTCTAAAACAATCTGAAAGGAGGATCCCTTGGTCATGGAATTATCTATATTTATAATGAAAAATGAATTAATTATTAGTATTTTATGTTGATCTATATAAAGGACTTCATACAGAATACCTTTAAGTAACAAGGCAAATTATTTTTCAGCGTAATATTATCACAAGTATAAGTATTATAAAATGAATTCTCAGTTGTACTGATATATCAGCATGAATTAAGGTATAAGCTGTTATCAACACCTGCATATTCAGTTCTTTGTAAACCTTACCCAATTTTACTTTGATTGAATTATGTTTTATAAGTAAAAAAGTGTGATAATTATTTACATTTTAATAAATGTTCGAAAGAAAAAATTGATTTTTTTATTAGATTCAATTATTGATAATATACAAAACTCTAAGTGTATTTTTCAAAAATACGATTATGTAATTAATTTTGTAATTCTCAATAGAAAATTGGAACTTTGAACATGCATCAAAGCCTTAACAATATAGTGGAGAATTTTACTAATTATGTTTATATTGCAAAAAGTTTTAACTGTTATGTATAAAAATATTCTTTCTCTGAACATTTAAAAATTTGCCTAAGTGTACGTCCTTTGTGATTCGCTAAGCGAGAAGTGAATGTTTTTAAAAAGAAAATTCAAGCAACTTGAATCCTATAATATTATAACTCTTACTTTAAATCAAAAATCAACGAGTTAGAAGTATGAAAATAAAATTGGCAATGTTCAAACTTTAAAAGAATTAAATTCATAGCCTCGGCAATCCTTGGGGAATTATTTAAACTTGTGCATGTTAACAATAATCACAGTACAGCTTTTTATAGCAATGAAACTTTTATAAAATTGGTCGAATTTTGTTTAATGTGGCATTTTACAATACAGCTGGGGGAAAAATTAGTTTCTTGTCATTTATTCAGTATCGTAATATTTAATTTTTTCTCCTTCAAAATTTCTGAGCTACCCTTTTAGGGAAAATATCAAATAAAACTGGAGGGAAAACTTCTAGGATTCAGTAGCAACAAAGCCACAAAGTAGTATTCTGCTTGCTAAGGAAGGGACAGATGGATCATTAAACACTATAGATGGTCAAAAGCGCACAAGGTCTTTTCAACAAATGTTTCAAAAATAAGGAGAAAGCGTCTTCCAGTTTTCTGTTAAAAGGCCTGAATTTAAAGGATTCTTCTAAATCCTCTAAAGGTTAATAATTTTAACCCTTAAATGCCCAGTGTTGCCTTTAAGCACCGTTACAAAATTTTGTCTTCTAAAATCTTGAGATTAAGACTGAAGCTCTAATGCCTGTTGTTGCTAATAGGATACATATTGAAAATTTTATTAAATCAATTTACAACATATAGGGATGGCCGCCTGAGTGCTGATTAAAAAATAAATTTGCTTTTCACTTGAGGCTGCATCTGTTTTGCATTGTTTGTATGGTTGAGAATACCATATTTTATTCTGCAATGTTTAAGGAAATTCCTTATCCGTATTATTTATTAAAATTCATTTGTGTTTGACATTATAGAATTTCATCATGGAAATAGTTTTCTGAAATAAAGCCCAGTGTTATCAGTTGGTAACAAACCATTTTTTAGCCATAAACCATACTTAAAACAAAATAGGTTTTTTTTGTATTTTCCCCATCTTTTATTCCAGAAAGTCGAAAAACATTTTAAAATCGGGCTTTTAAGGGTTAACTCTCCTACAATTATTTTTCGTATTTCCTCTTTTGCTACAGTGCTGATAAGTGATTTTCAGCATTTTTATGTTATAAAGAACTTTATTTTCATAAATTATGATAATAAAAGGTTTCATTGTTTAACATATAATCTATGGTTGGTAATATCTACTTAAAATCCATTTGTAAAAATAAAAATTAGCATTTAAAGTAGATTTTAATTTTGGTTATCAATACCATGCAACTCTTCTGTAAATTCTTTGCATCCCAAATTGGTAGCGTCTGTACTCCAAAATTTATTGTAATAAAAAATAAATTTACATTTATTTTGGTATTTAGAGTAAATAGATCATTATTTACAAAAAGTGATTTAAAAAAATAAGCTTAAGAAAATATCTTTTTATTTATAAAAAGTTTAAATAAGTTTGTAATGAAATGCCATGTAAAATTATCCAACTTCCACTTGCATATCCTGTTTCAAAATGACATTTGTAGTGCAAATAAATTTATTAAGTTTAAGAAACAGTTTTGAATCAAGATATACCAAGTATTTATCTTAAATTGAAGCTTTAATTTTGGAATAATGTAACTGTCGATGTATTTCAATCTTAGTTGACCATTTTACCTTTTCTAGTCTGCTTGCATGTTTTGCATTGAAAGATAGGTATATTCTGGATTCATTTTTAATTGCTGTTCCTTTTTTATAGAAGGAATCTGCTGACAAAGAAATATAATCTTTATTTTAGATTCAAGTATTGTCAAAAATATGTGGTAAGCCTATCGAAGTAATTCAGGCAGAAGGACCTAGTATCATTGCTGGAGACGAAGCTAGCAGCCCTAAATTAATAATAAGGTAAAGTATGATTTAAATATTTCAGAGATTTTCCATTTCAGAAATGTCATTCATAATTAGACTTAGCTTTTTTAGACTTTCACAATTTTAGAAGGCAACCAAAAATGCTCAACTTGTAAAGAAGTGATAAATGTTACTTAATAGTATTACTTATTTTGTGTGTGGGGGGAAGGGGTTCCTTTGTCATAAAAATTGCTTTAGACTCGTGCCAGAGATTTTTAAACCAGTTAAATTATACAACTTGGAAGCAGGCCCATTTCTGCCGGGCATGTAGAGCTTGCATGCATGAAGGCGGCCGCCCTCGTAAACGTCCTCTCTCAAATTCATAAAAATTACCCAAGTATTTCTATTCTGAGGATTCTCTTTGCTTCAAATTTAGTTGTATTCAAGTAATATCTCAAAGGGCGAAGAAGCAGGGGATTAAATCTTTTTTTACGGTCTTGCCATTTTTAGGAAATTAGATTTAGAAAAGTCGGAAGAGGGGTTAACATCCTCTTGATGCTGTATGGTGATCGCTATCTTTAGGCAAGGGATGGCCATGAATGACCACTTTTTTTTTTTTTTGCAGCTGCATTTTAATGTCTTAAAATGATAAAGATGACCAGTGTCGTCAAAATCGGGCTCGCTCAGCTCCTGCTGCAAAAAAAATAATAAAAAGTCACTAAAATTTAACGGGGGGGGGGGGCAAATTAAATTTGAGTACCAAACTCGCATGTGTGAAATAGGGAACTCGTGCCTTTTCTCAGATTTAAATGTTTGTAGGGTAGAGATGGTATTAGATAATGGTTTACATTGTTGTAGAAATGGTTAAGCAATGACTGGACTACAGTACTATGTATATGAGAGTTTGCATAGAGATAAACTATTGAACATAATGGCTTGAAACCTTAAATGGATGGATTTTTGCTATTTCCGAGTTTCATAGGAAATGATTGGGTGGAAAAGCGGCATTCCTGCTTTTGAGTCAGCAGAGGGTCATAGTGAGAACTACTATTACTTTGGTACTGTCTAAAAAGAGTTAATGTCAAAGATGGCGAGTTCAAACTATTATTTCTCTATTTTTGCATCGATTTTGTTGTATTTCGCTATTTTGTTGTGTTTGCTATTGTTACTTTGCACGAGAAACCAAATGCAGTTATTTTATATTAAATGCATAATCATAATGCTAAAAGAGAAAGTGATCGCTGAAAGTTTTGTAAATACACAGGTAAAAATCGCCAGTAGATTTTGAAGTTAAAATAGAACTAATAGTTTTAATAACAGAAATAATAGTGACTCCAGAGATATAAAAACTAAAGTTTCAGTAAATTCGTTACTGGGCAATGTGTCGACTTAAAAAATTTTTTGTTCAATTTTGATATGGAATGATATCCTTTGATATCATCCCATATCAGTATATATCATAGAAATATTAATGTCGCTAGTAGCTCCTAAGTCAACAACTAGGTTAGCTCCTAAATCAACTACTAAATTCATATAGATCTGTGCAGCCTTCAGCGAATACGTTAATGATGCTGCAGAATTAGCGACTAACATAACTTAATATTAACGTAGAATTTCCCTTTAAAAGGCTCAGAAAGTTAGTCTTTTTGATCATGAATGCACTGATAAAGAGACCGAAGACCCAAAATTATTATTTAAAATTCAATTTTACTTAACATTTGTGGATTCTGCTTAGAATCCCATTCAAGAAAGGTTCCTTAAATGAATTTAACACATTATTTAAATTTCTAATTGAGTTTAGGAATACCTCCGAAGATAACTTAAAAAATTTGTGTTCAGATTTTGATATTTCTGTATATGTTTCTAATGGAGATTCATGGGGTTGTTGATGGTGATTACTTGTATAATGAAGTAATGATGTACAAAATCACTAATGATAATATTACTGATCCTTTAAACATCATTTTCCAACTTTTCTGTAATATTATTCTTATTTTAATTTAATTTATTCTTAAGAATATATTTAACTCTACCAATCACAATTACAACAGGTGAAAGAAGTTTCTCTAAATTAAAAATAATTTAATCTTACTTAAAATCGTCGATGTGCCAACAGAGATTGTATAACTTGGGTTTAATTGCAATAGCAAAAGATTTGTCAAAAGAAATTAACTTAGATGGCTTTATTGACGAACTTGCAAGTAAGAAAGCAAAAAAAGTGGAATTTTAATTTAATATTCTATTTAGTGGAAAAATCATGAAACATGTAATACCTAATAATGAACTTTACTTTTTAAACTGTTTCACTATATATGCATATTTTGTTATCTTATAAATATGTGGTTGTCTTATAAATATACAGGTGTGATGTGAAAAATAGAGTTTTGCTAAATGTTGTGTTTGTGAGAATATAAAGCGATGTCTATTTCAAAAAAATTAACTCTCTAATCGGCACTAATTTTGCATTTGGAATTTTACTGATGAATTATTTAAAGTTGTTGCTGATTCGTTCAAATGCATAAATCAAGTTTTCTTCTACCTGCGAAGAAATTTTCTTTAATTTATTTTGACACTAAAGAAATTGTGTAAATTTTTAGGTTAAAATAAACTGGTTTTGAAAACGATTGAAGGTATTATAGAGTGAGGGGGCGGCTGAAATTAAATGGCACGATAGCGGCTTTGTCTCTAGGATGAGACTTAAAATTGGACCATTGAGTTCAAATGTAAGGAACCAAATTTCACCCTTAAAAATAGTCCTTCGGTGAATCGCAGTTGAATTTAAAAGTAATATAATTTCATATTAACTCTGTATTTGTTGAATATGGCAGAAAACATGGAGTCCACACAAAGATATGTATGACATTTTTGTGGTTGGCATTCCCCCGATAGCACTCACACTTGCAGCAAATGTGATTTTTCTCGATATTAGCTTTTCATGACAAACTTGATGCGGCAACTTTGCAGCAAACTTTCTGCAAAGTAACAAAGCATAATCGACCAACCCACTTGCAAAACAAGTTTGCTGTGAAGTTAAGACAAACTTCACGCTACAATTGCAAAACAAGTTTACTGCAAAGTTGATACAGCACACTTACACACCACAACCTGGATACAGTTGTATATATCTGGTTTTGATCTTTGTTTCTATTTTAAAAAATATCCGATTTTTAATAGCATCTCCTGGATCGTCCTTTTTGTAAAAAACGAACTAGTTCGAACTGTAGAACTCAAATTTGAAGAAAACTATATATCGCCTTTTTCTTAATGTTGAAATTTTAACGTTCATAAACAAAATTAAACCTGAAAAACAGTCAATGTTTGTTGAAAAATATTAACTTACATTTTGTCTCATTTTAAAAGTAATTACTTTTGAACCCTAATTTCATAATTTATTCTACTAGCAAAACGTAATTATTAGCGAAAATCACTCTTTCACTTAAAATCATATTCTTAACTCAAAATTTTAAAAAATAATGAAATCAAGAAAACAGTTTAAAATAAAACTTGTAGATGCACAATGTATTGGCGCAATCTATCTTCCCCTCTCAGAGTCCAGCTGGCTGAGTGGCTAAGGTGACAGGCTATGAAGTGGGTTCGAATCTGAGGTTCATCTGCATACTCTGTTTTTGTGTTTTGCAATAAGTTTGACGCAACAAACTTGCTGTAAATTAAAATTGCTATCTGGGTCAGTTTCATAGTTGGTTGAAATTTATGTCAGAAATAAAATAAACTAATTATTTTTTATCATTCAAGTTTTTTTCTCTTTCATTTACAATGAATTCTTTACTTAAATTTTTACAATTCTGAATAAGCTCATAGACTAAGCACATATTTACAGAATACACTCAAGTATATCCTTATATTTATCATGTACATCTCTCTGCTTAGTGGGGTTATGTTATTTTCTCATTGCTTTATATATACTAAAATATATTTAATTTTTTTTTCTCTATACAGCTACCACAGGCATGCTTATGGTTTGGGTGAGCACTACAATTCTGTTGTACCTTGTTAGTATTTGTAAGTGGCTCAGATTTTAACTTCTTGTTCAAGTTTGATTACTTTATACTGTATTTATTATAATAAAGTTCTTGTCTGTTCCTATTTTTTCTTATTTTATTCTGTGTAGTATTTTTCTGCAAGTTATTTATGACTCATAATTATGCTATTTGGCTCAAAGAATGTTTGTCATGCATACATTTATGACTGACGAAAGCCCATTTCAAGAAAAATAAGGCATTCTAAAATATAGTTAGTGACGTATAGCATGACATACAACAATTCGATCTTTAAGTTGAAAATATGAAAAAATTGTGAGCTTTGTTTTATTACACAATAATTATTTACTTCATTAACTATTTAATAGGTTTTTTTCTTAATCTTTGCCAAATAATATAGTTACTCTTCCATCTCTCCTTTTAATCTAACTTGGAAAAAATTAAGCTATTGAAAGATGATCCGATTGCAATGAAATATAGTTATAGCTGAGTAGGAAAGTTCAATCTAATGATGAAAAAAAGTGATTTTTTTTTTTTTTTTTAATTTAAAGTGATGTGCAAATGTTACAATTTCGAGTTCTAAAAGCTTTACAAAAAGCTTCTACATTTATAACTTAAGTAACAGCAGAAACAGATTTTGTAAGATTCTGCCAAAAATTAATATATGAATTTCACAGCATATAAATTCATTTTGTGCAAAGACTTTCTTTCAGACTTACAACCCGAGTTTCCAAGTATTAGCAGCATTTCTATTATTAACAACCTACCAAATGAGAATCAACCAAGTGAATTTTACAAAAAAAATTTCGATTCTCCCCCTCCCCCCCCAAAAAAAAATTATCTGACCAAGACTTAAATGGATCATTAAAAAGAATACCATTGAAAGAATATTTCCTGTGTTATGTATAGATAATTAAGTAAAAAAATGGAGGAAATGCAAATAAATGCAGGCAAAAAAAAGTATAAATTATCGCATTGATTCTCCTTTGAAGCAAATAAACATCTCGAACCTATTCTTAGATGTATCTAGGTAAGTCTTTGAAGATTGCTCGATTCCTTTAATTAATACATGTGGGAGATATGCACACTTGTGAACAAATTTAGATATTAAATTAAAACTATTAATTGTAATTGTATATCTACATAAGTTGTTGTTTCACTTAAATTTCCTAAGCAATTTATAATTTACCGTTTTGTAAGCCTTGTATTTTTTTAAATGTTTTATAGAATTGACCAATAAAATTTCACAATTTTTGAAAATGATCCTGAAACTATATTCGGAATTTTTCAGTTTTTCTTAAAATTATATTTTTCTACAATTTTAGAAATATCTCCAGTTTATTCTGTCTAATAATTATCTGCTCTCCTACATTCCAGCATTCTTATAACATGATTTCCATACATCATGGGGGGGGGGGGGGGGATTTGAGACAAGGCATTTTTCACACCATGATTTTCACACAGCATCACTGAACAAACTTGGGTGTTATTCATTAATTCGAAATTTTCCATCGTGTTTTGAATGTACTAGGTTTGGTACAATACAGAATGGAATTTACCATTTCATAAGAGGGGTGAATGTATGTATCTTAGCATTAGAGTTGTATCAACCTGTTGATATAAAATTTTCATATTAGATTGTATACAGTAACTTCATTTTATTTTTTCTGTGTTCATATTGTATACAAATTTCTAAAATATCAGTTTTCAACTCTGCAGTTTGTACTTTTCCTCGATTTGCAGCATAAAGTATCCAGAAATCTAAATCCAGTATCTACCAGATCACTACCACAGCTTTGAACAAAAACTCCTACTCTTGCATTACACACATTTTGTTGCAGTGCTTCACACATCCAGTCCGCAACTTTCTTATTATCCCCTGGCATTACTGAACAGAGGTTTCCATTTTCTGTTAGTTCTTGATACTAGAAATAAGATAAAATAAAGTAATCAAGATGTTATCCAAGACTAAAAATATGAAAATTTTAAACTGCATGCAAAATTTTTAACTGTCTCAATACTTCAATATACTTGTGCTTTGGAATGGCAGTTTTATTCACTAATTATCTAGATTTCTGGCCAGTTAAATCCGTCTTTCTCTGTGATGTATAACGATTAATCATGCAATGATAAGTTTGGGTAGTTTTATCAAATGACTAAATTATTCAGAAAACTACTTAAGGTGTTTTTTGTTCTTTCATTAACATACTTTGTTAAAAAGGAAAAAGGGCATTGCCAATATTTTACTTTTTCAGTATAGAATCACAGACTGTTTTAATCACTATTTCTGTGGAACTCTTGCGAATTAGCTCTTTATATTTTTTGCTACAAAGTGAATGGAACCCTTGCTAATAGCTTAACTTGCGAAACTGTACGGAATAACTGTGCTACTATGCATAACAAAATTTCTGTGCATTGCTAAAATGTTGCCAGTTTTATCGCATATTTTTTATTAAGTCTAAATTAGCTTACATGGCTTTCACATTCATTTAGAAAGTCTCCATTAAAAATTTTATAAATATTATCAATGAAATTTTTTTTATAATTGAATGTGTTTTAATGTATTTGAACAAGTTCATTATCTTATAGAAAAATATTCCAAATCAAGAATAATGATATGAAAGAATGAAAAACAGTTGGCTTTAGTTGAAAATATAGGTTAAAACTAGTATCATTGTTAATGAAAGTTATAGTACGAAGAGTTTCTTAAATTATTGTAAAAGCAGCGAATATTCACGGTTTCTATTTTTTACTACATGGAAGTCATTTTCCAAGAACTTTATTCCTAACCTCGTATGTCTGCATCTTATTTGTGACAGATCATTCAGGATCAAGCAAAAACGCTCCTCCCCTCTGTACGGTACGTTTACTTCTCTCCCTCCACTGAGATTCTATTTTTAGAAATGGACATGCATATATGTGATCTTTAACTGTGATTTCAAAGGTTCTCGCTGAAGGAGTTTCTTTTGAGCATACTTTCGGCACTTGATGCATATGCATTCAAATTCTTTTTTCAAATATTTTTTATATAGAATGTTAAATAATTTAATTTCTTTGCAAAAGAATTTAAAAATTATTTATTAATTAATTAAAACTAGATTTGTGGCACGATATTAGTTATTTTGTTACCAGTTATTGAAAATGCAATATTTATTCTTATTATATTTGACCAAAGGATGACTTTTCTTGTGTGCAAATATTGTTTGTAAAAGAGAATTGATTTTTCTGTTTTTCATGATGTTTTATATTTATGTTATTCATATGTTTTTTAACAAATCTTGAAATACAATTGGCATTAATTTATTCATCCTTTATTTCATAATATGCTTCTTTTTGAATTTTGTAAACATCATTCTTATTTTGTTTTTTATGAGTTTTTCCCCAAACCTTAGCAAATTGGTCCGGCATTCTTCGCATAGGTATGATACTTTCGGTCGGCAGCAGGTCAGCTAACAGGGTTAAAATATTTTTTAAACCTTTTTGTATTCTTTTTTTTAAAAAGTTGCTGTTGTGGTTTTTTTTTTTTTTTTTTTTTTCGTATACCCGAAATCCTCGGGACCGCAGCCATTCCGTACTTTGGGTCCTTATTAAACATGCATATTTGCCCCACTCCAGCTAAATGGAATAATCCAGTATGGGTCAGTTTTCGCCTATTATTTTGTAACTTTCATTAAATATTTATGATCTGCATATATTGCTATGTATGCTACATCGCAATTCGCAAAACATATAAAAATAAAAAAAAAAACTAATAAATTCCAAAATCGGGCTTTGCGGTATTCAAATAAATGTTGAGAGGCCCCTTTGAACTAATTTTAATTTAAAATAAATATTTCTGTAATTCTTTAGGTGAATAAACATATTTTTATTTTGCAGGTCTGTCTAACCAAATCCAAGAATTGAAAAGTGACCAAAATAAATGGCAAGATAAACCAGCTAAAGCGAAATTAACTTCCGAAGCAAATTTTACAAGTGAAGAAATGGAGATTCTATTGAAATCTTCTAAATTGATTGAAGCATTATTAAAATGGGCTGAGACGTTTGAGCGATGCAGTGAAGGTCTGAAATGCAATGTATGTCAGACAGTACTTAAATTCAATTTTGAAAATGGTGACAACTTCGATGAGAATAACATGCCAGTAACTTTCAGACATCTCAAATATGACTTATGCAGATATTTGAAAACTGTTGCCCATTGTGAAAACTTGCTAACAGCAAAAGAATTAAGTATTCAAGAAAAGAAGGACTAGAAACTGGAAAATTAGCTTCTGTTGATTGTACTTCGGCTGTCACGAAAAGCACTTCCACTTCCATGAGAACAACTCAACCCTACAAGAAGTCTATTAAAAGCAGAACTTTTTTTTTGAGCCGAAATGCCAGAGCTTCGCACGTGTACTGCCATCGCTAAAACTATTCTTAAAAATTCCTATATCTAACTATGTAAATATCTTATCTAATTAAATTCTTTACAGAGAAGCCCTCTTCATTGAATTCATTATTGGTTTACGTTTTCAACGAAAGATGCCACTTTTGTGAGTTTAGTCTTTTTTATATTGATTTTTCTTCTAGCATCGAACATACGACTCTGCAACTGTGAGTATATGCATGATTTATTAATTATCTTGTTTTTATACTTCTGATGACGCAGATTGTTGAGACATTGGCAGCATATTTGTGTTATAAATTGCAATCGTTTTATAGAGATTTTGAAACAATATTGATAGAATTTTATAAAAGCGGAGCCGAAGTTGGCTTAAAAATCCATTCTAAAGAATTTGCAAGAAACTTTCTTCCTTACATCTATACTGTCTGAAAAAAAGAAATGTCAAGTCTCATAGTTGCTAACAAACTTCCCATTGGAATCATAGCTGATAAAATGACGTCTAATAGATGCAGCCAACATATTGTTGGTTTAAGAGTGCCGATATTTGACATAAATCATAAACCTTTTTTCAATCTATATACTTGGAACAAATGCTGTTACTGATTTACTGGTGAAGGTCTGTCAGGCAGAATTTTAAACACAATTGAAAAATTTGGGCTGGATTCAACATATATCAGAGAACACTTAACTGGCCTTGCAATTGATGGGCAATATGTTAAATTGGATGTTGCAAAGCATCTCAAAAAATAAGTTATCAAAAGATATTGTAGTATCGTGGGATCCCATGCATGAGATTGAATTGATTAGAAAGCATGCTGAAGTGCCAAAAATAGTTGCAGATGCTTTTCAATTAATTCATGACACAATGAAGCATTTTTCCATTGGTAAAAGTTATGAAATGCTTTTGAAAAATTCTGAAAATTTGAATGATTACTTTTACAAACCCAAATTATTCAAAACAATGAAATTTTCATCATATTGTTAAGATGTTTTTAAAACATTTATTTGTGATTATCCTTTAATAGTATCTTCTTGTGAACAAGATCAAGACAGGATTTGTTAATGAACAAAGAAACTAATATCTTAGCACTATCTGATATTTGCTGTTGTCTGGGGAAGATGTCAAGAAAAGTTCAAAATTATGATTTGTTTCCATGACAGTATATGTCATTTATTTAGTCTTTGATTTCTTCTTTAAAAATTATGAAACAATACTTGGAAGATTATCAATCTGTCTGACTAATGAAACCATCACAAATTTTGTAGCTCTTCTGAAAATACTTCCTGGTCATTTATTTTCCAGTTCGAAGAAATCCATAGAAATGTTTGATATTAGTTTGGATATGACTAGTAGGGTGGATCGAAAATTCAAAGTGTGGATAAAATAATTGGCATAGGGTGCAAAAGTTGTCTTTTAAGTGTACTGGCATACATGCAAAATTTTTCAACTTTGTTTAATATGTTCCGGTGTCCCAAAACACTTAAATATTTGCAAAGAAACGATTTTACAGGGGAAAACGTATAGGAGAGAGCGAAGGAATGATAAGAAATACCAACAAAAATTGGAAAATAATCGTAATGAAAAAATATCGTGTTTGTTCGATATCACATTTTCTAAGTATACAAATTTTGATGCATGTAAATGCCAAAAAGACATGAAAATTCCACTTGATGAGTGATTGTTTATAAAAGATCAAAGATTAGAAAGAGAAATGGTTATTGGAGGAGTGGACATAATTGCAACTAAAAAAAAGGGAAAAAAGAAAACAGATGGAAGACGAAAGAATAAAACGTAAAATGGTTGAAACTGATGCTGCTTGTGCTCAATCAATGGAGCTACTTGAGTTCAATTTCAGATAGAGCATCTGCTTCAATTGCCAGTGCTGTTTTACAAGACATTGGAATTGTACACGAAGGAGAGACTTTGCATGTGGTAGATCTCGATAAAATTCGTAGACAGCGTAAAAAGCTTTAAAATGCAGTTGCAGAGTCTACTAAGTTAACATTGTCTCGGTATCTTTTAACCGGATTATATTTCGATGAGAGAAAAGACAAAACAAAAGTGCTAATTAAGAAGGACACGAAGTATCCAAAGACCACGAAGGAGGAGCATTATACTCTTGTAAATGAACCTAACTGTGTGTGTCGGACATGTAACTACTGCAATAGGAGGAGCTAAAGCCATAAAAGTAATTGAATGCAATGGAACAAATGTTAATGCTGGGCACAAGGAAAGTATTATTCGCTTGATGGAACTAGACCTCAATAGATCATTACAGTGGTGCATTTGTTTGCTTCATACAAATGAGTTGCCTCTCCATCATCTACTAAATTCTTTGGGTGGTGCAACAACTGGTCCTAAAGAATTTTGTCGACCAATTGGTAAAGCAATCAAAACCTGCGAGGAGCTACCTGTAGCCCCTTTTTCTTCAATAAGTGTGGGGAATATGCCAGATAATATAGATAGAATAGTTCTCAGCAATATCTATATGATATTTGCCTAGCGATATCACGTGGTGAATGTTATTTTGACCTGGCATTAAGAAAGCCTGTTTCTGTTGCTAACTCAAGGTGGATAACAATTTCGGGTAGAATTTTAATGTTGTGTGTGGCCACAGAAAACCATCTGACAATCTTATTATTCTTGCAACACATATTATGAAGGTATATGCACCTGTATGGTTCCATGTCAAGACAAAGCCCTCCTTAACAGAGGGGGCATGGCATATTTGGAGACTTCTCATTTTCTAGATATTTGGAACCCAATTTAAGAAATATAGTAGACACTGTTATTCAACGAAATAGCTTCTTTTGTCCTACTGAAAATTTGCTATTGTCAATGCTCACAGATAACATGGAGAATATAAGGTCTTTAGCTGAACTAATTTGGACTAGAAATGAAAACGGAGGTTCTTCAGAATTAAGAATTTTTCAAGTACCAAAAATAGTCTTTAAAGCAAAGGATTATTTTGCACTTATTAACTGGCAACGAGTTGGACGTTTTGAACCGCCTTTTTGGTGAATATGCCATTTAAGAAATTGAGACCATGTTAAAAGTTAGAAAAGCGGAGGAATGGTCAAAATATCCATGTCATACCCAGCATGTGCTTGTCCACAACGACAGGGGTGTGTCTCCGTAATTTATGTAAAAAGATGTATTCGCTTAGTGTCTGAAGCGTCGGAAAGTGTATATGGAGAAGAGACACGGCTTCATATTGAATAGGATAAAATCAAGAAATCTTATCAAGCATTATAATACAATACCAAAAAGGATTGCAACCTTTAGAAATATGTGAATCTTCAAACTAATATAATTAAAAAATCTGTGCTGTAAGTTCACTTTTTATAAGTTTTGTGATTTATTGCTTTGCCTATTAAAGTTAAACTTCATGTATTATTATAAAATTATAATTATTTATAAGTTTATACTTTAATACTTGAATAATTTGCCAATTTTTCAAATGTTTTTCATTAATTCACAATTTTTAAGATATTTGTAAAAATATCAATTTTTAACTTTTTGGGGGGCGCTTGGGCCACCAGAACATATGAATGAATTTTATTAATAAAAAAAACATAAACTAATATACCCAAAACAAAACTTTTTTACCTGGCGCTAAAGGAAATTTTGAAAATATTTTTCTATAAATTTCCAAAAAAAAAAAAAAAAAGTCATTTTTAACTATTTTGCGGGCACTCGAAGATATTAATGGATTTCAATAAAAAAAATATATATGTAAACTAATATACCTAAGACGCAACTTTCCCACCCCACGCCAAAATTATTTTTTAAAAAAAATTTTCATTTTTAAAAATTCAATTTTTAACTATTTTTTAGGCACTGGAAGATATAAATGAATTTCAATTTTATAAAAAATTATATAAACTAATATACTTAAGACACAACTTTCCCACCCCATGCCAAAAATAATTTCAAAAAAAAAAAATTTTCCTGTACTTTTTGGATCCACCCTAATGACTAGAACATTTCTTGGTGTGCCTTTACCAGAAAAGACAGTTGGCTCAAAAAGTTTGAGACTGCACAATTCAGTCGACAAAACTGCATTGTTGAAAAATAATAAGTGATTTAGCCAAGTACCCTTTACCCCCATCAACCCCTTCTGGACGGACGTCCGCTGAAGGAAGCTTGCCCACAGGACGGGTGCTGGCCGAAGCATTTTCTCCTGCTAAGCCTAACATGCATTAAATTTCGTAAAAAGTACGCGTTACATAATAATACATAAAAAGTACCCTTTACATAGAAATGAAACCATTTTTAAATATGTGGTAAAAGATATATTCTAAATCATAAAAAGTGTAATTAAAATACTTGATTTTTAATAATAAAAATATAGTGTATTTCCCTATAATTGAAAGTACCTAAATAAACACTAGGTTATTGATGCAAAATTCGGAAATATAGGGAAAAATAAATATTTACATTCAATATTATAAAATATTTCAAGAAAACTGTAATAATTAATTCTTCAAAGCCTTCTTAAAAATCTTCTATTTTAGGACTTCACTGACATGATGGAATTGGAACCGATATATTTGTACTATCTTTTTCTAATTCAGAATTTGAAGATTTATGACCATCTAAAGAATTCTAATAATTTATTGCTTTATCACTATCATCAGAAAAATCCATAGATGTGTCATTTAAAAATTTACATATTTCCTCCTCGGAAAGATAATGCTTTCTTTTAGCAAGAACTGCACAAATAAAACTGAGAGACATAAAAAAAACTTTGACAGAATATCTCCCATAAAATCCCAACCCAAGCGAGAGAAGAAACTATAAACAATTACTCCAAAATGAGTTAAAGAGCTCTTTAGCACATGCTTCTATTTACACTCGCCAGCACGTGTTTCTGTTTATACTCTCAAAAATCAAATGATTCTACATAATTGAATGATTCACAGACACGTGGCCGATTACAATCTGACCTTGGAGAGAGAAATACTAATGTACAGGACCAATCTTTTGAAAGACACATGGAATAGTAATGCCATCTGATAGAAAACATTTTGTTCCGAAAGCCCAACGCATATTTGCGGCACTCGGCCCACAACAGCAATTTCCCCTTAACGCACGAAATCGGCGCTCGGCCCTGAGGGGAATCTAGCACAAGTGCACATATGTGGCGCTCGTCCCGAAGGGGTTAAGCAAGCAGATTCATTTTTCTCTGAAATTGAATGTAAGAGTAAAGTGACTGCTTTTGGAGTTGCAAAGCACTTAAACTTTTTATTTAACAATGATTTCTTATTGTATCCACAAACTATTGCAAATATACACCAAGCTGACACATTAAAAGGTTTAAATGAAGTCGGTTTCAATGCAATGCTAGATGAAATCCCTTTTATGACAAAGATGCACTCTTTGGTTCGAATTTGCCATTTTTAATGAATGGGTGTATTCAAAATTATACAATTATATTTGTGATGGCAATATCTGCTCACAAAAGTTGCTTTACAAAACAGCTTTCTATGAGCTAAGTAGTAAAATGCCATCATTCATGAAATTTTTTGCTTCAGCACTTACTGTGCCAGTTTCTGAAGCAATATGTAAGACATGGGGTTCTATCATTGACTAGGTAAATAAACAGAGATTGAGATCTGCAGATGGAAATGAAGATGATATAGGAACAAACTACAAGAGAACTTTTATTAAAATAAATGGCCCACCTTCTGGTTATAAAAATACTAGGAAGTGTTTTAAAAGCAGCTTTAACTTTAATGTATGGAACAAATTATTCTCTGCGTTTTACAAACATTCATAGAAGCAAAAAGCTAGAAAAACTCGTCACACAGAAAATTTGTAAACAGAGTGAATAATGAAGCTGAATGTTTACCTTGCTTCAAATGATTAATGACACAGTTGTGTTGTAATGGTTATTGTATCTGTATATATGTTTTATTTAAACACTAAATAAAGCTGAATTTGTTAAACTAAATATTTTACTTTAATTAGGAATTACTCCTAGATTTGTAAATTCTTAATTCAAGGAATATTCTTGCGGAAAGATTTTGGTATTAATAAAGTTTGTCGCAGAAAGCATAATAATTTTCTGCCACATGGTCGACCCGAGATGAGGAAAAATAGTTTTTTCTTATTTTCAAGAGTATTTTATTTTTATCTATAAGAAATGGGGCCCGACATAAGTTGGACTGTATTTTTACATTTATTTTCTCTGAATGGTACATGAAGGAATAATTAGGTTATTAGTATTTAGTGTCATGAGGACATGGAAGAGTTATTAGGGAAGTGTTGTGTGTGTTTGAGGGAGTGCATGCCAGTACTTTGGCCCGGGGTCGGCATGGCGATCCTGGCCACACACATTGTGTGCACGATTTAACCCACTTCATTTGTATAATTCAAAAATAAACCAGTTCCTCTTGTTTAATATAGTACGTCAGTTGCCTCTGGTACCTCAAGTGGGAACCAGATAGATTCTTTTAACTTTAAGAAACATCCTATGGCTTCGCTAGCACTGGGAACAGGAACCTAGTAGCTTCGCTAGCACATTAAAGTAAGGATTCTATAGGGATTAAAGCTGGTGCCTTCTGTTTGGATTGAGTCCGGGTTAGTGAGGGTGTCAAAAAAATACTTCTGTGTTGCTGCTGGCCATGGTCTCGCATATTTATGGCATTTGTCTCCACAGGTTGCGTTATGGTTGCCGGTGTTCTTATGCACGAGTCACTTCATGGATGTCGGCTGTATCCATTTTTTTTTTTTTTTTTCCATCTTTACAATAATGAAAAGTTTATTTTTTATTACCAACTGGACATTTGTACAACTGAAAACATTTATCTCAAGTCCTGAAGAATTATGAATTCATATTCTGCCACGAATACTAAATTAGCTTTTGTAAGTTGAATTTCAAGGAATAAGATTCTAAATACAGTACAACTAATCCAAAAGAAAATACAGTAATAAGAGTATGATTTTATATTTGAATGAAATAACTTAAATGTTGTATTTAAAGCAGAACTCAAAGGCTGTAGACAGTGGCATAACTTGACAGTATGGGGGGGCCCCCAGAAAATGTTTAGGTTGAAGCTTTCACAAATATTTATTGATTTATTAATTACTTTATTTTAGTAATATGTTTATTTTTTAATCCTGGCAGGTAGGACAGCAAAACAGTGTCTATGTAACATCCCGAAGACACTATGTCCCTGACATTTTTCCCAGTCCTACCACCCTATAGCTCAGGGGTGGAACCAGTGGGGGGGGACAGGGTACCCCTGTCGGGGAAATTTTTGTAGCTCGTTCACCCAACAGGGTAGTAACAACTTGTAGATAAAGATCTGGCAAAAATTTGAGTCCAATTTCATTACACTCCTCCCCCTTCCCGTACAGCAAGTTGTGCCTCTTGTCGGGCAGATACTAGTGCCACTCCTGCTTTAGCTACGCCACTGGCTGTAGGTGCACTTTCCATTAATGGCAGGAGCCATGTAAGTAATTTATTGTTGACTTATGTCTGTTTTTGCACCCAATGGAAATAAAAGCTTTTCTCTATTTACTACATTAAACTAAAGTTAAAATTCTGCACTCTCATGGTGACCCTGACTCACAATATGTAACTATTTATCATTTTGATATTCTGGTGGACTTCAAATCTTACAAAAACTCTAAACTACAAAAAAGCTTTGAATTTATTGCCTGGTATTAAAGCACTTAATCACTAATAAGAGTCTGATGTTGAAACACTACATTGTCTTAACATTTACATACATGTGAATAATTATATATGTAATTACTTTTCAGAGCATAAGGGATTAATGGGTTAATAAGAATTAATTTTATTCAGTTTTTGTGCTCTTGTTCAATTCTTGGGATTGTGAGATTCAGAAAATAGATGTTTCTAAAATTTAAATCTTTATTACAAATTATAGTCATTGTTTATTATAAATTTATAGACATAAACGAACTACGAATAACTTACTGCTGATTCAGCATTGTTTTGGAACTTTAAAAGAAAACCCAAAATATTACTACAAAAAGGACAGTCGCTTTTTTACCATCAATAAAATCTGTTTTCTAGCTATCTTTGGTGTTTTCTTCACACTGCCATTGTTCTCTTCATTTCTTTATTTGGTACTTCAGTAATTTTCTACATCAGGATTACTTAAACTTTTCGCCCTCACGATCATATTTCTAATGGAAAAACTTTTCGTGAACCCATTTCGGTCAGAAATATTTTGCCGTCACCCCAAGTTAGTTAATAAAGAATATGAAGCATTAATTAATGACAAAAATAAATTCAATTAAAGACAATTATTTAGCATATTGTAATAATCTTTTCTGGTAAGATGATTTATTTAACTTTTTGTGGCAGATATTGAAGTATATAAAAGAAGAAAGTCCTGCAAAAGTTTTGGGGTCACGAAAAACATGTTAAGAAGCCTAGCACAATATAATTCAAGAAGTATGATTTCTTTGTTTCTAATAAATTACTTTTAAAGTGCTGTGAGAAGTTTTAAAAAGTTGTCATGTCATTATATTCAATATCTTTTCAGCTCTAAACTCAATATCTCTGTAGACAGATTTGCCCGAGTCATTAGTTTCTATAATCATACTTACCATGTCATAACAATAGTTTTTACATTTAATTACTCCATCTCCATCGCAGACAGAATCTTCAATATCGTATTCTATAGAAGAAATTCTGTTTTCTTTAGAAAGCCCATTCTCTGATATTAAGTAACTCATGCATTCACATATGAGACCCTGAGCTGGTCTTCTGAAAAAGAAAGTTTATAATTTAAACAATAGCTCAAATTATTTTGTATACTTATATATGTACGAGGATAAGTCATTAAGTAAGTCACAAAAGATAAGAAAATAATTTGTCATGATAATCACTTGAAAACAATTTTATTTTTCAACATAATCTCCAACAATGTTGATGCACTTATCCCATCATTTTATTAGCACCCCAATTCCAGCTGCATTAAATTCTTTGGGTTGCTGTCTCATCCACAGTAGGACTTCGTGTTGAACGTCGTCGTCATCTGAAAAGTGTTTGCCTCCAAGATGTTATTTTAGTGAACCAAACAGATGAAAAGTCTAGTTGGTCAGTGCTACGACATCTTGGAGGCAAACACTTTGCAGATGATGTCAGTGATGCAGTCCTACTGTGGATGAGACAGCAACCCAAAGAGTTTTATGCAGCTGGAATTGGGCCTCTGATAAAACGATGGGATAAGTGCATCAACATTGGTGGAGATTATGTTGAAAAATAAAATTGTTTCCAAGTGATTATCATGGTAAATTATTTTTTTCCTATCTCTGTGACTTACCCTCGTACTTGACTACAACGCGGTCGTATTGTGGTCCGAAATAGATAGAAAAAGACGACATTCGCTCTCGTGAATTTTACAAGATAAGTATTTAAAAAAAATTTCTGAAAATTTTCCCATTTAGTTTTGTAAGAAATTAAAGCTTTTAAACATTTTGAAGAGAGGAAAGCACATCATATGTATATTAAAAAAGGATTATTGAAATTATGCTATGCTATGTTATGAAAAGGAACTCGAAAATAAAAGAGCAAAAAATTCCAAGTTAAATCAGTTTCTTAGAGCAGGATTTTTATTTTTTTTTCTAGCGTGACTCATTTATTTTACGATAGCCAGAATCGGAAAATACTGCGAAATTGAAGCATTAATTAATTATAAATGAAAAGAAATTCAATTTAAAATAATTATCCACTAAATCTCTGTGAAATATATTAAACCGATATTTCGTTACCTATTTTTACTCACAAATGCTGAAAAAAAAAAAAGAGAAACACACCTTTTTTAAAAGTTTTGTGCTCCCTTTAATGTTTGATGTGATCAACAGTTCGATAAGTTATGCCTTTAACTCTTCGAAATATGTTTATTCTTCCAAACACTGTATTACTTGACTACACCTGACAGGGATGAGATTCTTCCACTTTTTCACGAATTTCCGCTTTTTTGGTATTTTGAAGAAATTACGATTTTTTCTCTCAAAATTCCGTTTTTTAAAAACCGCAAAAATTTGCTTTTTCTTCTGAAAATTCCGCTTTCACACAAAGAAAAGAAACCTTCCGTTTTCGAAAGAAAATTCTGGGAAAATATGCTCGACCGTGCGGCTTAACTCCACCGGCTAGAAAACTAGCTGATTCATTTTCTACTGACGAATCAACATTATATCGGCAAGCTCTACAAGGATGAGCATTCCAACATTCAAAGTATTAAATACCACCTTTTTGCAGAAAACAAAACCTCTGTGGCATATTGCAAAAAAAAAAGATTTTTTTTTTCAGGAACATGTTGAAAAAAAATTAGTTGGAAACTTAAGGTCATCAAAAAAAATGTAACAAAAACAAATAAGCTACATTTAAAAAAAAAAAAAAAAAGAAAAACTCCTGACAATAGAGGCAGCTAAAAAGCTGTGTGCAAATGCAACAAAAAAAAAGCAGAGAATAAGACATAAATAAAACATGATTTACCTAGGCATTCTAGAGATAGTGTAGTCCCGACAACTATGCCAGTAATTAAACAGAGAGATAAGATACTAATGAAGACTGTGCAAAAACTAGCCTCTACTGAAAATAAACTTGCAGAAGATGCAAACACATCCTTTATTGAAGAAAAATCTGTCAAAGATAGGAGCCCTCCAAAGCAAGGGGTGAAGCATGTTAATGATATCTGTTACCAACAAAAGCCATACAAATATTAAAAAAAAACGAAAGAAAACCATTTCTTTAACAATTAAGGAAATGTTTCAAATAGAAATAATGCTAAATGAATCTGTCACTATAACCGTACAATATCTCGACCCCTCTTGCTTTATAAGGTGCAAAATCATTGTGCTGTTACTTTTGCAAAAATTTATAAAAATAAATCAGAAATCAGTATATGATACATTATTAGAATTAATAAAGAGCTAATACACTTTACACAATTGCATGAAGCAAAAGAAATGATTTGTCCTTACTTTTATTTGTTTTTTGAGCTAACTTTTATCAAAAGGCTATTAAATACAATTCTTCTCAGACTTCTGTTGGGTGTATGTTGAATCTCAGTGATGTACAGGTGGTAAATATGCTTTAATGTCTAATTTTTGTATTTTCTGATGCACCTGATGATGTGTTAAACTTATTTGTTAACTTTTAGTGTGAATGATTTAATAATAATTTAATATTCTTTTTCTTATTTATACATACTGAATTATAAATAATTAAGTTATTAATTATTATTGTGTAATATTTTCATCATGATGCGTGTTTTGATGTTTTACTTCTTTCGCGTATAAATTATGGTACAAATGTTTTTTCTCGCGTATGATATCAGTCTTTTTGCTTTTTTGCCAATCTCATTCCTACCTAGCCATTGATGCATGTGGCATTTCCGAATGATCAAATTTGGAATTTCGTAAGAAATCAATACATAAAATTAGATACCCTGAAGCATAGTTTTTACTTCTTTTGCTACATTTCAATTCCTAAAAAGTCGAAGGATCTGCTGTAAAGCAGCTTAAAACCCTTTAACGCCCAAATTAATTTAAAACATAGATTTCAATAAATTTCTATTAAATTATTTTTATATTAAGTTAACTGTGAAGTAAAATTAAATCCGGAGAAAAAAATTGGGGTGATTTTTATTTTTTAGAAAAAAATATAAAAAATCAGCAAAACTTTTTTTTAAAACTTTTTTTGCATTTTGAAGATATTTAAAATATATTAAAATTTCAAAATGACGATATTTTGACTTCAAAATCTGGCTAACTGGTGGTAAATGCCTGCTGAAAACTGTTTAGGAGTTTGATAAAACCTATTGACTTCACATACAAAGTAAAAAAGAAGCAATGGAATGCATTTAGTTCAGCCACAGAAGTGAAATGTAACTGTCCTATAAATAGGACGCTGGGCGTTAACGATTGTGGCATACATTCATTATTACAATCAGAATATGATGAAAGAAACAAAATATTAGTTGAAAAAATAGTTCCAAAGCATGAAAATCTGCTTAAGTAGCCGACAGTGGTTCTATAACATGCAGGACAAAAAGTTTCACTATAGAAAATATTTCTATCTGACTTTCAGAGTTTGTATAATGGGCCTATATTGTTAAGGGTTTTCGTAGTTCCTCTTTTTTTTTTTTTTTCCCTCCTTCAGGCGCTTACAGGATTGCAAGGATGGTTGATTTCCTACCAGCAAGGTGTGTAAGATTATGACTTTACCTGTGTATTTATGTCTGAATTCCATCTTTTAACTGAAACCTCTGTAACCAATAAGGCGAGAAAGAAAAAAAACGAATATGTTCCTATTTGTTACAGGTCAGGGCTTTTAAAAACTGCGGGCCGTCATCTCAAATAGGGTCTTAAAAATTTTGACAGTACGTGTATATTTCTTTATAATTTTTCATTACTAATCAGTAGAAATGAATGTTAAAATTTTTGGCTTTAAACATTTCGTGCAAATTTAAAGTCATGTAATAGACAGATAACTGAGAAATAACGTACGCACATCATTTCCAGCTGTAACCTCTTGCGTTTGATTCCGTCTAATAAGCATAAAATCAAAATAGTTATCAATTACACTGCCCTGCATGAAAATCGGCCCCGACACCATTCCTGCAAATTCTTATGTAAAATGACCCCCTGAATCCGAATATGACCCCCATTTTGCCCCATCACCCACCGTTTCCTCGGGACGCCCCCACCCCTATTTTTATCACTGTCCGGTAATTGTATGGCCATTAATTTGATTTGGAGGGGGAAACGATTATTTTAACCGTTAAATGTCTTCTGAGGGGCTACAGCGGTGAAAAGTTCTAAAATATGAACATTTGTAACAAGGGGGGAGATTTGGGAGGGATTTGTCCCCTTAAATTGAAAAAAAAATCAATAAAAATGACCGGTTTTTCTGTTTTGTTTAAGCAATTTTTTCACTTATTTTCTACATATTCCAGTCTCCGCTTTTCCTCACTCAAACATCCCAAATAATAAAAATATATAGCAACAATTTTGGCTAAAAGCGGGTGAGGGGGAGAGGTCCAGAAGCCCTCACAAGAAAGTTTGGAAGATTCACTGTACAACGTTGCCGCTCTTTATTTTTATCACTGTTATGTAATTTTACGGCTATGAATTTGATTTGGAGGGGGGAAAGGATTATTTTAACACTTAAATTTAAAAATATAATATATAATAAAAAAAATTAATGTATAAAAATAAAGTTTGGAAGTTTCATTGTACAACGTTGTCGCTTTTGCACATCAAACTCGGATTAAGCAAACAGTTTGTGAAAGCAATGGATAAGACAGGTGATGGATTTAACTTTTTAAAAACTAAATTTCCTCGTCTTAGTGAGTCTAAAATCAAGGAAGGAATTTTCGTGGGCCCCCAGATTAGACAACTTTTTAAAGATTCAACGTACTATATTATAAATTACATTTATTATATTATCTATTATTATTATTATATTTTTATTTTTAAATTTTTTGTGTTCAAATAATCCTTTCCCCCCTCCAAATCAAATTCATGGCCATAAAATTACATAACAGTGATAAAAAATAAAGAGCGGCAACGTTGTACAGTGAATCTTCCAAACTTCTGTGAGGGTTCTGGACCCCTCCTCCCCTTACCCGTTTTCAGCCAAAAATTGTTGCAATATTTTATTATGTGGGGCGTTTGTGAGGAAAAGGTGGCTGAAGAATATGTAGAAAATAAGTAAAAAATTATGAAAATAAACCAGAAAACCGGTAATTTTTATCGATTTTTAAATTTGTTAGGGACAACTCCCTGCTACAAATGTTATATTTTAGAACTTTTCACCTGTAGCCCTCAGAAGATATTTAGCGGTTAAAATATGGTTTTCCTCCAAATCAAATTCATGCCATAAAATTACTGGACAGTGATAAATGGGTGGGGGGGGGCGTTCCGAGAAAACGGGGGTAGATAAGTACAATGTATTTGATTCATGGGTATATTCTATATAAGAATTTGTAGGAATGGCGTCGGGGCTCGAAGATTTTTTTTTTTTTTTTGCAGCGCAGTGTTATTTAAAAAATATTTAAGATCTTATATTTTTAATACATAAATAAGCTAATATCCTTTTTTTTTCTGAGAAAATTTAATTTCACTTTTGCCTTTAACAAAAGACATTATATTGTTAAATAAGATATGAATAAAAATATTTCTGACAGAAATTTTCTATTTTATTTTATCACTTATTAACGTCTTCCCCCTCCCCCCTACTTAAACTCTATGGACCACGAAAAATTTCCATTGAAAATGTTGGTACTAAAATCTTTTACAACCGAAAAGGAACATCGGGAGGATTAACTTTAAGAAGACCTAGTCTAAAATAAGTACCTACCATAAGAAATGGTAGTGGCGTGTATGCAAGTGAAGCACTACTTCAGTAAGCAAATGGTGTTTCTCGTACGTTGTATTGTTGTGTGTTACAATTTTTCTCTCGCAAACTTTCAGAAAACGATAGTCACGGCAATAGAATGAATTTCGTATTGAAACGCCCTTTCTGTCACTATAATTTAGCTTCTCAGCAGACATTTAATGCAATGTAAAAACGCGTGTTTAAATTTCGCAAGTCATGCGTGCTTGGGCTAGATTGAAGATCGTTTCCCTATTGGCTCGTTGAGTTCATGGTCATTACGTCATATTATTCCTCGCTTGCACCGATCGCATCAGGGAGGGTCCACAAACGGAATGCGCAGGTCTTTCCGCGCATTAACGTCACATTGGGACAGAATCCGAAACTTTCCGCTTTCCCACGCAGTTTCAAATTAAAGAAATAAAATTATTCCATCTGTAAGAAACGGCGAAAATATCCGATTAATGGTTCGTTATTGTATCTTCATCATTTTATGTTACAAGACTGCTTATGAATTCCGTGTCATGAATTTTTATTTTTAATGAAAATGATTCCTGGTTCTTCTCTTTTTGTTTACTTTACAATGATCGATTCGCTTTTTGAGGATACTATTTGCTTTTTTTTTTTTTACCATCTAATAAGAATTTTCGATAAATGAAAATAAACAATATGATCTTTTGGGCTTATTTATGTCAAGTCTGGAGCCGAGGTTGGTTTGTTTCTTTCTTTTCCTCACATTCCAAATTAAAAGGCTGGAAATTTTGTTTTATTATGAATATTTCTTGTTTGGTTCAGTGCTGACAAGGTTGCTTGATTGCTAAAGAGTTTTTTAGTTATCCTCTGGTTCGTAAACTAAAGATTGAAAAGCGACTCTTTTCAGAGCTAAATGTTTTAGTTTTACGGAAATATTTGAAAGCTAATACAATGCCTGTTTGTGCTGTTGTCAGATGTTCGAGAAATTCGAAAGGCAAAAACATTTCTTTCCACTCATGTCCGAAAGATCGTGATATGGAAAATCGGTTTCTTAAACATCGTCCACTGACTAAACTAGAGTTGTGTTTTTATTTAACTGTATTAAAGTTTAGTAGCTAATAGACGTAATTATCTCCTTTCTTCCATAGACACCATATGAGAAAGATCACTGCGTTTTATTAAAATTTTAAATTAAACTCTTCAAATTTTGATTCTTTCGTAATGTGCGACTACGTAACAACGTTTTTACAAAAAAAATCAAGCTTAGAAAAACTTTTTCTCTAGCTAAAAGAGCTCCCAAACAATTTATTTATGCCGTTGCTTAGCATTGGGACGAAGAAGCGTGCTGCCAATGCGACGTCAACAATTCATCCTCTCTGTGAGCCTAACCTTACTATTCTCAAGTAACCTTGCAATCGCATAACTTATTGGAGCGGTCGGTGATTGTTAGCTTCCTAGCGAAACTTCGATGCGATGTTTTTT